>CAEMYA010002084.1:37483-94023 GCA_903131615.1 Diplodus sargus
ACACACACACACACACACACACACACACAACACAAGGTCGTCCACAATACGCCCAAGGTGCATGGGTACGTATCATATATGCTGTGTGTGTGTGTGTGTGTGTGTGTGTGTGTGTGTGTGTGTGTGTGTGTGTGTGTGTGTGGCAGCTGACACTATGCAAGCTTTTTGTGTGGACGTATGTTTGTCTTTTAACACAACTACACAAACGCACAGTCCTGATGCAGCGAGCAGTCGTCCTCAGGTAGATCGATACGGCCTGAATTATTGATGGCAGATCGGGCACCGTAACGCCCTCCATCTTAATTCCTTGGTTCTGGTTGCTGTTCCTGCCTTCTTCCTTCAGTCGCCTCCCGACTTTCTCCTCTAATCTAATCACAATTTTTTTCTCTAAACAAAGTCTCCCGTTCCCCTCGATCTCTTTTCTCAATGTACTCATCTCTTATCACTCTCTACCCTTTTGCTCACGTTCTCTTTTCACTATCTTTCTTGACGATGTCCTTCCTCTCCTCTTCACTCACAGGTTTTAAATTGTAACACGTATCTCACATTACCTTTTCTGACACTGTAACTACGATCGAAACAGACAAAAACAGAGAAAGAGGTACTGATGTTGCAGAAATCAAACTACAAACCCTCCGTAAAAGTCATAAAATGTCATAAAATGTGAAAAAAGGAAATGGTAAAAATCCCAAACAACCTCCTAGGATCACTAATTACATACTTAGATGATGTAACATCTATTTTGTTCATCTGACAAATATTTTTGGAGTCCATAAATATCTGGGCTGGACTGAGATACTTTGTCATTTGAAACTCTCCCTTCTCCTCCAGTTAGTCAACACAGAGAACTGCCCTTTAAACAGAAATGCACCCTGCAGGCTCCATCCAGCATCGACTGTCCTCAGAAGGACTGATAACATCTGACAGCAGGCTCTCCTGCTGAGTCGTACCCTTGGGACCACGCTGGGTGGCTGCTTCACTAACAATAGATCTTTGATAGGGTCCTCTAGGATGTTACGTAATATTCATGGGCCTTAAGTAGCAGAGATAATATCTGCCCTCGCACCACTTTGCCCCCTGAAGACTTGATTTAACATCGTTGCAGCCTTCGGGGTGTTGCTGCGTCCTCGAGCTCCCTCAGAAGCAGAGATGACATTTCTGTAAGTGTCAGTTGAGCCATAAAGGACACACACGACACGCTTCACAGGACTTCTGGGCATTTTGTCCCCGCTGAGGACAACATGAAGGGCAGAGCGGACTGAGCACTCTGGGTCCCTGATGTAGCAGAAAGTGGTTCTGATGTCTCATTATGTCTCAAATGTTCCCTGCAGTTTTTCTTTACTAATCAAGTCATAGTGACGAACATGCTTTACACCAGGAGGTCAGAAGGGATCTTCAGTCTTCCAAACCACCTGAAGCCTGAATCCAATGTCCTCTCGGACTTCAGTCGTACAAAACTGTGACACGTTCACTGTCACCATGTGTTTTTGTGAGTGTGAGACTACAAGGCTAATATAAGCTGCTGATAGACTACAATAATAAAATGCATTTCGATCGCTTCTCCTGCGTGTTTCTGTATCATGATGTGGTTGAATAATATTCTGGCCAACAATATTTAATTAAGCTCATCTTGTTTTCTTAGTCAGCAGCTGGTGAAACTTCCACGCGTCCATATCGTAATGAAATGTGTGTAATTAAATCGCTAACATCTGATGAAGTCTGCAGAAAATCCTCCACTTGGGGGCGACTGTGGACAGGATGCATTGTGGGTTTAGGCTTCCTGTGAATGCAACCTCAAAGTCCGCAGGCTGCGAGGGGAGTTAAGATGATATTTGGATGAAGCCAAAGACACATAAAGGTTATTTTTGTGATTTTGGCCTAAAACATGTGCCATGGTGCCAAACCAGCACGAGGGGGCCAATAAAGGCTTGGCTTTCAAAACTGCTCCAAGTAGGTCAGATTAGACGAGCTCCTGTCCGACAGACACGACGGCAGTAGAAGCCAAAGACGGAGATTAAACCTTGAAAACACACACCTGCAGCTACCTGTTCGTTGGCAGCGATACAGTAAAGTCTTTAAAGTGACCAAAGAAGACAGACACGTCAAACAAACGACTGAACGCTCACGACCGATGCTATATTTCAAAACTACCAATCTATCGCTGGTCTACCACGTCTGATTTTGTCTTAATATTAGATTAAAACACATTAATTATTATTTGGTTGCTATTATTGTGTCACTGGACAACATCCTCGGAGGCCATCTGAGGTGAAGGGCTGAGTAAAATGAATTCTTGCCAGGTTCACTTAGATCACATCAGGCTAATCTGCAGTCTGCTAACCAGATCGTCGGTGTGATCGCAGCAGGAGAAAATCTCTCTGGAGGCAGATTACTGCATCACCTGACGAGGGCACTTGCTGGAACCACTTCACATCACATAGGGTATATAGGGCAAGAGTATCATGTCACACAGCTAAGATATAGTGCAGAGCTGAGACGCTGTGCGGTGGTGAAGTATCGGTGGCCTCGTATCAGCTGACTGAGTGTCTGAGCACCAAAAACGTGTCTGCTGCATTTTGACTGATAAATAAAATAACACCAACAGTGCTGCGAATGGTAATGAGATGAAGGGACAGCTCAAGGGTGTCCTTCGATTACTTACAACATTTACTCTGATGGCTCGATGTAAAGAGAACAAAGACACGCTGGCCGTGCGTGTGTGTGTGTGTGGGTGTGTGTGTGTGTAAGGTGAGTTCGAGGTTAGCTGTGATTCCACAGTGGTGCTGCTGTCAGCAAACTGACTCTGCTCTGTTCTGACTGGGAGGTAACGCAGACTGCTGCAGCCGACGCATCCACCCACATGCTTGCACACACACACACACACACACACACACACACACACACACACACACACACACACACACACACACACACACACACATTTCACACCTCACCTATATATCAGCATGCACAGGAGGACACATTTCACTTCAGCTAGTAACCTACTTCAAACACCACACGCTGTCTCTGAAAGCCTCGTTGTCCCTCAACCACAACATCACACAGAGCCACATTAACACACACACACACACACACACACAATCATAAGCATCGTCTTGCATCTCATAAACAGCTCTTCGCTGCCTCTGAAACAGTAAACATTTATAGTCCTTCATGTCGGAGCCAAGACGCTCTCACAGCACTCAAACACACACCAACGATTTCAGATCTGCGTTTGATTTCCTGCATATTTGTTTGTTCCCACCAGTTGTTGTTTCAGGACTGAATATGACCGGTGCAGCTCTCCTTCAGTCATTTTCCCAGAATCATCACGCAGATATTTTGCCAACTGAGAATAACTTCTATTTTGTTTAGTCGACTCAACGAATCTCCCACAGTCCCTCTCTCCACCTCCTCAACCCTCCTTCAGTTAATCTTCACTCTCCCGGTCAGCTGGTGAAAGGTTGCTGATTGTTTGCACTTAAAATGTTTGGCACAGCCCGAGAATGTGAATAACATGACATATTTTAATGAAACAGAGTAAATAAGTGTCTTTGTGTCAGAGGTCAGTGCAGTTTGTGGCGTCACATAAAACTCCAGATCAAAACTGCATTTAAAGATTATTTTGCCTGTTTTTGTTATTTCAATAATTTTTCAACAACACCAAATTTCTCTGATTCCAGATTCTGCAAAGTTAGGTTGTCCTGTTTCGTAGTAAATTGAGTATCGTCAGGTTTCAGACTGTCTGTCAAACTTCACACGTCTGATACTGACTGAGACTTCAGACCTGAAGACACTTTAATGCAAATAATCACTTACATTCACAGCGCCACCTAGTGGCAGCGGGAAATGACATGTTTTATACATTGATCGACCTCAAACATCGTCAGAAAACACTTAAGACTGAAGATTGTGTGCTTTCATTGGATGTTGTTTTTCTCGTGGTCAACAACAGCGATACTGACCGTGAGAACCGGGCCTGACACATCAGCACATCCCACCTCATCTCCTCTCACCGCTTCTGGAAAACATCTTTAATATATAGTCTGAAAACTGCCCGCAGACATTTTTAAGGTACTCGACGATGTTAAAACTGCATGGAAACTGCCAACATCTGTAATTTCCTCCAATTATAACTGCACCTATTGTGCTTGCAAAAGGTGAATGACTTTGTTTCCCCTCTGAAACAGCTCATTATAAAAAGGTGAGAAGAGCCATTTTCTGCCCTTCTGCGCAGCAAAATGCTGACACATTCTCGGCCAGCCTCCTTTTCTTTCCTCATACTTAGATTGCATAACACAAAACCAGCTGTTAAGTAATGCCATGACCCCTTTCTCTTCATCTCCTGCTCTGTTTCTATTCCTGTAGAAGAAAAGTCACAGACTTCCCCTCCTCTCCATTCTCTTTCATCTCTCCCTGGCAACAAAACAATGAGCGAGAAGCACAATAGAACCTCGTTCCCGTCCATTCTTCCATTCACAATAAAAAGCTTTTAAATCACACACCATGAAGGTTTCCACTGAATCATTCCAGCATTCATGAGCTGATCCGCTCCTCCGGCATTCCCCAGTTAATCGACTTAATTTATCCAATTTTTGCCCTTTTCCCCGTTTCGTTACCCTCCACTGATCATCTTTCCATCTATCCAATCACATATTTGTGTCTTCCTTCCATCCATCCATGTAGCCAACCACACATCCATTCCAATCAGACAGTAGGAGTTACATAACCCTGGTGTTTACCTCTGCAGCAGAATGTCACAGGCCATTCTCATTTTCCCAGCTGTGTTTTCTCTCACTGCGATCTGTCCTTTTAGTCTGGAGTGTTTTGTGTCAGCGGATGCTGCCTGAGGGCGTCTCAGTTGGGCTCACAGGCTGTTTTCAGTCAGTTGTATCTCTTCTTCTTCTGCCCAGTGCGGTCAGCAGGATTACACGCAGGTTATTAAAGTCCAGTTGGTTTTATTATTCTTCGAATCCTGCAGAGGAGTCGGCTTGACTTTTAAACAAACTCGGCACGATTTTGGTCTCTTCCTTCTTTTTGCTTGTTAACCACTGGACACATCTGTAGCAGCGGTATCCAGCTGTTTGGCTTCTTCCCTTCAGATATCTTCTCTTTCAGGATCGGGTCGGTCTGTAGGTCGGCCTTGTGTGCAGCGGGAAGGTTATCCTAGTTGAGCGCTCTGAGGTGTCAGCGTCAGTACCAGCAGGTCGAGCAGCAGATCCAGGGTATCGCCTGGGTGCATTCTGTGGCGTCCTCTGAACCGGTGTGTGTGTGTTGGTGTGTGTCTGTGTGTGTGTTCTTGAATGTGTGTGTGTGTGTGCGTGTGTGTGTGTTGGTGAGTGAGGTTGTCTCACTCTGCACTCTGTCTGCAAAAGTGCTGCAGTAAACATCCAGAGCTCTGCTCAAATATACGAGCTTCTGATGTAACCTGGCAACAACTCCAGGAGGACCAATGGGATGAGAGGGGCTGACATGGGGAGCCAATTGTATAGAGGGAATGAATTATGTGGGCCAATCACGAGGGAGGAAGTGGGAGGGTGGTTGATTCTCTTCGGTCCAGTCAGAGGTGACTATAACTCAGCAGTTATTAAAGCCGACCCAGTGGGCTGTATAATGACGTGCACGCACACGCACACGCACACACGCACACACGCACACACACACACACACACACACCTCAGACTTTTACATCACCCTCTATTAGCCTTCTGTGACGGCAGCCTTTCGTTTACCATATCATTGATCACAACGGGACTGACGGAGATACATAAAGACCCGATCAGAGAGAGAAAACAACAGGGAGGAAAAGAGGGCAACAGAGAAAGGAGGGCAAGAGGTATTCACATGTAATCTACGTGCTTTAAAAGCAATAATATCTGTGTCTACACTGAGAGACGACATGTGGCTACACTGATAACAATGACAGAATCGAAACACTCACAAATCAGTTCAAGGGAAACTAGGTTAGTTGTTCCTGTGCGTCAGTCGGTGTGTTTCCAATAGGACGAGACTTCAGATCAACTTCTTTCAAATCAACGTCACAGACGATATCATACTGGAGAGAATAAAGCAAGCGCCAGGAAGCAAAGCCTTGCAAAAGAGGTGTTTAATCTACCATGTGATCGTTGCCTGACCAGTTGATCTGAGCTGAGCTGTGTGACTGAAAGCTTTAAAATACACTTTAACAAAGAGATTTCAAAAAGAGAGGCCATAAAGAAAAGATTATCAAAGAATAACCAAAGAAAACTGAAAGATGATGTTCCAATCTAAACCAAATAAACCTTTTAACTCCGCGTCACCGGCTGTTTCAGAGAAGCTACTCAGAACATTTTGCTTGGACCAGGATAAGATAAGTCCGTTTTATCAGAAACACTATAAGAGAATAACATTTTGAGATGCAAGTCATCACTGTCAGAGGTCTCAATGTAGGAGAGCAACAAGATCAATGTTTGCACTTAAAGCTTTGGTGCAGCTTTGGTGCTCACCGAACAACCAATCTGAACATCTGCACCTAAAGTCTCATCTCATTTCAACATACTGTAATATAACACAGCTGATCCTCCTGCCAGCAAGATCTCCTGGAACTAGAATTCAGAAAAGTTCAGTTTTGGTTTCATCGAATCAATCAATTAAAGTTTGGTGTAATCTATTAGCACAATATCACTATTTGATCAGGAGTCACAGTGGGAGCAAGATACAATGTGCTGCAGTTCTTCTGCCTTTGAATGAGCAAACTATGAGGTAATAGCATGAAAACATCCACACAGTGTAATGTTGTGATGTTGGTATGTTGTGTCTTAAGTGGAACTCTATAGTTCCCAGTTTTGGCTCTGAGCTCTGATATCTTCATGACTTTACTTGACAAAGCTGAAGATCGTTTATATAAGAAAACAGCCTTTAAATAATATATACAGTAAAAATAATTCCTAGTTTCTGAGCTATAACACTCGACAAGGTGTCCTGACATACTGTAGAGTGTATTTACAGACAAGTTAACCTATGTTGACCCAGAAGAACGGAAGAACTGTTGCTTAAACAGCTGAAATGATTAACTGATCAATGATTTTGATCTTTGATTGTTTCAGATATTATCAATCAAAAACACAGAACATTTTACTAGTTCCAGTGACAATAATGTGAGGATTTGCTGCTTTTAACCATTTTATATAATCATACATTTACATATTCAACAATATAACAATATGAAGGCTTCATCTTGGGCTTTGGGACATTGTGATGGAGATTTCTTGTCTATTTTCTTACAATTCTTCATTAAAACAATAATTGACAAATCGATAATTAAAGACATTATGAGCTGCAGCTCCAGTTTCTACAGAAACTTGCCTTATGCAATAACTTATGATTAGATGACTGGACACATGAGGTTAAACCACTTCTGACACCTGCCAACCTCTAAGAGTTCTTGGTACATAACAGATTACAATGCAGCACAAGAGTTAAAGTACAAGTCCGTTATGGGACGATGTGTACTGGACTGATCTGTAAAATACCTCGACAGTCCCCAACTTCCTCAAAGTGTATCAAACAACCTTCCAGAAATCTCAAACTTTATCGTTTGTGACTAACACAAAGCAACTTCAGCCGCAATCTGTGGACACAACGCGTCCCTGTGGGGTGACAATCAAAATAAACCTGTTTCCGTGATGATTTATGAACGTGAGTGCTGCTCAGAAAGCCAGATAAGACGGCTGTACCAGAACTGTGGGTGAGAACTGATAGCGCACGTGGTGAGCGTTGCTATCTAGGTCAGTTAGAGTATCGTGTTACACATTGTGCCCAGTGCTGGCGCCCAAACTGAGGCTCGAGTGAGAAGTGAGGGGTGAGGAAAGCAGGAAAAGGAGGGCGAGAAGTGAGAGAAACGGAAGGAAAGAGAGGAGGACTTCTTTTTAAACAGTTACAGGGATGAGTACAAGTTTTATACATTTACTGTATTAATAAAGAATACTTTGAGTTTAAATTGATCTCACAATAACTGATACATCTCTTGATCCCTCTATAGCTTTCTTAATCTTTATTTCATGCATTAATATGAATAAATACCCTGTAGCTGCTTTCAGGACCAGAATAAAATCAAGTTCTTTGATCAGCTACCCGAAAAAAAGATGAGTTTGAACACAGACACCAAAAGAAAATCCCATCATCATCTCAGCCACTGCTGTGGGGTTTATGCCAACTTGATTTAGTTTAAAGACATGTTTAATATTTTAAACCTATAATATGATTAATTACTTAATGTGTGCACAAAACTACAGAACAGAATATTTTTTATTCCCTTTGGTGTGAGCTATAGAAGAAAAAGCATTGGTGATCAATGAAGTAGGTCAAAACACAAAAAGTACACAGCTGATACTGCTGTACTGACCTATATACTGTATGTTTGTCTGTGTGTGTGTGTATATATATATATATATACATACACAGGTCACGCTGACACTAACATTTGATATATATAGTCTGTTCCTTAAGGGACAGGGGACAACTCAACCATAAACAAGTCAAAAGAAAAGAGGGTCAACACTGAGACACAACCTGCATCCTCTACAATGTGCAACAGGCAGAAGATGTTGTGTAAAATATGTGTTTTAATGCAAAAGAAGGCTGCAGCAGTCACTGTTATTCGGAGAACAAATTAAGGAAGCATGTGACAATCCAGGAGGCTTTTCATCGAGCACAAGTCTCCTTTAGTTTAGTTCTTGGACAGCTGTTTTTTCTCTGGTGCTCGTTGAAATGTCAAAACTAAAACTGCTGCAATGAGTACAGGTGGTAAATCTGTGTATCTGCTCTCTCTAGAGGAAATCAATGTGTTTCTGCTGATCATGTCTACTGAGCCTAAACGCCCCTTTACACTATAGAGTGTTTGAGCTGTCTGACACTTTAAGAGAAACATGGTAATAATATCCTGGAAAATCTTGGTGTTAAGAAAACAACCAATAAAACTTGAAATGGTGCAGAATACACTGGCCAGCGTGATATATTGTGCCATTTTTTATAGAACAGCCAGAGCTTTCTCTATGATTTGGCTGCATTTTCAAAACATATGCGCGGCACAGATGGCATAGCGCGACAATTCTTCATGCATTAATCTCTCGATCTGACATACCTCAAATTAACATCTAAGTATTATTATAAGATTAATTGTGTCGTACATATTTAAGCCTTCTGCGGCTGCATGCGCATGATTCATCAGGTCAAACGAGTAAATGTACTCGACCTGGCAGTGAGGAGGGTCTATATTTTCATCTGCGCCTGCTATATGTGAGTGTACACGTGTGCATTGTTGGCACAAAGAGAAACAAGTTTAGTGTCACGCTTTGATATAAATAATGTCTACAGCTGTATAGGAAACCGTGTGCAGGGATTCTCAGAGAGGACCGACACTGATTATCTGTAACATGAGACGGTACGTGCGTCAGTAATGCGCCAATTGTTGGCGAGGAATGACCAGCGAGACGGAAAGCAGGAAGGTTCTTACTTGCGCACAAAATTGAAGACAAGTGTTTTATAATGTGTTTAAATTCTATCTTCTCTGTTGACCTTTTTTCCCTCCTGAGGTCTGATGTTGTATTTTCACTCAGACCGGAGATCAATAAATCGTTCACAAGTAGGGACACTTTCCAATTCCCCCGGCCTCTCCCTGCTCCGTCACGGCCGTCTCTGCCCTCTGATTCTCCGTTCCATCCATTAATCCCACCCTCCCCCCTCCTGCTCTGCTTCTCCTCACCAGGGCCAGGAGTTCATCCCAAGAGCCCTCTTCCTCAGCCTGCCGGGATAAATCAGTGGCCTCATAAAAAATACTTTCCACGAGAGAGAGAGAGAGAAGAGGGGAGAAGGAGGGAAGTAGTGACGGGGGAAGAAGAGAGATCAGAAGAGAAATACCAGGGATTATATATAGATCTGAAATGAGCAGAGTCTGTCAGCATGTAAGGTGTGTGTGTTTGTGCGTGTGTGTGCTGGCTGTCAGAGTCTATTAAAGGAGCGCTGCAACAGCCACAGAGGACAGACTTCCCCGTCTGTCAAGTGTTAGACAAACAACTCAGGCAGAGTTAATGTTGAGTCACTAGACGGGAACTTTCTCTCCCTCTCACAGCCGTCACAACCACTTATGAGTCAAACAGCGACTGTCGTACACAAAACAATCAAGTCGCTTTGAGTAAAGAAATGCAAACACACACTGACTCAACAAAACTTTCACAGTAGTGCTCATGTTATATCTAATGAACTGTCATTTCAAGACCATCTTAGTGGGTAAACACAAAAGACAAGCAAATTATGATCAACTGATAAAAACCTAAAAAACTCCCCTCTGACTGATTTTCCATTGAAAGTACTTTATATTTAAAAGGAGCAGAAAGGAAATGATGTCATATTTTCCTCACACAAAGAGAACAATTATCTCAACGTGACCAAGTTAGTAAATCGATCATCAAAAAACTAATTGGCAGCAATTCATTTAGAAATCGAAAACATAATCATTTTATGGTTCCCTCCATTCGCCACTTTTCAAAATTTTGGATTGATGGTCAAACAAAGAAGCTGTTTGAATTTAGAATTGAGTTTCAGGAAGTTATGATGGGACGAGCGATCGATATTGGATTCGGCATCAGTTGCAGCACTAAACGCCACCGCGTGAAAATGTTTAATTAAAATGCACAAACTTTGGTTAGAAGAGCGCCGAGACGAAATGCTTGATGCCTTCACAACGTGTTTGATATTTTTAGCAGTTTAAACTGATTAAAATGATTTAAATATCTCTGTGGTTCAGGCTTTTGAGTACAGGGTCTGCAAATACAGCATTAATCCCACCGACCAGACGCCGAGGTTAGACGAGGTCATGGGGGATGATGTCTGCAGGCGAGCCACAGCTAAAGACAATTAATACCAACTAAAACAATCAAATGAGACTTAGAGATAAAAACTGTCTGGCCTGCGTCGTTTCATTTAAATGATTTGCTTCATCAACAACGATTAAAGCTGTGAGTGCACTCTGACGGACAACAGCTGCAACCTGAAGCCTTCATCCAATAAAATACACACAAATACACGCAGAGGAATCCTTTTATGTCGCCCCACAAACAATGCATTAACTACTAAACCACTGAGATACCAAAGATGCACACACGCACGCACCGATGACACAAATAGCAGCTAAACTTTGCTGCCATTGGTGGCACAGTGGGCTTCATGTGACACACTACACGTGATACATCCAGCTGATTACGTACATTTAGACAATTATTTCCTGAAATGTTATGTTTGAATATGCTCATTATGTATTATCTAATAAAAATGCACTAGTTTGTATAAATCTCCAGAGCCAGATCTTTAAACAATGTTTGTTCTGACTTTGTGTTTCACACCTGGTCCAAAGTTCTTCAACGGTTTTCAGGTCAAGGCCCCGTTAGCTGATAGAGAGACGGAGCAGGAGATCAGGACCCCTTCTACATGTATTCGAAGTCTAAAATTACCTTGCATATTAAACTGGACCTAACAAATGTGTAGCGCAGCATTTAGTGCCACGTGTCAACAAGTCAACAACAGCTCGGCACGTTGGCATGATTGTGTCAGTATTCATGGCTCGACTATCACGAATGTTGCGTAAAAAAAATGCTTGTTGTTTTTCTTTAAAACACATGTAACGTTACTAATAATTCGGTGGATTCATGTTAACGCCTGAGAAACGTAAAATCTTTGAAAATATTATCAAACAATTAATTGGCGGCCCGGCTGCAGTAACTCTGTTCAGAAGTCAGAGTTAAAGGCCCAGACTGGTCTTTAAAGTGAGATGTCAGCAGATATAATGCATGTGCTGTACGCTCAAAGTCATGTGACTGAGTATAGTGTGTGTGTGAGTGTGTGTGTGTGTGTGTGTGTGTGTGTGTGTGTGTGTGGATTATGGATTACTGTAATCATCTTAAAGGCCAGTGGGACAGAGCTCGCAGCACGACCCTGACTGACACACAAGCAGAGCACAGTGTTGTAAGAATCACAGCCGGCTGATTTATGGTTCTCTGCTTTACAACTTTATCTGTATTTAACAGGTAGCGAGCTACTGAACAACCAGAGCAATGTAGTGCAAACAGTGCTGAATAAACACAGATTCAACTAAATCCCTGGTTTAAACGGCCCATGAGTCAGGATCTAAAATAGTCCAGATGGAATGTGTTAGTGGACGAAGAAACTAAATTAACTTTTCTAGAGAAAAAAAGAAAGTTTAACTTGCACTGTTGCTTCAAACACAACTGAGATTACAGAGTGATTTTTAAACACAACTTCAAAACTCGCTCATATTCCCAGAGCCAACTTTTTATTCCATAAGTGCTCTATGAATAAATCTTGACTTAGCTACAGCTTCCTTCATGTTCTGTTCTGAGTCTGTCTGCACAACATTCCTCTGATGGAAAACTCAAAGTACTCGCTCTCTTAAACTGCAGACAAAACTAAACAATGGTTGTTGCATGTTTGATTTAAAGAGGACCAACTGTAAGAAAAAACATTAGCAGGATGACAAAAGCTGCGCTTCTTGTCCCAAGATAGAGCTTGTTTGTTTTGGTGTCTCTTCACATATTTACAATAAGCTTTACATCTTCGCTCTGTGATCCACCCGCTCTGTTCACGGCAGATCTCTCGGTGTCTGAGTGTTTAACTCTGTAATCAACTTAAAGGAGATCAGCAGATCACAAGAACCTGAGCGGGTCTCCGTGTTCCCTCAGGGGATTGAACTCTGGTCGTTCGGCCCGGAGGGAGACTCATTATCTTGTGTACGTGAGTGTCTGCATGTGTGTGTCAGGCCTTTGTTTCCTGGCTCGTTAGCAGCTACAGAACATCAACAGGTCAGAACACGAGCTCGGCATCTTTCAGTGAGACCAAATGGAAACTGCTGTCACTGATGTTCCGATTAAATTAACGATTAGACGAGTGTTTTCTCTACTTGTTGGACATTTAACGCTGAGCAGGTGACTCACGTGTTAATTTAAAGATTACATACATTATAAAATATACATGACTTTTTATTACTTTATTACTGACATGTTGTCAGATTTCAGAATCCTGCTGTCACAACTTCCCAATGTGTTTATACTTGAAAAAAGCTTATTAACTTAACGATAATTCTTCACGGTCGACTGAATTGTTGTTTCATCTATGAAATCTGAAAAATCCATGTTCCCTAAAACTCTTGATGTTATACTCAAATGTCTGTTTTTGTCCAAAAACCAAAGATATTCAGTTTACTGACAAAAAGGAGTAAAACATAAATGTAAATATTCACATTCAAGAAGCTGGAACCAGAGAATTTTGAGTTTCTTAGTTTTTTTTTTACCTATTTTTCAGAACTAAAAATAGTTGCTGGTTAATTGAATACTTGAAAACTAGACAATGTCACTCTACTTCCTACACTGACCTCTGCTGCGCCATTATCCAGTAAATAATTATCTTTTAGTCTGTATGTATTTATCTAGACTGACTTTAATAGGATACATAGTGAAAGGAAATGTTAAAAATTCATAATTAAGAAAGAGAGTGAAAGTGTCGGAACAATTCTGACAATTGTAAAGATGCACCGTCTGAACCACAGTTACAGCTTCGACAGTGACGGGATGTTGTCGTCATGGACGTCCATGAAACACCAACAACAACAACAGAAGCTGTGAAAATCAGACTGAAACAAGCAGCTGACACGGTTCAGATCACAAGTTGGCCTGATGGACTGTTGATGAAAACCATGTAACTGCAATGTCGTAGTTTTTAAATCCAGTCCAGGCTGTGAACATTTGTCTTCTCAGTCTCCCTCTCAGCACCATCCTGAGCCGACCCAGGACATAATTCTTTTTTACCCGTCTTACATAATAACACAAGCTCCAGTTGTTGTGTCTCACCTGGCCGCGGGGTCGTCGTCAGTGTGTGTGTGTTGTGGTGAGTCAGAGGAGGCGGGACCTTCCTCTCCGTCCTGAGGCAGCTCTTCACATTCTGCCTCACACCGCTCATCATCCAGCAGCTCTGTGATCTGAGGACAAACACAAAAGGTTACCTTTTAAAAAATGATCCATTAATTGAGGTGGAGAGGTGAAGACGCAGGTAATTACAGGACTCAGGGCGCAGAAACCACACAGGGATTTTTCTTACGCAATTCCATTCTGTTGATCTGAACGTTTCCTACAGAGTAATCTGATTCACGATGAACATTTAAAGAAATAATGTGAAACAGTTACTTTTATCTTTTAATTTAATCACACACCAAATACAAAACATGGTCACAATCTCCCGTTCTGTTCCTGAGTAACGACCAGAGGTTCATTTCACATATTTTATATGAAATGTTAGAATTTCAGTTTATTATCACATTAAACATTTGTGTGAAACTTGTTAGCAGATTAATTCTCAGGTTATGTTCAAGCATCCACAAGAATGTAATAAATGGATCTGAGGTCGCAGCAACTTTAACCTTTCAGCACTGTCGTCTGCCAAATTTAAAGAAAGTCCCTCGAGGTGTTTCTGAGATATGACGTCCACAAGAATGTGATAGACGGACAAAACGAAAACCGATCGCCTCTAGCTCCAGCTATCACCGGCATGGAGGTATAAAAGTACAGCTGTGTTCTCGTTCGTCACACTGACACTGAACAGCCTCAGGAGCGAGCTCAGTGGAGAGGATAATAGCTCTGTACCGGGTCGTTTATCCCTCGAATTACCAGGAGTTGGCTGATGTTCACAAGAACCAAAGGTTACTGTTAAGATTTACTTTGCCAATTTAGTCCAAAAATTGACTTGTGTAACAAGATTAGTAAACACATGTAATGTCTTTGAGTTAATAAACTATTAAACTATTAATAATAATAATAATAAACATATATAAAAAACGATCTTTCCTTCCTCATTTCTATGGTATTAAGTTGTGACTGAGTGTCTGAGGAGGAACAGGATAAGGTGTTGACAGTCTGTGTTCACATTTACAGTACATATGTGACCGACAGGAAGGACACATTTCAGTTTGTTCCACATCTAAATATAGATGAAACTAATGAGATATATATTGGCACTACAGATAGAGCGGTAAGCAGAGCGATAACACCAGGACAGAGAAATAAAGTGAGAGGAGGGAGGGAGGGATTAAAGTCGAGCTAAGAGACGTATCATTTTCTTGTCGACTCTGCAATGTACCCTCGACCCTCACAGTGCGAAAGGTCAAGCTGACCAGACACGCAACACATAAAAACCAGTTTACTGCTCGACATAAAATAAAAGCTTTACAGGAAAATTCTTGTTTTAAATGACAAATATTAAGCCTGTAATAAATATGTTTGGGTTACGATCACAATCAATCACACTGAGACAGACATCGATACACATTATACCAACAAGTGTCCTGGAATGAATCTACAGTAACGTTGTTGTGAGGAGCAAAGACGATGAAGACACAAGAACTGTTGTGTTATCTATCCAGGACAGCCCTGTTCTAAAGATAAAACATGAACATCTCTGCATTAAAACATCTAAAAACGACTACACCTTTATTCTGTATTTTGTTGAGTTGAGTACTTAAATAATTCTGAACGTTTTCAACAATGTTCAAACCCAAAAAAACCCACTGCGTGTTTCATTTGGTCGCCTGCCTTCATAACCTCTAAGAGAGAATAGGTGGAATAATTTCTGCTCGATTCATGTAGATAGATAGATTTTCCATCGGCGACGGTCGTTCCCACACTACTTCATCCTTTGTTTTGTTTTGTTCTGACTGAGAGACTTGAGTTTAAAGGAAGACGTTAATGCCATAGATGGAGGCAGTAAAGAAGACAGGAGAGAGAAGCAAAGGGAAGAGAAGGAAAGTGATGGAGTGTAATGAATCCGACAGTAAACAAGAGATGGAAGACGGGAAGGGGAAAAAGGAAAGGGAGGTAGATGCTGGGGAGTCAAAGGGCGGGAAGTAAATATGTAGACAGAAATAAGTTATCATAAAACAGGCAGCTGACAGCATGTGAACAAGACACAAACACAAACACTTGGGCGGCAGCTCACTGATGATAAACAGCTTCTTTCTCCCCGTCAGTAATATCTGATTTTTTTAACTCAATGTCAATTCATTCTGTAAGATCATCAGATGATGGAACATACTAGTGCTATAAATCGGGCACAAAACCGTTCTCATGTGCTGATTTGCGTATCAGTTAAAACTTGGGAAAGCTGAGGAACGCGGGTGAAAAGGTCACGAGTCAGACTCGTCGTCATGAGACGTTCATTCTCCCTCCACATCTCTCCGTGTCCTCGTTTCTTTTCTCTTTCCTCCTTCACGCTTCTCGACAGCAAACCCATCTGCTGCTGTCACTGTGTCGTTGCTACGGCAACACCTCCCGTTCAATGAGCTCTGATTGGCTGCCGGGGAATTCTTGCATCGTCACAAGTGCAGATTCAGGGAGGATGACTCACAACACTCCTCTGTGTGTGTGTGTGTGTGTGTGTGTGTGTGTGCGTGTGTGTGTGTGTGTGTGTGTGTGTGTACGAGGTGATTAAGGAAATAAATCCCACTTTTAGACAGCTTCAATTCCATTTTACATCTTTTCTTAATGAATAAAAACTTTAAAAGCTCATTCAAATTTGCAGCAAAAACATTTTGTTTGTGTCGGTGTGCAGCCGAGCAGAGCCACCCTGCGATGTGCATCTTCATGTGTAGGTGTCTGTAAAATGTTAACTAAATGACTGAATGATGTGAGAAGCAGAGGAATAGTGATTTACAGCTCACCAGAGGAAAACAAACAAGTGCACTGCAGCGCTGGCGTATTACACTCGTGCAAATGACCTTGTGTTTTGTGCAGTTAATTAGCTCGACTTATCTCAAACTCTCCCTGTAATTCATTTGTCATTCACCATCTGAATAAGTCAATGAATGTCAGAAGTAAACTAGACTGCCAACTCAAATTCAAGAGCTAACTTCAGTCTCAGATCTGTACAAGTCAACACTGATTAGGAGAATCATAGTGCGAGATATCTGAAAAAAATATTAAAAACACCTTTAATATAAATTATGACAGAACTACATTGAAGATATCTTGGATTTAAGTTTCAACTTGTCATAATTTAAATGTGGATCTCATCTATCCACTCATGAATCAACTCTTTCAATCTTTTTTTCCTTGACCTGTCCCAGTTTCCTGCTCCACAACTTTCCTGTATTTCTTCTGAGTCATGACAAATATTCACACCAGCCTGTTCCCCTGTTAAACATCACAATCTGTTTCTGGCACTGCAAACAGGAAGTGAACAACAGGTGATTATGTAGCGTGAGAGACAAACAGTTGGTGATAACACCAGTCTACACTGGAGTAATAATCTATAGACAGTCACTTAAACAAACAGCTTCCTGCGCTCATCGTGCAGCTCGCAGCTCTTTCTGTCTATTACTGTTCCTGATTTCATGGGCAGGATTAATTATTTCAGGTGGACCTCAGTGACCTTGATTCTAGGTCTGATCCACATTATCAGCATTCAATATGAATTCACTATTTGCCAGTAATATGAATAAACGATGCCACGAATATAACCTTGAATTACATATCAGCTATTAAGAACATATTCTATCAAGGTCCCCGATCAGTAATATGGGATAATTAAGAGTGCATATATCAATATTAATCAATGCCCCCTGTGCTACCCATTAAAATGCAGGAGTTGACATAAAGAACAATGCACATTTCCTTCACGGGGTTCATTCACGCTGTTCCGAATATGATCGAGGCTCCGCTGAGTCAGCAGGCCTGAGGTGACGCAACAATATTAGAGGATAAGAGCTGTTAAATCTCCTGTCAGGATGACCTGGAATGGTCACAGACCTGAAAATATTATCCCCTTATTTAACTCTGTGAAAAATGTTAATCATGTTAACTCACAGATCAGAGCTGCTGTGTGTGTGTTTCTGTGTATTATGAGGCCTTTTTCCTACTCGAGCACATCTCTGCGCGGCGTGAGTGGGTGAAACGACGAGGCCCGAGAGCGCCCTGGAACAAAAGGTCCTGAACTTGGCCTTGGTTTTAGCGGCCCGGTCCAGGCTTTTGGTGCGGAAAACAGAGAAGACAACGAGCCTCACTGACATCACTGGTTGAAGTGTTGGTGGGCCAAGAACACAGAACAATGACGACTGAGCAGGACTGACGTTACAAGTCTCAAA
Source organism: Diplodus sargus (assembly GCA_903131615.1). Lineage (NCBI taxonomy): Eukaryota > Metazoa > Chordata > Actinopteri > Spariformes > Sparidae > Diplodus > Diplodus sargus. The sequence goes on from CAEMYA010002084.1 coordinate 55,659, forward strand.
CTGTGGCCTACATCAGTGGTTTTCAAGGCTCTTTTGTGTCCCTCTTTTCATTCTGATGTTAGATAAACATCGATACAGAGAATACTTGGACCTCTGTGCAGGTTTGAGAAAAACACTGACAGGACAAGCAGCTTTTTTTCTCATTGCAAAACTTAAAGTTGTGTCGAGTTTTAGATTTATCTGGCTGTGGGTGTTGAATTATTGGGTGGATTTCCCTCGTGGACTTACGGTTTGTCTTTTAATGAGTTCAACCTTTCATGTGAAAATCTAATATTGATGGATTTTCCCCTTAATTTTTAATGGTACTTGCTGCTCGGTTCTTTGTCCTCCTAAAGAAAATGTTGCATGGGAATGTTGCAGAGCTACTGAGAAATGTTATATGTACAATATGTTCATCATCAGTTTCCATGTCCTGAAGTTTTCCCTCGTGTTTCCACTTTTCTCTGTTTTGCTGCTCATTCCTTCTTTTCCCTGGTTGTGTTTTGGAGCTCTCTTTTTCTGGGACTTCCCAGTTCTTATTGTTGCTCTGCCAGTTTCTTTTCCACCTCCAGGATGTTGTTTTTAAAATTGCCATTTCTGCTATTCTATTTTCAGTTGTCGTGTGTTTAGCAACATAACAAACAACTGATGCCAAATACAGATCGAGGTTTCAATCACAAAAATGCAGAGACTTTGAATGTATCAGAAGCTCCTATTTATATAGAATAAATTCAAAATCATCTCAGCTCAAGAGTTCATAGGACGGACAAGAAAATGTGCAAAACTAACTCTGGACGGACTCTTAGTGAACAGAAAGAGGATTTCATCAAAGAAGAAACATATTACACACTAACGTAGCTCTTCATCGCACGAGGCTGAAAAGTCTGACACGATTCTCCAAAGAGCTTAAGGAATTTAAACAAGATATGAGACGGGACTTTGATAACTAAGTCAAGAAAACTATGAAAGACGACCCCGACTGAGTTTAAAGGCAAAGTTTTAGGAGAGCACTGGGGAAACAGCGAGGCCTCTGAATGAGGAAAAAAAACCTGAAACTGGATTTTTTTAAACAAACCTTTTAGCATTAAAGTGTCAGGATTCAAACACTGAATCCACTGGACGAATCAGTGTGTTCCTGCTCAGTCTCGCCCGTGTGACGGCACTGTTTACTTGCAGCAGCACCACTGGAGCCCTCGGGCCGAACGCTGCTGCAGTGAGTGGGCCGCGTCATCCATCGCTCATCGTTACATTCAAATGTGTTCAACCTGATTTACAGACATTCATCTTCTCTCTGACCACTCATAAAATGCGGTCAGTGTAAATAAATCGACGGTGCGGCTGTGTATTACTCAACACTTGTGTGCTTGTATTACATGTCACCCTAAAGAGATATTATACATCTCCTCCACCGTCCAAGTAGGCCGCCACCTCCACTTTAAATAACTCCACAGTCCAACTTAAATAGGTTATTGCTCAACAGCTTATCACTGTGTCACATGAACATGTAAGTGTATATACTCAGACCTATACATGCCGTTCTCTGCTGCTGGACATTGTGACATCCTCTGGTGTTTGTAACTTTACTCCATTCACCTAGTTTTAATTAATGCACTTAGTCCCGGCTGCAGCTATACGTTCGCTGAAACATGGCTCAGCTCCAGAAGCACTTGAAGAAGTTGGCAGAGATGAAGTAATGGGACACATCCTGATTCATTTATCTCCTCAGGTTAAAAGGAACAGAGCTGGAAAATAAGGCTGTCTGTAACATACTAATTAATTAAGTAGACAGACAGCAGACAGTCTGAACCAGCACCAGACGAGACGCCACTACAGCCCTTTACAAACACGGTAAATGTAACACGGCTGGCTTAATGTATCTGCCAAGTGACAAACACGAGTGTCGTTGTGTTCCTTGTGGCTTCATCTAAGATGCATAAAGTAAGCAGAGAGATCTCAGTTCTCTCACAGGCTGCATCACTGACGGATTTAGAATATTTTCCCTAACAATAAATCATCTCTTCAATTTTGTCGTCAGATTAATAATTTGTTTAGAGAACTAGTGTGTTAAGCTGCATGTTTATAATTCCCAGCAATGCACAAGAAGAAGTTTGGACTCTGAGATCATTTCTAATTGCTCACATGCTGCATGTTCAACTCGCTCAGTCAGTCAGAACAGAACACGTTGGTTTCTACGTTTACAGGATGCAGTGTGGTTGATCAGAGCTACTTCTGCCTGGTGTGCATTCTGAGAAAACACCCATGTTAAGGAATGAAAACTGACCCAACCCAAGAGTGCAGCCTTTGTTTCATGTCTATCTAAAAGTGAATGAGTTTTGATTTGTTATTATGTTTCCTTACTTTGTCCAGAAATCCTGGCACTAGAAAAGCTTCTTCAAACACCGAATCCAAACAAACACACCTACTGATTTCATCATAGCAACAACAAGCCTCTGCACAGCCTCACCTTCACTTAAATATTAATTCAACAGACTCTCATTTTTTGCCAACAAGGAAGCAAAAATCCAGCCTGGCACATCTCAATGTTAGATCCACGGCAGCCTCGCTGGGTTTCAGAGTTACGCCCGAACATGCCACGAGACAAAGACTGTCCTCTCTCTCACTTCCTCCATGTTTTGTTTACTTCTCTATAAAGCTTCGTCCATTTACTTAACATTTGCATTGTCCTTTATTTCTGTGGTTTATTTGAATGTTGTAACCTCTATGAGGCAATTTCAACTTGCTCTAAAGTCTGCTTCCCCTACCAGGCTTAACTCAAAGCATGAAGCTTGTGCATTTCCTTTGTGAAAGCAGGTGTGTGTGTGGGAGTTAATCCCCTTCATGAGGGTTTGTTCGTTCAGTGAGCCATCCCCAGTGCGGTGCAGGGGCTGGAGGTGTGAGTTGCATGGTTACATCATCAACAGCTTCTTTTCTTATCCTTCCCCTCCCTCGCCAGCGCTCCCTCACTTCATCTCTTTCTTCATCTTCTCTCTCTGCACTCTCGCTGCTTCTCCCCCATCTTCCTGGCTGCTTGTTCTCCCTCTACCTCTCTAAACCACCCACTTTTTTGCCCTCTCTCTTACATAAGATGCACGGATCACTGCTCAGATGATTTGTCTTTACAGATTGTCTCTGCTCTCTCTCTCTCTCTCTCTCATTCTGTCTCTTGGTAATGTTATATTCTCATTCGTCTAACACGCCAGCCAATAAAACTGAGGACAACGGGGAACTAGGAAAACCCGAGAGAGTTAAAGAAAGTGAATATGGGAAGTAAATCCAAAGAGGTGCTAAGAAAGAAATTTCAGCTTGAGCTCACTGTGGTGCTGAGCTCAATCAAAATCTCATTAGCTTTCTTTTACAAGCCAGAGCTTTCGTAAGCGCTTAGATTTTTTCTCGAATAAAGGAAGATTATGACAGATACTGACTGCAAGGAGTCGAGATTATAAGGCAAGCTAAATTAAAGCCAAGTTCCCTGCAGCAGTGGAGAGACGTCGGGTTTGAAAATATTAAAATAGATATTGAAAGTTCAATAAAGAAAAGCTAAAAAAAATCAGTGAGGAAAGTTATTCAAAAGGTGACTAACTATAGACACGGCTGTTGTTCTCCCTCTTTAAACCAGACGTTCAAAAACGTCTGCAGCCTTTAACTCCAGCATGTAAACATGATCTTTACATCATCTCTGCTCTTAAATGTGACAGGAATCACTGAAGAAAGGCAACGTGAGATACCGATCAAGGGTTTACCCGTAATCACTGCGTTCCTGTTCATGTTATCCCATAAACATACAATATCATCGGGCCTCAATACAATTAAATGTTAACTACGCTATTCTTTAAGTTGCCGGCCAAGTGGTGAGGCAGCGTTGCTGGGCAACAGGGAAATGCCTTTGAGTTTGTTTGGTCACATCCTGCAGTTCGATGTTAGACGAAACACGTCAAACAGCGGCATGAGCTCATTAAACCCCATTCATAGTTCTAGTGGGAGTCAGATTCTCACCTTGATACACCTTTGAGTTTGTGTGTGCATAATGTGTGTGTGTGGGAGTGTGTGGGTGTGTGTGTGTGTGTGGGAGTGTTTGGGCGGGGCTCTTCTAGATTCTTCCAAGAAATATTTAGTCTACGGAACAACTTTCTGCTCAGGAATATTTTGTACGGTACAACAATAGCTGAATACCAAGATGACTTACATTCCTATACAACATGGTTTCAGCCTGACGACTGAACTAATGAGTCATTCTCTGGATGCCTGGATGGATTCAATGTAGTTTGATTCACTAGAACAGATTTTTGTTCCTCGGTAGGGGTTTAGTCACTGAACACTTGTAACCTGACGGGTTTCACAGGAGGACTTAAAGCCGCTTGTAATAAAACTGTACAGTAGTTCTTGTAAACTCTTTATAACCACAAACTGCACAATCAGTGTACACTCCTCCAGAGGTGAATCTATTATTATGGTCTCGTCCTCTTCCACTTGGCAGTGTCTTGCTTACAGTTTGATGGCATACTGAAATTTTAATCTACACTTTCACAGAAGGATTTGTCTGTTTTCTCTGTGCGTCAGCCCAGAAAGAATTCCCCGCCCGGTCCTGGCAGAGTTAAATGCCACATTCTACTGTCTCAGTGCCATTAAAGAAGAAGAAAAGAGACCACGAGGAGAAGACAAAGAGGATTTAGATGGGTTTCGTAATGATTTCTTCGCTATGATGTCAGGAATGTTGTCAGTGAATTCAAGTATTCATCACTTTTTTTTTTACGCAACGAACCTGGCAACAGTGTGCGTACAAACAGTGGATTTATACTGAGATTTTATGGGGTCAAAGAATAACTAATGTAGGGAATGGAGAGTAAGAAAATACAAAACATAGTTTATTTATTCCTGAAGGGAAACTATTACATCAGGAGTTGTGAGATGTGACAGCGACTACCATCCAACGTTCACATACGTACATATTTGTGGATGTCACTTATAACTCAAAAGCTCTTGAAAAACCAAATGTGAACATTTACTGTGTTTACTATTATATATTATATACAAGTGGATCCAAATATAGTACAACAGAGAGAGAGGAGGTGATAGATTGAGACGAGGAGGAATTTAGAAACAAAAGGTACCTGTTCATTAATGGAGCTGTAGTCGTTGGTGGTGGAGACGTCGTCGTCCTCTGAGTCGAACAGGCCCTCCTGGTTGTCCAGCAGCTCTGCCAGGACTCTGCTGACAGACTCCTGGTCTCGCAGATCCTCTCCTTCTGTGGACAGACTGCACATAGACGCAGACAGAAGAGCGTGTTGTGTTGGTTGTACATCTGTGTGATCGTGTGTAAGCCACTAAAAGTGGACTTTAGGTATTTTCTAAGCCTGGGCCCTATATTTACCTGTCGGGGTGTGTAAATGATTCATACTTACAAACAGTTTTGGAATTGGTCCACTAAATCGCTTCAGCTGGCAGCCGCAACTCAGCTGCAACGTAATCCTCAGGGGCAACTCCACTAAAAGTGCTTGTTTTTGCCACTGACAGGCTGAAGTTATTATTCTGTGTCTGACAACATTACGTAAACAACTCCTACGGGGAAGCACATAAAACAAAAACATAACCAAAAAAAATCACTTTTATAACCAGAAACACAAGTCTTGCTTAAGGAGAAGTCTTGCAAGAGTTGTTGCAGGAAGTGGAAACATGAGTCACAGTGAGTTGGAGATAAGAGTTGTGGTTTACCATCCAGAAAGAATGTACTGTATTTCCAAAGTCAATCTAGATGAGCCAACAACTGTGACACATCACCTGCTGAGACTTCAGATCGAAACTTCTCCTGGAACAAGACTTGTGTTTCTGGTACAAAAAGGATCTTAACCTTTAACAAAAGGGTCTAAATCAATAGGAATTGTTGTCACACACACGACTTCAGCCTGTAAGTGGCAAAAACATTACGTTAAAGTCAGAGTTACCTCTGTGTGTTACCTTATGTGCTGCCAGCTGAGGCTGATTCCAAAACTTTTGGCAAGCATGAATCATTTACACAGTAAAACATGTAAATACAAGGCCAAGGTTAAAAAAAACAACATTCTGGAATAAAGCGATTTCTTCCCAAACAGCAATCTTGTTCTCTTGTTACCACTTCCTGTGGATTTGATGACATAGGCCAACATGCACGAGATGATTTTATTCCCTGTAAAGATCTGTAACCAAATAAGTGTAATGCTCTTACATTGAACATTTGAATGAATATACTGCAAATGCAGATCCGCACCACACGAGTCAGTGCAGAAATAAGCATGCAAACAAGGATGCAAAAGATAAAAAGCAGGATGACATGGACATTAACAAAACTTTAAGTAAATACGTGTTGTATGAGGAAAAAATGCTGTTGTTCACAATATCTGACCACGCTCAGATTATCTAGCAAAGATAAAACGATCATTCCTTGCAGTTATTAAATCGCCCTGTATAGGTTTCTTACTGGAAGATGTCTGGCCCAAAGACGGCGGCGAGCGTCCCGATGTTCCAGCTCTCCTGCTGAAGCGACGCCACACTGGCCAGGAAGCGGCACAGGAAGCGCAGCAGGCCGTAGTTCAGCTGTGGAAGCTGCTGCAGGAGATACTTCAAGTTTCTACACAGTTCCTCTTCATTGCTGTAATCTGGGAAATAGAATACAGGTTATGATTACATGTGATAATTAACATTTTTATGAGCTTCACTGCAGTCAACATCTCCAACTAGCTCTAACTACTTTTATTAGAATTGCAATCAACTTGCTGCACTCGATGTTGCTACAAAGCTCCTGTTTCTTTACTGTATTTGGAGAAACTGCGTAATGAATTATGGGTTAAGAAGTCTTTCTTGTTTTCACAGTTGACCGGACAAATTCTTATCTCAGGGAAATATGCAGACACAGATAAGATTATGTGCAATCCTGTGGGAGAGGTGAAGCGAGGTGAAATGGGAGTTGGAATTAGAGTGGAAAATGTGCAAAAAAGGTTAAATCTTAATGGAGTATCGTAGGATATAATACAGGGAGAAATGAACGACATGACATGGAGAGTTCAGGCAAACTCTCCCACTGCTGTAATCTGCATGGCAGCGACAGGAACAACCATCATCACGACAAAAGGATTAGAATAGTTCATCTATGAGCCAAAAGACGAGGAACAGAAACAGAGAAAATGTACAAGTGGGAAATTTTCCATTTAACATGTTTCACTTCAAACTAAATTGTTTCCTGACTGTGGCCGACACTAAGAATGATGCTCTCCAAGAGTAAATCTGGCTGTTAATTCAGTCAATATTCTTTAAATGTGTTATAACTCCGAGCAATTTACATAATCATATTTACCTTGTTTTTCCATATTTGGACATCTTAAAGTATGGAAAGAGTTTGATAAGACTCCTGAATACCCAGGGGAACGTTTTGTCATTAGAGGGTACAGTACGTTCACATATTTTAAGTCCATCTTTACACAGCACTCACATGGCCATATAAGTACTGTACATCGAAAACACGGCCGGTTGCTGTTATCATTTCTCCTGTCCAAACTGGAGGACTATTCTTTACGTACTCAGAAAAACATGCAGAGACACACAACATGAAAAAGAGGATATACACACATAGCGTTTAGGTACAGTGCAGTACAGCTAACCACCTAACGTGTTATGAAAGCCAGTTTCTGCTTCATTTAGCGATTTTACCGTTGCACTGTGTGTTCAGCTTAGATGACTGAAGTGCACATGGCCACAGACATAACAAGTTAACACAAAATAAACTTGGATCAGAATCCAGACATTGGGACACAATAGTGTGCGGTTCAAACGTATGCTCGCCTCTCTTTTTGTGACTCGATATTAGGTAAGCTTTGCAGAACGATCAAGCAGCACGCAAGAGGAAGAGAGAAAAGTACAAAAGGGAAACACTTGATGAACAATTCTCAACACAGACCAAAAAAGAAGACGTGAGTTATTAGTTTCAGATGAACACGAGAGGCGGGAGAAGAGTGAGTTATGTCCCCGTCACACACCTTGGTGTAGCTGTAGTATGTGTCCCTGCATCGCTGTTGGGATGACAGGCTCAGGAAGCTCCTGCAGGAAGAGTCGGAGCAGACTGACCGCTGATGCCAAGTCCGCCTCCTTCTCTAGCTCCACCTCCTCACCGCTGTCGTAACGCTGGCGCAGCCAATCCACGCGCTCTGCATTGCCGTTGACAAGGAAGAGCCCCTCCAGGTCCAGATGACCTGAGGACACATAGAGGAATAATTACGATTAGTCAAAGATGTGAGCTACTGACACTGTCACATTAAAAGACATGTTTCTGATCTTTGTGTGGTCATTGAGCAAACATCCGTCTTTATAAAACTAACTTTTGGACCTTTTGTAAAAGTATTCATGGTTAACTGGGATGTAAACTAAGTCAAATGTAAGAATGTGGTTTTGAATCATGATGGATGTCCAGAACAGCAGTTACCACATTGATTTTTAGGGAAGTTTAATACATCTTGCACTGGCCTTTCATCATCTAGTTCAAGAGGAAAAAATCAGGAAACTACCTGAACACAAACTTCACTTGGTAAATGAAGTGAGGTCATGTGATATTTCCAAAATTGGGAGTGAATGAAAAATCACCCAGACTCTGGCGTCTCTGTGTGCGTACAAATGGATCCATCTATGTGAACTCTTACAAGCATAAGGAAATCTACGCATGGCCACACTTGCATCATTCTGATGTGTGACAACATCACTGAGTGTTTGTGATTGAAATACCAAACTGATAGCATCAGAAGTCACAAGTTATGATACTGACTTTTACATAATACACTTTTACATAATGTTCATCTTATGTGTGACGTGCCGTCACATGAATCTCTTGGAAGACCTGCGTTTACTGCGATAACAGCTACTAATGAAACTATGTGTTTTTAGATGGATAACACATGCTTATCTACTGTACATGCGCGCGCTATTCCATTAACTCTCAGCTTATCTTGGCTTGCTGCAGTCCTGCGAAGGCTTTATGTAACGACGGAGAAAATCTACCACAGCGTGATGTAAAAACAATGGCTGTCAAATGAGAATGCTGACCGGCCTGTTTGGGTGTATTTTTGGTTGGTTCTAGAACAAAAGTGGTTAACTAGGGAGGCCTAAACTTTTCTGTTGTCTGAACAAGTATCAAACATGTTCAAGTGTTTATACCTGTTCCAAAAGGTGACACATGTGGGCTGGGCGAAAAGCATTATGTAACAGGGTGAGTTGGATGTGAGAATCTAACAACCACGGCTAATGAAGCACATTGTCAGACAGTCTGTTCCTGAAGGAAATAATGGTGTTAACCCAGATGAACATAAAAACTGACTGAAGCAGCTGCGTGAAGAAAAGTAGAACACTTGGCCAGACGCTGTACGACCACGGCCTGCGTTTTGTATTTACGATTTTGGAAAGTTAAACATTTTTTGGACTATAAGCTTGTCGATCATCCAAGATGAGTTTTATTTGAAGCACATGGCACCCACAGTGAGGGATAAAATGAGTCATGAGCTATTTCCACTGAGTGCAATCACTTTTGTGGTAGTCCCATTAATCATTTGTTGTGATGACTACTGCAGAAGTCCCCCAAAGAACCTGGAGGGGCATAAACACAACTGGCAACGCCTCAAGATCTTTATTTAACTTGCAGATTATGAAACGACTGCCTGGTGAGTCCTCCTGACTCCTGTTCACCCTCATCTGTTAACAAGCCAACACCATGTTTTAGTTTGACTGTCCCTACGGGAGATATTAACATTTTAGAACTCACTAAAAATAGCGTACATGCAGAGCAGCATTCGAGGTCTGCAGTCACAATCAGTGCAGCTAAAAAAAAATCTCAATGTCATCTGCACACAGACGTCTTCGCACATTATTCATTTATGATTCAGTTAAAACTTTACTCAGCCCTTTGCAACACTAATATCTACCAAAGCAGCCGGTCGCTGTTTAGATTGTATGAGTCACAAGCTTTCGGTCCAACACACCTCCAGCGTTTTCCATTTCCAATCTCTGACTTACTTCCGATGATCTTTATACCTCATATCTTCGACACCCTGCTTCTACTAAAACCAACAAAATCACAAACAAATTAAATAAAAAAGATTAAGACTTTTCACTGGCTGAATAACTTCTGGACTGGCAGCACCACTCTAATTAAAGCGCCAGCAGAGGCCCGGCAGGATTAGAGGCTTATTACATAACCTCATCTGGACGAGTGGGTCCCCGGGTCACACTTACCACCGACATGCTTCACTGGTACCTGGAGGGGACTTGAGGTGAATTTAAAAGTTAAAGTTTAGCCACTGACTTAACAGGTTTTACTAGAAAAGGTTTACCCTTTGTGAGTGACAGTGGAAGAATGAGAAGGGAAATTAGAAAAGGAAGCTTTTCCTATTGTTTATTTTCTCACCGCAGGTGTGTTCAACATCTGCTCTCCATGCACTGATGAAGTTTCACAACTTGAGGGCCAATCAATATGTTGATCCCAAACACTTGTACTGCTCTCTATAATGTGCAGATACATCCAGCATGACCAGGGTCCCATTGATATGCCTTGTTTGAGTTGTTTAAATCTGAACCATTAATGCCAAATAGAACAAATCACAATGTCTGTTTATAACTTCTGGTTAGAAAACACCCACATCACGCATCAGCTTCATATAATTTAATTGTATTTTTTAACGCTGCTATTTAGAATAAATAAGAAAGAAGAAGATTGGCAGTTAGGTATGAGGCTGCATTGGCTACATGACACAACAAACTAGTATTAATGGTATTAAGCAGCTAGAACAATTACCACCCAAAGATTCAAACAAATTCAGGCTACGGCTGGTTAGTTTAAACACTTACATTTGGAAGGTGAAGTAGTCAAAGTAGAAGTGTCCGTTTTGTGTCCCTCAGAGCAAGAAGTCTGAACCGACAGCATGCTCTTATAAAGATAATGACATGAGACTGAAGCTCCTGCTCTGTGAGGCTTGAACATAAATGTTCCAGAGGGGATACAGGAAAGACCTCGGGCCAGGACTTTGGTAGGTTCCTCTCTTCACAGCTAAGCTCTTCTGTTTTCACAAGTGGAGCTGCAGTTGACACAACTGTTGTGTAATCGGAAAGGAAGCGGACCGGGCGGCTGTCTGCCGGTGCACTCAGAGTTCATCTTATCAAATAAACTCTACAAACCAGCATATTTTGGTTTATCATGATGTAAGAGTGGTCAAAAGAAGCAGGGCGTGTTTGGCTTACTGAGGCATTACAGGACGCCATCAGATAGAACTACTGAGGAGAAGCACTCAGAAGTGAAACAGAACGATCGGAATTCAAATCATGAAGAACACACAGGGGTGCAATGACAGTGGGCTGAAACTGCTGTTTGTAATCTTATTCCAGTTTTCCCATTTCAGCTGCAAAACCCTGTGATACTGAACTGAATGCAGTAACATAATAAATGTTTTGTTTAAGTGAAAAGTTTTAGTTATATACAACAGAAGCTGCTGAGAAGAGTGACACTGTCTGACTGTTAAGATATGCTTTGGTCACATGCAAAGACAAGAAGTCTTCTGGCTGTAGACAACATATAAAAAACTCACAACAGATTCAGAGAGAAGATTTCGGGAGGGGTTGCATTACTTTTTCCCTCGGAGAGACAAAACTCGAACCGTATGTTGGGAAACGGACCAAAGAGCAGACACCTGTTGTTATTGTGTGTCACAAATACAAATATCGTGCAGGCTAACGTGGCTAACTCAATATGAACATGAGTCACATGAAAAGTTGCTTCTTTCAGCATTTGGTATTTACTGTTTCCCTTCAGCAACTGATAAATAAATACTGACAAATAAATATTGATGGTGTTTGTTGCTTTCAGTTCGTCCATTAAATTCTGACAGTTTCCTTCACTGCTTCTTCTTTGGTTATACTGAGGATGAACATTATAACACTGAATTCACACAAACACATTTAGTCAAATTCCAGCAAACAAATTCATCACCATAAACATGTGGGTGAGTATGAGTCATATGAATATGCATATTGAATGTACTGCTACTTTTACTGGTTTATTATGATTTAAATTTGCTGAAACTGTTCCACTGGCATCATCAGCAGCAGCTGATGACAGAGTGTTTAAGGTTTGTCAATATTACTTCCCCTGTGAATCATATATTGGATATGAATTTACAAAGATCATGAGAGATCATTAGATCTACATCTGTGTTAAAAAACCTAAACTTTAGTGAATGACGTTCTGGTCAGTGAACGCTCACCGTGCTCCTCGATGTACTCCACGATGTGTTTCACCAGCGCAGGAACCTCATGGCCACTGATCGTGTGTGTGCGCGTCACCTCCTCCAACGGAACGCCAAAGACCCGAGTGGTGCCGGCGGAGCTCCCGCCCTCGTTGCCTGGCAACGGAGACACGCTCTTCCTCATGGCCTCCTCCTCCTCACCACAACCCCGCCAAGACCTCACGTCTTCGAAAAGAGAAACAAAAGCACAGAAAAACACAATCACCAGGAGATCCGAGGAGATAACAGAGTAAACAAACACGTTCGCTGTTCACAAGCAAACAAAAATGAGCATAATACTCTCAAACCTATGGGAGTGTCCAGCTCGCACATTGTTGCATGTTTCTAAACCTCCCCTCCCCATTTAGCCAAGAAAGAAGAGGAGGTGGAGGCCAGCAGAGGTATTTACACCTTGTCCTTCAAGGAGGGGTGGTTAGAACAGGTAGTGTTGGAGGACAAGTCCAAGGGTGGAGGTATGCAATCAGTGCCTTGAACTGAGGTAAGTCAACCATCTACATACATGACCAATCAGTGTTTGTAAACTGTAAATTTACACCAAAAGTGGGTCAAATTACCCTTTCAAGTCTTCATAACATTAAAAAAAAAAATCTGTTTCATGTCAATAAAAAGTGGTTTAAAGAAACGCTGCCTTTTGGGAACCACAGCAGGAAGACGAGGAGACGAGGAGGAGCAGAGATGAGCAGTCAGTCAAGGATTATGTAGCAGGTGTCCTCTACCTCTGATTGGCTTAACTTAACCTGAACCAACCTCACTCATCAGGCCAAGACTACGCCAACCTGCGGAAAATAAACGGTGTCCTGTAAAGCTAAATGACGGGGCGGCTGAAGTAGCACGCCAGGTTTTCTCCTGAATCCTTAAAATTTAGGGCGCTGTGTTAAACACAAAAAGGAGCTTCAGGTCTTTTCTTACTCTTTTGACATTTTATCAATTGAAAACTGTACAAGGACAATATATTTAAGAGTTAACTTCATGAACTTCATGCTTATTTTGAATTTGATGCTATCTACACGTTTAAAACAAGTTGAGTAGTGGGGTGAGGTTATTACTACATGGGCTCAGGAACACAAGATAGTTGTTAGTTAACACAGTTTGTTTGTATGTATGTTTTACAGTGTTTAATAAATGAGTACTGTATTAACTTCGGACAGCTATCTCTTCCCACAGGGGATGTTACTCAAACATTATTCAGTGTGGGTGCAAGTCAGCTTTTGAACAATTGTCCAGTATTTGTTACATAATCATTATTTCAAAAAGGTCATTACTTAAATTTAACTCCGTCCTCTGTCATCATGACTCCTCAGCTCCCATGCAAAGGGGACGCTGCCACCGGCTGAGACTTCAGGCAGAATGGAAATCAATGCAAAGCAAGCCAGAATCTGGGACGGCCATTTCAGTTTAAAGTTTGACTTTGATGATGGTCGGTTGGTGAGTAATCTGAACGCAAACAGTGGCAGATGGTGCCCACTCCACTCATCGGGGGAGGAGGATCATCACCAAATGTTTATCAGAAAATAATCTGGTTTTGCTCCAACTAAATTTAGCTCATGACAGTTTTATCTCTAATGATATCAGAGCAGTGGTTTTGAAAAAGCAGATCACAATATGGGATTCTTTTAAGCGCCAGAATCACAAATGGTTGACAACAATTACGAACAACACACTGAACACATGCAGGTACTGATAAAAAACAGGCATCCACGCACACACAAACACACAAACGGTATAATTGGGCAGACAGACGGGATTTTTAAGTGAGGACAAACTGTTCAATGTGGTCAGCTGTTTGCTCCTCTGACTGCTGATAACCAGTTTAAAACCAGTTTATTGTTGTTTGATATTCAGTGAGATGACAAACCAGCTGATGAGGACAGAAAGGAGTTTTTTTTATTTACACTTGGTTTCAATAACTTGTCCAATTGTGCAGGTTTATTTTTGATGAGACATTCAGTGTGCAGATGTGCGGATGTGCAGCACATCTGTAATTTACAAAAAGTTAAATCCACAAAATACTGAATCAGTTGGTATTTTAAAAAGAGAACTGTTCTTGCATTGTTGCCACTGATGCCAAATGTTGGGTCTGTGTAAATTACTGAATTAAAGAGAATGGTCTTGGCCAGACATAAATGTCATGTGATAATGTTTGTTGTGAACTGGCGCAACACAAATAAAAATGCACAGTTTAAAGATTCATCATTTTTGTGTTAGAGTTGTGAATGATATCTTAATGAAAGCCAACACTAATCAGAACGCAGGAAATAAACAACATCCCCTGGCAGATTGTTTATCAGTTGTAGCTAATCAATGTTAATTCTGTGAGTCCCACATAATTAAACTTTCGGCTGTTCTGTAGCCAATGTGCTCTCTGTGTGCCAGTCCGTCCTGTTGAAATATGGTCAGAGATGGAAGCGCCACTCTGCGTAATTTTGAAATATGAAAACACAGACAGGACGTTAATTTTTTTGCCGCTTAGAATAACAAAGTGGTGAATCCTTCTCGAAAAACTGGTGGATTGTTACGGGTAAATGACAGATGATGAGAAGACTCATCACAATCACAATCTAGAATATCCCAAGCTGCAACATGACTTTTAAACATTTCAAATATTCATGTGCAGAAGGTGTGTCAGCATGCCTGTTTGAGTTTACTCACCGTGTAGCAGTGAAAGTGTGTCCTATCCTCTCCTCCCCTGGCCAGTGAACCACTGAATCATCTATGGCTGCTTCAGGTTGTGGCAGAAGATGAGCCGGTAGTTCCTCATTGACGGACCGCTAATCCCTCTTGCAGGATTCCCTTCTAGCTACACTGAGGAGAGGCAGAAAGAAAATATGGAAGAAGGAGAAAAAAGACAAGGAGATAAAGGCAGAAGAAGAAGATAGAGCCAGAGGTGGGGAGAGAGAACAGATGCTCAGATTAGGTAACAATCAATCTCATTTTATATTTTCTATTGTAAAACAGTGACTCAGTGTTTTAAGCTGTTCCATATTTATAGTTTTGACATTTGCTTTTCTCAACACCTGTAGTAAAGTGTTTACTAGGATAAATGTAATAGTTTCCTGCAAAACAGTTAAGATTTGTTTTTTTTGGTCAATGTTTTTAAAAGTAAAAGGATTAAAAAAGTACTATTACACTGAACAGGTTTAGGCTGCAAAAACCGATAATGCATTAAAACCTTTTACATTGAGCAGTAAAAAGAAAAGGTTAAAATCGACAACAACATAAAATCGTGCACATAATGACTATAAAAAGGTTTCAGCCAACACAGACATTAACTGCTAAATGATGTCGGTACCACAGATAATTAGCTCCATGCCATACGGACAGAGCAGCAAGTTAACGTCCAGCGGTCACACACAAACTGCAATGCAAGAAATTAATGCAATAAAAACTAGAGACCATCTTGTGATGGGATCGCAGCAGCTGCAAAGCCTGACAACATGCTCACCTTCTGAGCCAAGACTAGTCAGCAGTTGTTACCCATCTTCTAACACGACCTTCGTTTGGATGTCGACCACGCACCTGTTAGGTTTCATGGCTGTATCTTTTATGGTTGCGACGCTATCGCATTGCCAAAATCTGTCCACATACAATCACAAACACTTGTCAAAGTACTTAAAACTGCCTCACTCCGTAGTGTTTTGAGAACACACACACAAATTGTTTCTTCTCATTTTGTGTGTTCGATGGTAAACATTTCTAGTAAACTTCTCCGCTTTCTTAACCTTCTCTCCCTTTTTATTCCTCTCCTCCCCGAACCCTCTAATCTTATCTTCCTACTTCATGACTTGAGATGTTAGATTGTCCAAGAATCTGCTGGAGGCGAAGAGCTAACACGATAATTAAACTGACACTGGTTAGGCTAGAAAGCTGTGTGTGTGTGTGTGTGTGTGTGTGTGTGTGTGTGTGTGCGCGTGTGTGTGTGCGTGTCCTACATGTTGGTGCATGCCCATGTGAAGTAGAATGTGAGCAAACTGTCACTCTAAATCTGTGTGTGTCGGGTGTTAGCCTGTTAATTGATGCCACCTCATCATGTGTGTGAGCAGGTGTATGGATGCTTGTTTTACGGTTGCTATACATCTGAATGTGTGTGTGTGTGTGTGTGTGTATGTGTGTGTGTGTGTGCTCAATAAGGCCTCCAAAGTGAAAGCAGGATGAGATAAAAAAGGGGTGAGTCCACATGGGAACGTGACCATGTGGTAAAATATTAAAACACAGTTCTACTTTTGAGAGAGTTATGACGTCAGAGAGACACTGAAAAAACACAAGAGATGGTGAAGATCAGAGGGAGGAGGACAGAAAAATACATCTGCTCCATACAAAATCACGTTGAGTTCTTAAAAATATGAACTAATTTATAACTTGAGTTATGTCTGATCGCTGAATGCTGAAAATAAAGAGTCTCCACAGAAAAATGGATGAACAAATCATTGAAATGACTGACTGGTTGATCAATCAAAGAGCCTCGACAGTTTGACCGGTTTGTACAAATCTGAGCAGTTATTTCATTATAATGTGTCCCAGTTATCATTAACAACACTGACACATGTTTATCCAATATGACCATCTGAAAATGAATAATGACTAAGCACACACACATGTGGTTGAGCCTGTTTTTTTGCCTAATCTCTGTTTCAACTGTCCTGCTGCTCCTCATTTCCTCATTGTGTCCTTTTCCTTTCATTCGTCTTCATGCTGCATGTTATGAAAGTCATCCGACCTATTTCATCACGTCTGCATCAGGAGGAGCAGAGGAGTGGATCTCAGCTGGAACCAGGATTGTCATTAAGGGAAATCATGTCACTCAATTCCTCAAAATGTTACTTAAACAATGACCACTCTGTTAATAAAGTCAAGTAACATGTAGCACAAGTCTCGCCAATACGTTTTTTACGAGTTTTACACGTTTTGGCAACTACCATGTGGAAATAAATTCCTGTGCTTATAAACAGAAGTCTGTGCAATCCTTGAAAAATCTTTAGAAATAAGGAAAAGGCTATTTAAACTATTTTGGGAACGAAGATCAGCCACAAGTTATTAATCGTTCATGCAGTCAAACATGTTTATTTGGTAAGAGAATGAAAGACAAGAAAACCCACAGTTAGAATTGAGCGACTGGCTTAATCCACTAACTGTGTCTTTTAACTATTTCTGTTATATAAAATCTAAATCCTTGTCAAGACCTTTTAAGAGCACTAAATGTTTGTTCTGCGGGTGTTGGGACAGCGATGTTCCAGAGTTGCAGCTTTCAGACGGATGTTTCTTCATCTCTTAGCCAAATGCTCTTTAAAACCTGGTGATTTTATTCTGAACATCATGTTTGAGCTTCACACATTCAGAGCCAAATGTCTATTAAAAGCTTCTGAAATGATGAAGCACATTTGATTCCAAGCAGATGTACAAGGTTACTTATAAACACATATATTTCTATACTGGGTAACTCCAAAATTGACTGAAACCTCGGCAGTGTTGATGCTACTGAGCCCCACAGAAGGAAAAAAAAACAAAAATTCGGTCTGTTAACCTTTGTAAAGCTCAGCCAGCTCTGAGGTGACTGATTAATCAGCTGCTGCCTTACATGGTCTATTCTGGCCTCCTCAGGTTCAAGTCAAGCCAAACAGATTAGAGAAAGCATCACTTTGTTTCACCTGCAAGTTACTTTTCAAGGTTTCCCCGGCTCAGAGTTTATTGTTATTTTATTATGACTAAATCAAAATACTTCACAAATACTTTTGCATGAGTCACCTGTACACAGAGGTGGGCAGGAGGAAGCTTTCACTGATGCAGAGTCATAACATCAGGTACAGACTGATTGTCAGCCCGGCCGATTATCAGGGCCAATATTCAGCGTTTATTCTAATATCTGTATCCGCAGGTATCAGATTGTCTATAACACTCCATGTGTTCTGATTGGTTACACTTCACAAGTTAAAGTCTATAGTCTCAATCGTTTAAGTCTTTTTTGAAGCAAAAATGTAAAACATGTCTGGCTCCAGCTTTTTATATATAAAGATTTGGCCCTTTTCTTCACCATTTATGATGGTAAATGACTGATCCTCGAGGTTTGGACTATTAGCTGGACAAAAAAAGCTATTTTTGGGCATTTCATAATCCATTTATGGCAACAAATAACAAATACATAATAGGCAGATTAATCAATATAATGAAGAAGTAGCTGCAGCCACTAACAGCTTGATAACCAAAATCTTCTTTCTGGTATGATTCACATTTATCGGGGCTAAATGAAACTCAACTCCACTTGTCAGTTCACCAGAACCGCCTGGGTTTATATCACATTGTTCCCAGTTTGACAGCAGACTGTGAACAGACTCTTGGCCCTTCATCTTCGACTGTCACTTATAAGGATAAAAGCGAGTATGAAGTCAACTGAACCTGAGCAGAATCTTAAACAACACCTCCAACATCTACAGGTTATTTCTTTTACCTTTTCCACCTCCGAAATATTTCTTCTCTCATGCTATCCTTCCTTTTTTAGGGACAAATACAGAAAATCCTTTGATAAGCTTCATGTTTGATTTGGCCTCTTGACAGCAGAAAAAATGAAAAAGGATATTCAACCTTGCAATTTAGTTAGCTGCTGGCTGAAGAGCTGAAAACTGTTCAAGGTTTTCCTATTACTAAGAATTATTAAACTGGGGTTTCGGGACTCTTATGTTTGCTCATAAAGGTTGCAGAGTCCTCTGAAGGCATTCTTTATCCTCTATGCTTTCCAAAACCAACTAAACTGGCACCGCTTGGTCCTAAGCTGCTTTAAAAGCTAGAGAAAATCCCACAATTGGAGCTGAAACGCTTGTACTGGGTCAGGGCCTTTACTACTGAAATCAAAAAGGTACCAACCACACATCAGATGATTTCGTGCAACAAAAATTATGTAGGTCCTAAGTAGCACAGTAGCGTAGTGCTGTTAGTTCCAGGCTCAACATGCTTTAGCTTTACAGACAGATGAGGACAACGACACACTGAGATTAGGGATCTCAATGTTCCCAAACGAGTGCCTGGTCTGCCATGAAAACTGACCCTAAAAGGCCTCTGTAGTGAGGATTTGGTCAGTAATGGAACAGTCTAGAATGTCTCCATCTGTGTTTCTTTCTGTCTGTCTGTGTGTCTTAATCCCAGATATCATGCTTGACAACCTCCTGCTCAACAATGAGGACATTGTTAGAGGGGAAACAGAGAAAGTTAAGGCCGCGCTCCGAGAGAGAGAAAGTAATGGAGACAGAGAAAACTAAAGGGCAGGAAGGGAAAAGAACCAACGGATAATATGAGAACAACACAGAGAAACGGATGTAAGAGGAGCTGAAGAATAAGATGATGTGAATCCACGATGTTAGAAACACATTTTCGTTTCAATGAGCTCACTGCCTGTACACGGCAGCGGTGCAGACAAAGATGATTTAACAGAAATATGCCGTCGTGGCCACAGATTTCTGGTTGATAACTTTGTAACGTGAAACGTGTAATTCTGCAGTTTACACAGCAACTGTCTAGACCAAATTAACTGTTACATGACGACTTTCCAGGAGTTGTAAAAATTATGCCATAGCATTATAAACCGCTCTACACAGAGCTATTTTCGGTCTATACTCACATTGAAACTTCGAGCAGCGACAGTCGGTCCCGAGCACTAGTTGGCTCTTGTTGTAGCTTTTTGGCAGATTGAGCTTGTCGAGCCGTCAGTGACAGAAATAACTCTGATTGGCTCTTCAGCTAATTAGTGCACAAGAAGAGAAACCAAAGATGCTGGGAGGTCACTGTAGCATCCTTGATTTCACACATTCAGCTCAGTATCTCCTTATTTTGTGCCTCTGCTTCTTCATCTCTGCCATATGCATATTTGTATCAGATAAATTCTTGATTAGAAGTAACTATAACAGTCAAAGAACGCAGCTTCATCATTCCTATCACGCAGGCACTGAAAGCACTAGCTAGCGGGCCGACGGCTGTAGTCTTTGCGGTGTGTTCAAGTGCAGCTTTTTGGCTGAGAAACAGTCAACTCTTGTCACAGCCAATTATGTGACATCTCTCTGGCGTGTCTGCACCCTGAAGCTATATTCCTGATGTGTCAAACTTTGTTTTTTCTAACCCAAACCAGTGTTAAAGACGATACAGACGCCTGCCTGTTATTATGATCAGTCTTCTGTAGATGTAAATGTCTTATCTTAAAGATTAAGTAAATATTTGACAATGAGGAAACCTTTTATTTCTTTTAAGAAACAGAAGAGACAATGATCAACGTACAAACATGGAGGGTGTACGACAGTGTGCGTTATGGAAACAGACCTATTTAGAAATCCGTACCTATCTTAATTCACAGTAAGTTTTCGATAATGACTCTACCACAGAGGCGACAGCAGTATATTTAAATAAGCTTGTCGTATATCAGATTTCAGTTAGTCTCTAAAAGCAGCACCTGCTCAAAACCACAGATAAAGGCCAGACAGCAGTCTGCAGGGAGGCAGCAGTTAAAGCTTAATGTCCTTTAACAGAAAGGTCACAAGTTTAATACCTGCGCCACTGTTTGACCCTGTGAAGTTTGCTTCAGAGACACACTCTGTTAACTGAATACTAAACAGCAACAAAACAAGCAGGAAATGTTTATGGAGGACAAAATGATGCAAAACTGGAGCAACAACACAAACAAAAACATAACCTGAATAATATAATTTATACTGTGAGATAACTTCCCTCATATAATTAAGATTAGTTATTGAAATAACCACTGCAGATGTGAGCAAAACGCTTCAACAAATACGAAAGCACATTCATATTTCATAGACAATTTCACTAAAACGCTGTTATAAATGCTCAGTCAACTGCTTAATAGCCTCAGCGCCATCAAAACAAAGTTCAGGACCAAATGTGAAGATTAAATATTCACCAGAGGTTATAAATAAATCAGAAAAATGTCCTCCATCTTGCATCATGTTGTTAAACCCCAAATATAACAAAGAGATCAAAGCAGCGAAACTCTGCATATTCTATCACTGCTGGCCAAGCTGTCATGGTCAACCAACATCAGGAAGGTAGAAAGTGACAGACGGAAAGGTCGGACCGCAGGAATCCTCTTCTGAAGTTAAGATCGATCAGATTTCTGTTTCTAGTCTATGAACCCCAGGACGGGAGACAAGCTAAAAAAGAATATGATATGAAAAGATATGAATATGGCTGCCTGAGGCTACGAGCTGATCTAGAGCTTGTTCCATATACTCAGACCGGTCCAGCCTCCCATACTTATTAGATGGCTGAGATAATTAGTTGACTTGCAGAAAATTAGAATTGTGTTACTTGACAATTGTTTGAGGCACCTTTCATGAAAAAAATGTGAAATGGTGAGAAGAGATTTGCGTTGTTTCTTTGCTATTAAATTTAATATTTTTGTGTTTTGGACAGGATATTTTAATCTACAGACCTCGATGATGAGGATTATCAATATTTATGGTCTTTTTCCGGCACATCAATCCGATTTCTATTAATCTAAGAGAGGATGCCAGGGTGCCGACACTGTAATCACTAGTCTCACACGTCCTATGCATGCTGTACAGTTACACCCCAGTGCAACCGAAGCCTTCAACAGCTAGCACTTAATTGCCGCTGCGCACTTCCACAGCCAGGGTTAAGTGCCCTGCTTAATAGCATTTGCTGAAGGAAGAGGGAGTTTCTCTGAACTGGCGGTCTTCCAGCCTCAAGCCTGCTTCACTGCACTCCAGGTTATCTTAGTCTTCACCCTCTCATGTCATTCTCACTACATTTTTATGATGGGCTGTCATACAAATGCCTAAGAAAAACAGGAAAATAAGATCCATTCTTTGCTCGCCTGAGGGGCTGTGACACTGCAAAAAGCCTGCACGCCTACAGTGGAAACAAGTGCAGCTCTGTGTTGGCAACTGGAGGAGTGGAGCAATTTGTTCAGGACATTTGCATGAAGTTTGCTTGGTTGCTATCTGTGTGAACAGTCACGTAGACTCTTCTTTGTTTTTCTGTCTATCTGCTTATTGACTCTTTAAAAACAGTCGAACTTACTTTTTTTCAGAAAAAACAAAGAAAAGCTTTCGTCCACAGCTATTTCTTACACGAAAGCCCAATTGAATATCTGCTTATGCAACTTATTTGCATGTGGGCTTCACGATATGACAAGAGCTCTATTTTTAGTATTTGATCTTTAAGTAATCAAAGCAAGCGATGAACAACGGAACATCTCAGATAAAGGATTAATTTAAGGCATACTTGCTCATTATATACATTCAGTGGAGCTAAATTATCACGACTGACATTTTAGAATCATTTTTTAGTAGAAGAGATTTTTCTCTATGTTTCCACAGTGATTGTTTGTTTGTTTGTCAGCAGGATTCTACAAAATCTGCTGAACAGATTTCCATGAAAGTTGGATGGAGGATGGGTCTCAGCCCAGAACAGACCCAGTTCCCTTTTGGTGCGGATCAGGATCCATCTTTAACGTAGCTTAGCAGAGTGTTTTTTCAACATTTTTGTCAGATTCTCAGGGAGTAATACGCAGATCACGATGAAAACAATCCGGCGTATTTAGGTGGCTGAAATCCCAGAGTTAGTACAAAAGGAGAGTGTTGCGTCTTGGTGGAGGTTTGTGCTCAACTGAGTGCCGTTCTAGTTGTTTATAGGTCAACTACAAAATTGAGTCCCTAGTGAACACTGGCTTAAATAATAACCTCAGGTTTTCTGGTCAAAGGATGATTCCTCGCACCATCAAGTAGTGCAGAGTTAGTGAGTTTCAATCAACTAAAATGTGTCAAATGAAAACTAATCTCAAACAGACTGCACATGGACATCAAATATCACACACAGCCGCTTCATGTGATGAAGTTTTGTTTAACCTTTGTGCCGCAAAAGAGCTCCGCTGTCATACTTCTGTAACACTCGGGCTCAGATAACGCTGAATGTGTTGAATGCATTATCTGTGCATAAACAGGGATGGGTGTAGGGTGCTATTAATACAACCATCTGCACTGTTTAAATCATCCATGTCGTGTTATCTTTTATTACAACTCTGATAATGTGATATTACATTTTCTGGAAAAATTATGAGGAAACTAGATACAAGAACCAGACGAGGATATCTGATCAGCTAATTAAAAACCCACCAAAACAAAGCAGAAATATAATAAAATATACAACATGACTGTAAAGCTATCAGTCTCAATGATTTACCAGGGCGCAGAATTAGCACCCGCCACCAGCTGGTAGACGTGTTTCATTCATCGGCCAAAAGAAGCACAATGGTAATCCGCTGAGCGGCTGGTAGAAAATGAACATTCACAAGCCATTCGCCTAATTTTGCACCATGTTTGCAACATTGCCCACAACACTCGTCTAACACACCTTAAGATGTTAAAAGGAAAAGCTACCACAGTTTTAATAATACTGCAGGTGTATATAATCTCATGGTCGATAACATCATATGACATTAACACTCGCACAGGCACGAGCTGGATTTATCCAGAAAAATATATTTTTTTGCTTCTCCCAGATTAACAAAAACTGTAAATCAATAAAAGTTTTAAAACGTGTCTATGAATATTCTAATCTGTTTATTTCTATGTAGGTATTCAATATTACAGTCAGCTGAGGATGTGGGTCAGCTCACAACACAGGGGTCATGATGCTGTGACAGTTATTCTCTCTTTATTCAGGCCTGAGGCACAAAATGTGCACAAAGTGTTTCACTGTAAGTCAGAACACAAAACTACAAGTCACAGCCACATCGCTGCATCGTGGACCGAGTGTGATCCAAACCTTAGCAGAGAGCCACCGGGCTCAGCCTCGTCTGAGACGACGACATCGAGCTTTATTGATTTAGTATTGATCTTAATCAACTCTCTCTCTTGTTCTGTCTCACGCTGATGGAAATTTCCAGACCACTGCACACTAAAATACCAGCCAGTATGCTTCTGCCTCTGCTGCATTAAAAAAAAGATCCCTCTCCATCTGTTGTCTTTATATTCTGTACATGCCTGACAGCTCTATGAAAGCAACGACTGTGCGACGGGGAAGTGGGACTAACGTGAATCAATAAAGAAATCCCAAGCCTGTGGTTAATTCTCAGTGAATAAACCATCTTTGCTCTATTATACGTGGACTGAATGAGGCTCAATTAACACACAACAAATACTGCAGTGTACACAGAATAGTACGAGTCTTGTCATTTCCATCTGTGTGTGCCTGTGTGTAAACAATAGATCACAACGCCAGCTGTGAGAGTTCGCTGACAAGTGACGGAGCAAACCGACAGTGCAGTCTGAAGGATTTTCTCACAGACCATCCTGGATGTGACACGTCCTTTACTTGTAGGTTAAACTACAATGTAAAAATGTCTCTGATTGTGAGTAAGTAGACATTTGGAGATCTTGATTATTTAAAAAAAAACAATGTGCAAAGACCTATTTAGGACTCGGGGGCTTTCCGATTACACCTTGATCTCCCCCAGCCGGTGTAGGAAACGGTGCCAAAGGTTGCAGATAAAGGCTGTGACTGATTGTCATCTTGTATTTCCTGTCATGTGACGCATCACATGACTAGAAATACTGTGCATCACTGTACAGTCTCTCGTGGCTTCACACATTCAGCACACTGTACAGTTAGAGCACGTCCCTTAAACCTACTGAGGTCGTTCTCAACTCCAGATTACTTCCTCCAGCTGCCCAGCACAGGATTTTTCCATCTGTCTTCTTCTTACACTCGAGCTGCGGCCTTCTGTTTCAGCACAGTGCAGAAAAAACTTGACGCATAATAAAGATGATGCGCTTCCGTCGAACAGCTACAGTAAAATTAAGAGCTCACTAAATCCCCTGTCATTACCATAGCAACACTTCCTGGGAAAGAGGAGATGACGTCGACACCAGCAACAAAAAATCCCATTTATCCACTAATACGCTCCACAGATTAGAAACTGAAATAATTAAGTCACACTAGATGTACATTTCTGGTTTGGAGGGTGTGACGTGGGCAGAATTTTCTAAAACTAAATATTTAATTCTATCTAGAAATCTAATTTAATTTATAGATAAACAATGGGTCAACAATGAAAATGCTCTAAAAACTAAAAAAAAATTTACATTAAGGTTGAATGTACTTGCTTATTCCATCTTATTCTGCAGCTAGCAATGTTTTTCGATTATCAATAAATCTGACTTCATTTCTCAATGTGTTGATTAACTGTTGGGTCATTAACATTTCAGGAAACAGTACACAACAAAATTGCTTGTCTTGTCCGAGCAGCAGCGTAAACCCAAAACATTCTGTTCAATCTCCCGTAAGACAAACAAAACCTGCAAATACTCACATGAAGCTGGAACCAACTAATCGTGCTTATTATTCAACTGGAAATCAAAAAGACTCCAGCAATCAATCAAATATCAAAAGTTCCTAATTCATCTTTTGTTAATCAACTCACTGACTAATCGACTGATATTTTCAGCTCTGCTCTGTAATTATCAAAATGTTCCTTTCCCATCTGCAAGTATAAATAAATCTTCTTACACTAGTAAAAACCACTTAATAAAAGATTTTCCCCCTGTAGAAGCCTTTGTTGTTTCAGCTGCCTAATGGAGCATCTCCATTTACACAATCTTTGGGCCGGGTCAGTGCCACACTGCATGAAACTGCCTCCGGCCCATTCTGACATACTGTACACCGGAGGATAGTGCTCCAATGCGTCCTGATAGATCGTGACATATCTCTCTTCCTTTGTATTAATCTATTTCTATCCTACTGAACTGCTTTGATTGCTCTTTAAAGTCGCTTTTATCTCATCCTGTGAAAGAGCACAAGTGTTTAATTATAAAAGCGAATTACATTTTCACCAGTAAAACCTGCACATTATGAAACATATTTCCATACAGGTGTGAACACAAGCAGGCGGATTAAATCTGGTGAATTTCTGGCAGAGCGGGTCGGGCTTCAGAGAGATTTGGACCACATTTGGTTTAGCTTGGCCCCCGTCCACAGAGTCTAAAACAACCACTCACTGACCTGGCAACAACAATCCCACACTGCAGGCAGCTGCGTGGTTATGACACTGCTGTGACTGCTGTGTGTGCATGTGTTTTCCCTTCCATATAAAAACTACGGGTCGTCTTACGTACACCGTCCTATCTCACACAGCGGGAGGTTGGAGAGTTTTGACACTGTTGGTATGTGCATACGTGAGAGGCCTCACATAAAGGCTGCAGGTTCAGCTGAGGTACGCTTAATGGGATAAGTGCCAGTCATGGCACGGCTTCGAGCGTCTCAGTGACCTTGCGTTTTAATTGCATTGTCACGGAGCTGAATCAACATTTAGAACACGCCTTGCTTTCAAACAGAGCTGCAACTTACTGTCGATTAATCAATTAGCCCGGCAAGAAAGCAAAATGCATTAATCTCTATAGTCATTTTTCATTGGCTAATTTTCTTTCTCTTTGCTGTCATAGACGGGGAGTGTTTTTCACTGTTGGCTGGACGAAAAACGCAATTCGAAGACTAACAATAAGCATAAATATCAGCAAAAATGTATGTTTTGGGCATTTAGAGGGTGGGTAGAAAGGAAGAGAAGATGGTGTGACATGTAAGAAAGTTCCCTGGATGGAACCGGACAGAGTTGTTGCAGTTATGTGACAAATTATAAAACATACATCTCACTTCACTATCACACATTACAATTTAACAGCACCACAAACAGCAATTCCCCAAAATGGCCGTAAAGTTGAACGTCTCTAAAACCGCTCCAACAAAAACTGAACATTGTAATCCTGATGAAGTAGGGGATTTATTACAGCGCTGCTGAATTACACTGCATTAGTTTAACTAGGTGGACCTAATACTCGCCACTAAGTGTATTACACCATCAATCCCAAATGTTTTTTCAATAGCTGACTCAACAACTGTTTTGCTAAGATTTTCCAACATCAGCACCACTGCGAGGTTGACCTTTACTCCGGCCTGTCCGTGGTCATATCTCTCTTACACAATAACTGAGCTGATTTGCTAACAGGTTAAACGTAACTGAGGTATACACAACAGATTTTACACAAGCCCCTCAGATAAGACTACAGCTCATGTGTTCTGAGAGCGGCTGCAGTTTAAGTTTAAATTCTTTTTTCAGCACGGACAAAAAGAGAGCAGTCGTCACAAAGAGAACGTTTAACCTCGAATCTTAAGTATGTTTCATGGTAACTGAACTATTACTTCTTTACATTAGTATATAAATGGGGATCTTCCCTTTTTTGTTTACATATATGGACTCATTGTGCTGAAGCATCACAGGCGGCCAGAACATTTGGTTACAGCATAATATCCATTACACAGCACATAATAACTTCCTTTATTTCAGTCGTGAACACAATATTCTCAGGCTTGTTTTGACTCCATTCATATATAGAACTGGCGTTGTTTTCCTGATGTTTTTTCTTATAAGTGTACTATATTTAAATTTCTTCATATCAGTTTATGTTTAAATCTGTTTGTAATTCAGATTTGATACATGCAATCATCATCATAAGGTTGTCAGAAGGCGAATAACAATTATTTGCACAATAGTATAACGTACCTATTGTTGTTCTGATCAGAGGATTAATAGTTCGGTCTATAAAATGTCTTTATAGCTTGGAACAGGGTAAATCTATCGACTTACTACCGTAGAAGACAAAGAAAATCAGCAAAGCTTCACAAATAAAAAGCTGGAACCGCAGGCTGGTTGTTATTTCTGCTGGAAAACTACTTAAACAATTAATCGTCTTAAAGCTGTTAGCAGATTAATAATTGGAGGCTGACCGGTGCATCTGTTGGTGATTTTAACAGCCAGTATTTGCAGACGTATTGCTGTTTATGGAGCCTTATATGTCGCGTTTTATGAACGTATTATTATGAAACATAATGCACAGAAATAATGCTTAAGTTTACTGTTTCAGTGGACTGATGTTATTTTAAATGTCATGGTTAAGTGTTAAATATCTCTTCAGATTATATTGTTGTCGCATGAAGTCAAACTGCAAAATTATTAAACACTTTCTCTATAAATTGATCAATCTACAAGTTGTGACGTTAGAATAGTTTGTAATTAAACTGACTAGTGAGTGAAGACACTTAACGTCCGCGACAACTTCCACTTGTTAGCAACCGCTTCTTAAGCGCTTTATAATTAAACATGTATTTTAAGGTGTAGAACAAAAGGTGTAAATATCTTCAACCTGTTGTAACCACAGATTTTATTTCAGGCTCCTCGCTAAAAAACGACGAGGGAACCAGATGTGCAAAAACGCAAACTGATTTCAGGGTTTTCAGACTACAAAGTGCACTTCTCAATATACGTCTCAGCTCTGCAATGGTGCAAATTAACTGTGCTGTGTTTGTGAATATTCACATGTAAAAGTATGCAAAATATTGTGTGTGCCCAGTGCAGAGTGCTCTTTTTTAAAATATGTTGTTTCTTGATGTCTTCCTGATTGTGTGTAATGCATTTATATGCCCCTGTAAAGCACTTTTAGTGCACAAATAAACCTCTCTGGCCTCATACATGGCTGTTCCTTCATGTATGCCCTCAGTACAGTGCAGAGCACCATATGGTGAGACCAATCCTCTCTAATTCAGGGCAGCGGCTGCATACGATTATGCAATGTGCAGAGGATTTCAGAGAGCCCAGATATGAATGTCAGCCCATCACATCTTTAAAACCAGTTAGTAAGAAGAAATAGTAGTAAGAGGAAAAAAAACTACATTAAAATAAGAATTCTATTCCCTGAGAACCAGCTCAGACAAAATGGGTTCAGTGTGCCACAAAACACCAGAACATTCCAGCACAGACACTTTGAGCTTCTCAGTGCAGGAGGAAGCTTTCTAGCAAACAGCCGGAACAGAAAACGAAAGTACCGGCGACAGTTCGGAGGAACAAGAACTTCAGTCAGTCCAAACACAGGATGTGTGCGTTTCTGTAAACGCTTCTGTTCGACAACCGTTACAACAAAAAAACTGGGTGATTCTGAAGTCAACATAACATCTCACATCCTCCAGACAACTACTGCCTACAGACAACTCAACTATTAAACACCCACAACACTGACAACAGGGTGCGTTACTCGTTTTTGCAAGTGGAATCCTAATAAAAATAATATTTAATTAAGTGTGGCAGTTTTTCTTCCTCTGCCTCCGAGTTCAGCTCGCTGTGCCTGCGGAGGAGCCACAGATGTGATGGAACTGCCTCCGTTGCTAACCGTTAGCCGTTAGCTCCCAGTGAGCACAAATGGAAGCTTTAAAACGCTTCAACACGCGCCAAACACACGTCAACGTCCGTCTCCAAATGAAGACAGACCCCCGATAGACACGTCGACAGACCACATGTGTGGAATAATCAACCGAAGGCGGTGAAACAAAGCGTCAGACACAGTTAGCTTAGCGGGCTAGCATTAGCCACGAAGATGCTGCTGAGTGAGCCAGAAGAAGCGCTGTTAGCATATCGAGCTAATCAGTCGCTACAGGGTACCTTACCAGGTCAAAACAAACAGGGACGCGCAGCTCGATGCATTAATCTCTGGGTTGCTTCTGGAGCCGACGTCTGGACGGACGGACGCTTCGACGGGATCAGAGCAGGCGGCGGAGAAATGTCGTCGGGAACATTGCAGAGACACTGGAGAATAATGTGGTTCCTGTTTTTGCTCGGACTGGCTCGGATGCCCGTTTGCAGGTCGTTCGTTGCTTAGCGAGTCTCTCTCTCACTAACACACACACATACACACACACAGAGAGACACACACACAGACACACACCCTCAGGGGACGAACCTGCCAAATACTGACCCCGCCTCTCTGACTGTGAACACAGCGGGAGACCAAATACTGACCCGCCTCACACACACACACACACAAAACTTCAACATTCACACATCATGTTTTATTCTTTAATCCGTCTTTAACTTTCACTTTGGGATCATTATGTTGTAGTCAAATACAATTTGGGAAAGATTTTGTGTGTTTTTTTCTCTTTTAAATTTAAACATCTGCTCATTTAATATATAATATAATATAATATAATAAAATATAATTAATATAATATAATTAATATAATGTAATATGATATGATGTAATATATTATTATCTAGTATAACATAACATAATATAAAATATTATAACATAATATAATATATTATTATCTAGTATAAAATAACATAATATAATATATTATTATCTAGTATAAAATAGCATAATATAATATAATATAATACGTATTAAAAATGTAGTTCAAAATAATATTAATATATTGTATTTTTATGGCATTTTTTTTTTTACATGGATCATTGTTTTTTTTTTAAAATATGGTCTGATTAAAAAACAATGTTTTATTTTTTATCAGCTGTGGGTTAAAAGTTATGTTGTTTATTTATTCATATTGTAACTTAACACTTCATTTTTTCACCTGTCGGACATTATTTTATTTGTATGGATTGTTAATAGACATTAAACATCCTGTAAGCCACTGTTTGACATTGATGGACCTTTGAAGTACACTAAGATTGAACATATCATGTGAATTTGATAATTGATAACCCAGTTTAATGAATAAAGTGGGGCAGCGCAGTAGTGAGTGAAGTTGCCTCACAGCAAAAAGGTCAAGAGGTTCATAACCTACATTTCAGTCTCTGCTGGTTCACTGACGTCTTCTCACAGTCCAACTATAAGAACTAACTCAACATTCTTATATCTTTTATTTCTTTACTTCTGTTGCTCTTATTTTCCTGTTGTGAAACAGAAAACTTGCACAAATAAAAACAACTTATCATCATTGTTTATATGTGTTATCGTCTCTCTCTATATGTGAATATGCACACACATTTACATTCTTTACAAACTCACATAACTCAAATATTTAAAGGCAAACTCTCCTTGTATTGATACTGTAACTGTGACCATCCAGCAGTTTATGGCTCACACACATCAGTATACTAATATATAGCGCCACCTGGTGGGCGGCTTCTCTCACAGCACCCTCCACATCTGTACAGCATGAGTTCTCCTTTGTTTCAGTTTCAATAGTGTTAAAATGAGACGCGAGCAGCAGCTGTTCTATAGACACTTTATTGCTGTGTTTACTGTTTTACACTCAATGGAATGTCTAACTGTGTGTTTGGTGGGCCGGTCCAAACACTCACCCTCCAAATATCTGTTACCGAACCAGGATTTAAATAGCAAAAAAACAAAGAAAAAAACAAAACAAAAACTATAATGCAGTAATACAATATACATGACACTATAAAGTCTCTAGGTGAATTCATTCTCACTAACATATAGGCTATACTGGTCCATTTACAAAATGCTTCTTTATATATATTTATAGATATAAAACAAGAGTAATGCACATTCTTCAAAAGGTAAAGAAACGGTGGTGTTTTTTTTCGTATATATGCAGATATATTTGTGAGTGAATTCTGTTTGGTGGTAACAAAACAACAGCCGGCAGTCATCGTTTACAAAATGTATCCACGGCATACAAAACACGTCTGACGGTATTGTTCAGGAGAGAAAAGAGAATCGACGCCCGCGAAGGACAGAATCAGTGAAACGTCTGCCATTTATCTCAATATACGCTGTAATGTACTCAGTGTGTGTTTTTTTGTGTGTGTGATTTCAGCCACACTGCCTCCTTGTTAAAAATGTTAAAATCTCGTGCGCTGATCCAATTCTTACTTTCATTACGACATAATAACACAATCCACACACGGCCTGTTTAAAAGGATACGCTTGATAATAATCTGTGTTCTTCTTTAAAAAAACAAATGAACAAAACAATAAATCGAATCCTACAAATGAGTCTATGTAACACATCTCACTCCTCCATTGTTGTCAGATAAAACTATTAGAGACGCATCAGTGGGCCAAACTGATCAACAGAACCACATCACTGTCGTTATGTGGAGGCACCAAACGTGTGTTCATCCACAGCTGAAAGTAGTTCCACACTAATGCATCATATTCTCCTGTTTTGAGAGACGTTTGCTAAAAACTACAATGCCCATCTACTGTTGAACTCAAAGTATTTCCTCTTCCTTTATTTCCTTTTCTCTCTTGCTTTACATCTTAAAATTTAAACTAGAAATGATCTGTTCAGTTTTGTTTTGCTTTTACTAAACAACTACTGAAAGACTCTTTCAAACATTTACATCTTCAGAAAGGATTCATGGACTTCGAGTGCCGGTGACACAAGAGGAACTAAAATACTCAGCAACTAATCGTTGGTTTGGATATTTTTTAGGGGATGTTGGTTACATTCACAAAAAACTGAAATATCACCATCCTTATCCGTAAATGATGCGATGATCTGAAGTTCACTACAGTGGATATGTAGGCAGTTTGAATGTTATATTGCTTTATTACACATTTACTTCATTTCAAGAAGTGGAGCTAAAAAACGTATCACAGAAAGTCATTTGTTGATGTAAACTGCTCGTCTTGCTTTCTACGTGTGTATAATAATCACGTTTTATTTAAAGGATAAGTTCACCCAAAAAGGAAAAATCTGTCATCACGTGGTCACCTGATGGGAAGTCAGGCCAAGTTTCGTAGTCGGCAAAATATTTCTGAGACTTAACAGCAAAACAGTGTTGAGATTCCAAATCGACGCAGCGTTGTGCTCGTGCAGGTGTGTGACTGCTTAAAAAAGTGTGCTGACGAGCTGTGTGGAGCATTTTCATGTCTTATTTTGGTCGTTTTCTGTTTTCGCTTTTTTGCTGTGAAGCTCCAGAAATGTTTGGAGGACGATGAAACCTCGCCTGACTTTCTATCTCCTCTCTGAATTGTCATTTTTTGTGTGAACCTCCCCGTTAACTCCGTTCCACAGACTCCACTGTATGTAGCAATGGCACAAATGAGCTACTGTACTCTTGTATTCTACTGAAACTACACCCTGCCGGTTAATTCGATAATATTTTACAAAACAGGTGCTGCGGATTTGTGTGTTTGTTTGACACGTTTGTTTGTGGTAAACAGATCTCCTCCATCCGACTGAACAACAGCAACCTCTGTGTTAAATGTCACCACACACTCGCTGCGTCTCCTCTACAAACAGAGAGAATCAGATTTACTGAGAACCTTCATCGCTGCGTCTCGACTACAACCTCTACCAGAGCCTAAACGATGGCATTGTACTAACGTCCTACCTGTCATACTGAATACAGGGTGGTGAAAATCTTAACAACTGAAACTCCCACGCTGCGTTTTTCAAAAGAGTTTAGAGACATTCTTACACATTCTTCACTTTGAAAGAAGCCTAAAAGCCAAAACAAAAGAGAAGTCCCCGTTAAGTGACAACTGAACAAACCTACAACTGTTGAACACGGATGGCAGCGTCTCGTCTGCTATTTGACAAGTATAACTACAGTTGTAAAGACCGGAGTGGTGAGTGACTGTGACTAGAGCGACGAGCCCACCAGCTTATATATACGAACTAAAGAAATCTCTTAATGTGCTCGACAGATCTCAGGCAGAAGAGGGAGAAGTACAGTTTGATTGTAGATTACATCTTGTACTTTGCAAAAAACAGTCCTGGTGATTTTGTCGTCTTTTGTTTTGTCTCGCTGGATCCATGTGCGCCGGGCGGCCGAGGTTTTTAGGCTTCGTACACCCTGAGGAGGAAAGAAAAGGGAGAGTTAGGTTCACAGTGATGACAGATTCTCTCCTCCACCAGGTGTTTCTTTCACTATCTGGATGAAATGGATCTCGAATTCAATTTGTCGTCCTTGTGGATGTAAGTCGAAGAGCAGGTTTAATCACCCCATAACCTACAGAGTCCCTGTGGAAAAGATCTTTTGTAGTCAGCAAAATACTGAAACTCTGCTCACTCCACTGGGCTTCAGTCTGAGGCTGACCTGTGACCTCCCCTGTGGTGGAAGAAGGTGTGAGGAGAAATCAACAAATCAATAAAGCCTCACAGAGAATCCGCTGCACAGGATCTACAACTCGGTGACAGCTGAGGTTTGTACAGAACAGAGTGTGTTCATCATGAGCGTGCTCGTCAGAGGTGTGGAGATCTGATTAAGATTAAATATGGAGATTAAATGTCTGATATGATATAATATATCTATACAAACCCATCATTAAAACTGTAATAACTGTTCTGGGCCATGTGGGGGCAGCAAACACAACATCTGTGTTGTTTCAGTTGGTGAACATGTTCCAGATGTTATGTAGCGACATTAGTGTTGATTTATTCTTCTTTGTCTCATCATTTGATTAAAATAAATAAAATATAGGTGACTCGACTCAGGACTTCCTGCTGAGCACCAACACATCCAAAAGAGACAGAATGACAGTTTTCTTGGGTAATATTCAAGATCTGGAAGACCAAAATATGGCATCCAATAAAGCTGATGAAGAGCTCTCCTGGTAAAGTGTCTTCTACAGACTTCTGAGGCTGATAGAGTAGAAAAGATGTAAAAAATGAAATAATAATAAAATTTCATTCTGGCTTTCATCCAGTCTTTTGGATGTGTTTGTGGAAATGCTCAGAGGTTTTGCCTCGGAAAAAAATACTAGGGATTTGCTTGAGATTGGGACCAAATGGTTCGGCTCATGTGTCTGATTTTCACTCTTCTTTCAGTTTTGTTTCTGGTCTTGACCAACGCATAAGATAAATATCTGGCTATTTAACTGTTAAACATTCTACAATGTTCACCAGCTGGTCACCAAAACAAGACACTCTATTAAGAGTGACACCTTTTAATTTTCACAGTCATTCGATTTGTTGGAGAAACTGACTACACTGGAGCATTCTGGCTAACTAAGACCCAATAATACGAATGCAAGGTGTAAGATAAAAAATGAATTTTTATTGATTTCCTTACCTGTGTTTGTCCTTCCAGATGCGGAACCATTTGACCAGATTCTTGGTGCTCTGAAGTTTGGGATGAAGACAATACTCCTGCCCTTTGAACCGAGCCACATTCTCCATCGTCACACTGAGCGCGCAAGAAAACACGAAAAGACAAAGAAAAACAGGGAAATTAGAAAGTTAAAGAATCTAATATTATTCATAAATTATAACAAACAACTTTTTACATGACTGATTTTCATTTTGGAGGCCAGAATGTGATTTTCACTGACAATAACATGCCACCACAATGTGCATGCTAATGTAATATAGAGATAAAGGAACATATATTTGGCTTTTAGACCAACTGTTGAATAATTTGGCAGCAGAATAGTTTTACCAGGCTGCACAGTTTGTGTGGTGGAATAGAAATCCATGTTATCTTGAATAGTTTGAGAGAAAGTTAACTGCAGGAGCCAGCGTGCAGAATTTCAATGGAGCTGAATGGAGTGAAAAAAAACAACTTATGCTGAGTTATTTTAAACCATCTGAAAGCAGCCGGAGTCGTTTCAATAGAGACGGGTGACGTCGTAGCACATCTGACATGTTTTCCACTTAAATCTTGCCTGCTTTTCTTCGCTGGCCTCAAAACAAGCCTGCAGTGAAATGCCCTCTCCATTCAACAGATCAGCCTGCGCTGGCCCGCCGGGCACTTGGCAATGGAGTAATATTATGGAGCTGCCACTGAAAAATGTGACATCTGAGCTCATTGAATCAAGTGGTCCGCCTGTAACCCTCTGCTTAAGGCAACGGTAGAGACAGTCTGCCTGCATGTGGCATATTCAGGCCAAACAAGAGAATTGTGGGAAAAACACCCGGCGTGCCATGGGGCCTCTCCATCCAGTGACACAGTCAAAGACCGGCCCGACCATGAATGTTCAATGAGTTGACTGCGAGAGAAAAGGCTCGGCTCTCAATAAAAATGCTGCATTCAGTAGTTATACGGATTAGATTAAAGAGTTCTGCATCTGCTTTCCTGCCCATTCAGTCGTCACTTTGTTCGGCTCTTGAGGTTTTCGTTGGGCAGCTTTGTTCTGGAGGAACTGAGAGAACATGAAAGTGCTTTTGTTTGCGTGCACGCCAGAGGACTCATATCTGCGAGGCTGTAATAAACGCACCTTAATGTTTATCCCCGGCTGCTCAGCAGAGGTGAAATATAACCTAATTACTGTGTTAATTTGAGCTTCAGTTCCTCCTCATCATAATTCACCTGGGCAGCTGAGGTGCAGCCGCCGGCTCGGGCGTCTAATATGGTTTGTGAAATGTTTCACGAGCACAGGGAGAGGACGGAGAGGAGGGGAGAAAACAAACGAGAGACAGATGTTCAGTTTTACCTGAGTATTTCTATTTCCTGCTGCTAATATTACTTAAATAGTCTTCAACCTCTTCAACCTTAACACAGGGATCATCGACACAACCTGATGTTTTCATATAAAAATGTAATAAATGCAGAAAAAACATTTAAATTCCTGTCACAACTCCAGTTACTTAATTCAAGTTGTCTCACAGTTTCCAAAAATACAAACCAAACTGAATTATGGGGATAAAATGTACAAGACATTAAGATGTTTTTATTTAAATTTCATGTTTCAGCAGCCATGAACATTATGGCCGTCCTCAGTTTTCTCATGTTTCTTCATCATATAGTTTAAAAGATGTGTTTGAACAGGAAGTTACTGAAACTATGTGATCAAACAACGCTGGATATTTATCTTTTAACTTTAAATCTGCTTTGGGGGAAGTTAAAGGGACATTCAGGGTTCAGGAGGTTTAAGTATCTGATATTAAATGTGTTTACTGCAAGTGTCAAAAGTAGTTTTCTGGAAATAAATGCATATATAAACCATTAACTGTTGGTCGATCAGCTACCGGCCCAACAAATGATCAAATCAGATATTCAGCATTTTTTTTACATTTGTTTTTATCTGACAGCAGATAAGACTAGAATGGCACTCAGTAGAGCGCATACCTCCGCCAAAGCCCAACGATTCCCCTCAAAGAAAGTGATAAAAAGATTTCTGGATCCCGTCATGTGTATCTGCACCGAAGGTTACTGAGGTCTGAGACTCCAAACAAGGAATTCTGTTCAGCAGTTTTTGTTTAATCCTGTTTACAAACCAGCCAACAAGTGGAAACAGGTGCTAACATAACCTCCATGTTGGACGTGATAAATCAATTTAAAAATGCACTTCTTCATCTTCATTGTCTTCTCTGGGGCTCTGATGCAGAATGCAATCTGCAAAGTAACTAGTAACCAAAAGAATTTAGTAAGTATGACAATAACCGCTTCCAAATTGAGCTGGAGTGGAAGGATACAGTATAAAGTAGAAGCAAATTGAAATACCTTAAATAGTTAAATACCTCAAATTGTACTTAAGTACAGTAATTGAGTAAATGTACTCGGCTAAATGCCTTCACTGCTTCTGAAGAGGAAATATTGTACTTTTTATACAACTACAGTCAAGTTACAGCTGTAATTATAAGTTACTTTGCATATTAACATTTATTTATCTATCTTAAGCGATAAACAGCTAAAACGAGCTCCAACAACAACAACATCAGATGATCCTCACATGTTAATGAATCAGCCGTGTGGATCCCAGAGTACTAGTTTTACTTTGTGGTATTATTACTTGAATTGAAGTAAACAATCTGATTAAGACAG
This sequence comes from Diplodus sargus, assembly GCA_903131615.1. Classification (NCBI taxonomy): domain Eukaryota; kingdom Metazoa; phylum Chordata; class Actinopteri; order Spariformes; family Sparidae; genus Diplodus; species Diplodus sargus. The sequence continues at coordinate 93,483 of CAEMYA010002084.1, forward strand.
GAACAGGGAAAAAACAAGGGTCAGAAATGATATTAAAAGAGAAGAGATGAAGATAAAAGTGGAAAAAGACTGAATAAAAAATAGAAAGACGAAGGAAACAGAGAGAGAGAAAAGACAGCGAGAGAAAACAGAGACGTTTGGGGCTCCCAGCTTGTGTCGAGGTGAGGAGTGGTCGCTCTGAATGCCAAACTGAGCGCCGTAAGCCAAACGGCCACAACAACTGCCAGAAGAGACTCTCTCTCTCTCTCTCTCTCTCTCTCTCTCTCTCGCTCTTATTTCTTCCCACTCTCTTTCTTTCGGAGGCTTTCCGGAGCCCGCTGAGGCTCATTTTTCACTGGGCACCAGCGACTGGTGGCCCCCATCTCATGCTAATAGTGCGGCAATAAATAATGGCTGTGTGGCGGCTAACACACACACACACACACACACACACACACACACACACACACACACACACACACACACACACACACACTGGAGACAACAACTGCGCTGTTGTTTCATAACGTTTTAAAACAAGGCTCCATCCTTCAGTTGTTCA
>CAEMYA010002084.1:97309-120177 GCA_903131615.1 Diplodus sargus
ACACATACAGCACAACAAGGGCCAATAAAACTGTGGCCCCTCTGAGGTTAATACGTCTGTATAGTGTGTAATAGAGGTCTGGATGAGTCGTCTTACTGCAGACTGTATCTGATTACTCTGTTATTTAAGTTACTTTTAACGCTAAATGTAACTTGATGTTTCCAAGTTGTTTCCCTCTTTTCTTTTTTGCTGCTTTGCAGGCAAATCCTGCTTTCCAAAGAGCTGACAGAGAAAAAAAACATACAATTTGACATTCGCAGTTCATTTTACATTCATTCAACATTTGCATTTTGCTTTTTACACACTAAATCTGCTTCCCTCCCCAAATAAACAAATCCCATTTTGTCCCTGTGAATATTGGCTATAAATTCACTCAGCTGGTATGTTGAGCTTCACTTTGAGTCCCAGAGTTCAGCTCAGGGTGTAAAAAGATTTGCTAATGGCAACTTCAGGCTCCTGATGCCATCAGATGTTTTGCACCACAGCTGAGTGAATCATTCCAGTTTGGATTAGAGTGAACAAAGTGGTGATTTGTAATCAGACTGAGAGTGAAATGAACAAAACAAGGTGTCAACATCAAGACACCGCTGAGAAACTGACAAGTTGTTGTTTTTCTCAAATGTACTTCATCCTGCACACATAAAGGGAAATAAACACGTCTTAGAAGAGATAAAGTTTTACCTTCTGCGCTCAGCACGTATAAGGCCACCACTAACAGAAGTAGCGCCGCTGTGCACCGATGCATGTCTTCACAAGTTTATATATATATATAAAAAAGATGCTTTCCTTAAAAATCCGAGCTCTCCAAACGAGAAAATACGCACAAAACAAACAACAAAGACTCTGTCGAGATGCAAATAATGAGTAATATCCACTTGTTTGTCGGATGGAAGTCAGAGCTGCTGAGCTGCTGAGGCGGTTCTGCTCGGTTCTGCTTCTCGGAGTCTCTCTGGTGCGCTGATTGTGCAACTCCGGCTGTGCGTCCTGGGCGCCTGGATGAAGCTCCAATCAGTCGTTTAGGTCTCTCTCCCTCTCCCTCTCTCAGGCAGCAGCTCTTTTAAAAGCAGCCCGCTGTCCTCTCCTCATTAACATGCACGGCCAGACAGCGAATCAAACACTTGTGGCCTGCGAGAGAGCAATGGAGAGCATGGAGAGGGAGAGGGAGGGGAGGGGAACATAAGAAATACGCATATTGTCCTCCATAAAGAGGGAGGAGTGACGTGTGATTTGATAAGACGGGTGATGGCATGAATTCTGCTGGGCTGACGCTGCGGCTGCTCAGCTTCTGCTCTGATTCAAACTGACAAACAAGAAGGAGAAGAAGGAGGAGAAGGAGGAGAAGACGCCATAACGAGAGGAACAGTTGCGCACAGTTGACCGTTAGGAAAGCGAGTCCTGCGACGTGTTCGTGAGAAATCATGTCGTGTTTTGTGTTCATCAGCAGTTTGAAATAAAAGGAATGATTCAAAAGAGACTAAAATAAATGTAATCAGTCCTACATCTGGTCCCGTGTGGATAAGAATGAAGTTTGACCTCAAACATAGTTCCGGTAAAACGCGTTTCCACCGGGTTTTATATCAGTGCGCACGTCTCCATGGCAACAGTACTTGGTAACAGTTAAGCTAGCTGCAGTTGGTGAAACGAAGCTAACCAGGCTAACTGACTCAAAACAAACAAACAAAAAACGTTAAACATCCGCCGAGTGATATCGATTCAATAATCAACTTAACTGTCTTCTGATGTGTGAAAATAATAAAATAGGAGTAGAGCGGTGAGCGATGACATGTTTTTATAGGCTAACCTGGGAGTTAGCATCGCCGCGTTACCTCAACAAAACGCCTGTGAGAGTTTTTTATTTGGATTTTGGAATATCACAGAAAATAAACTAGATAAACTAATTTACAGGTTTTGTTCAGCATGATAATCTTCACATCTGTTCACCACTTTCGTGATTTTAGAAGCGACAATTAAGTTGCTAAAAACAAAATGCTAATGTGAGGCTATACGCACCACCAGCCGCCTCGCTACACAACTTCTGAAAAACAAAAATGGATCAATCTGCAGGTTGTAAAGTTAAAATTAGAATAGTTTGTACCTGAAGTTGGCCTGTAAAGACGGACTAGTGAGCAGATGAGTCTCCATGTTTGGTGCAATAAAGCCCACTGAGGCAAATAAACCTGATTTGATTAAGCAACCAAATCAACCAAATCATTAAGACACATGAGCATTTTAAGATTAAATTGTGGGACATTTAATGATGTATTTTAAATTCTTAGAACAAAACGGGTAAGTATCTTATGTGTGTAATAACCACAGACCTTCATTCAGGCATTTAACTGAAAAAAACAATTAAAAAAAACCTAATAGACTTTGAGACGAGGGAATCGGATGTGCAAAAATGATTTTTAAAGTAATTTATTCGCACACAAATTAGATAAGATGAAATCAGATGTGTCAGTAGGGGTTGAAAACATCAGGCTTATAAGAGGGAAGCCCCCCTTTACAGAACAATTACAACAGATGTCAAATACCAACAAGAACTCAAGAATTCAATATTTGTGCACCATGATATCTGAGGGAGCTTCAGGACACTTCACCACTTCTGTTTTGTATTTTATGATAATTAAAGAAAAGTTAATTATGACTCTGGGGCATTTTTCCCTGTGAATGTCCGTTCTCGTCTGTTGATTTGAATAAATGTGGCCATTGTATCTGTGAGGCCATCAGGATGAACTGCTGGCCTGTAAGAGATAGCCCTGAGAAGAAGGTCTGACCCCGCCCACCTGGGACGCCCTGACCGCAGGATTAAACAGAATTCATCACCGTCCAGCATCATGAGGGGTTTGTGTGTGTGTGTGTGTGTGTGTGTGTGTGTTCACCTTCCTGCCCTGAACACTGATGCAATCAGCTCCTGTCATCACTCAAACCAGCGGCCATGAAATGTCTGTGTGCACCGTGGACATGTGTGTGTGTGTGTGTGTGTGTGTGTGTGTGTGTGTGTACGCAGCATGTTCATGGCAGCATATCCATGTTTCTCAGAGTGTATCCACAGTGCATCTGGTCAAATTATGTTTAAAACTTGATATTTAACCCCGAGAAGCCACAACATGCTGTATTCTGAAGTCTGGGTCACAAACAGAATGAAATCTTCGCCTCCTGTGGTCTCCTGGTTATTCAGTAAACGACAGTAAAACATGACGCCAGCTACCATTTCCAGTAAACGGTGACAGATTGAGATGTTCGTGACCCTGCAGGACACTGAAGCTGTGCGAATCCATCTCAGGTCTTTTTGATCTCACGATAAAAGACACGGGCGAGCTGTCGGTTCCAGCCTTCAGCCGAAGTGACTGATCATCAGTCGGACTTCTGTTGTCTTCACGCATCAGATCACTTCAGCTTTACTGAATACCAGAGCAAAGGAAAGACACTGAAGGCAGTGATGGGAGAAAAATACGGAGGAGTTCAGAAGGAATCTGTCTGGAAATGATGAAGATGACATCATCCGTCATTCTTAATCAGTCAAAGATGGAGGAGGTTCAGTGAAGTGAACTCTAGCATTATTTCATGATCATGAAACCTCAGTGAGGAAACTTCAACAACATGTATTTACAATTATTCCCATAAAAGGAAATACACCAGCAGCTTTGACAATAAAGCATCGCGAACAACAAAAATAATACGATGAGCTGAACTGAGCCAACATTTTTAATATATTAGCAGAAAGCTGGAGCCAATATCTGAAACTAACAACGACATCATACTGACATCTGGAGAGCTAAATCAGCTGGTTCCAGTACTTGTTGTCTAGCTCAGGTGAGGTGGTCAAGGTAAACACAATACCTGCTAAACATCAGTGTTAGCTTTGTAGTCAGCCCGTCCGCATTAGATAAACAAAACCATGCAGCTCAACTGTGAAAGCAGCTAATTACGACTCATGTTCAACAGTTTTTATTGGGCAGCGACCTCTACTGGTCGGAGTAATAATTAAAGGCTGCAAAGGAGGAAGTCAGGTGAAGTACACAGCTGTTCATGTCCAGCGTGGAAGTGTAAATTCAACGGTGGGTTACAGAGTGAAGTTACGCTACGTACGGAAGCATGTAAATTATGTGATCAGAATACAAAAAAGGTCAATATATTCCAGAAAAGTTATGGAAAAAAATATGTAATTAGATTACAGATAGATTCAGTAAAAAAAGTGATTACTGCAAGTCTGTAACCAATCACACGCACACACATCACTCTGAAACCAAACACACAAATAAACACAAATGTTTTCTCGTTCTGACTTGCATACGTTTATTATTGACGTAATCCAAAACCAACGTTAAGTAATCCAGTTACATTTAATTATGAAATTTAAATTACACGACCGACTACATTTTTTTAACAGGTAACTGTATCTGAATACATTAGTGCCTTTAAGTTACGTAACTGAAGTTGTGTACGTTACGTAGGCACATCTCTAACTGAAGCTACTGACAATCAACCACTCTGGGGTTTGGGTGTGAGGATGTGTTGCAGCAGATGTGAGCATGAAGCTCAATGCTCAGCAAACGCGGCTGTAAACTCTTCGTCTTGTTCCAGAAGCTTTGAGCACGTTTGCGTTTGAGCCGCAGTGACAGAAGCTGGATGTTTTCAACCAGTCATCCGTTTGATTTTTGGCTTCTCTGCGCGAGTGAATTATCTGAAGTGGCTCAGATCGGTGGGAAAGCGAGACACGCTTGTAGTTTGCCAGCCGCGATCACTGCGAGTTCCAAAAGATCATTTGGGCAATAAACACGTCACATTCAGACACTTTGCAGGATTACAAGATTTTTCCATTACTTGATGAAGTGAGACAGCTGTTTTGTTGAAGTGTCTGTCAGAATGCTTCGGCCGCGCTGCCAGCCCCTCTGGCCACCTCGCTCGTTCCCTCACCATGACTGAATTCATTCCTCCGAGATGGACTCGTTTACTGACACAAACCTGCGCCGCTTCCTTAGATCGTAAACTCCATTTGTCTCGGTGACACAACCTGCAGAGCGTCTAATGGCTTTTAGTGGACTTGGCAGCAGCATGAGCGCAGAGACCTAATTCACAGGGAAATCGTACAATTTACCCCAAAGTCAAACATGGCAGAGAGAATGTGGAGCGAGCTGAGGCTGTTTAGTTTGAAATGATATGTGGTGAAAGTGTGAGAAGAGACAGAGACGAGGAGGGAGAGTGTGTTTCTGTGAGGGATGTGTGTTAATATTTAAAAACAGGTCTGTAACGAAAACACACAAAACATTTCAGGTTGTTCACGTCCAAAAAAACAGCTCAACATGGCCTCCGTGTAGACATGATGAGTTTTAATACTGTGAGCAGACTCATCACAGAGCAGACAGCTCGTACATGATGTCAAAGACTTTATTTAAAGGTTTACTAACAGGTTGATTAACTAACATGTCTGTTCACACAGTTAAAACGAGGTTAAAGGAATTTAAAGATAAGTTAAGAAACCCCCAATGAAAATGTGACAAAATCGCTAGAATACAAGTTTACAGCATATCATGAATATGTTCAAACTTTTCTTGATGTGACAGTTTATGTTCCGCTGCGCTCTGGTTAGGTTTAGGCACAATCAGCTCGTAGTTAGCGTGAGGAGAAGATCATGCGTTGGCTTAAAACAAACCTAGAGATTTACCAACTTCTCGTTAGAAATATCTGTTTTTCGTCACCACAAACATGACTGGATCATCTTTAAAATATCCAGCAGTGTCACGATTACAAAAGTTGGAACTCAGTCAAACTGCCGTCATCTCCACCTCCTGACATGTCAAGTCATAAACATGTCATATGACCCGAATTGTAGAAATATAAATGCGGTATGCTGCCTTTGGTTTGGTGACTGTGCTGGAATATAGAATAATGGTATCGGCTAAATATCACAGCTCTGACAGAACCTGAGAATCTGGATGGTCTGTTACTAGTGTTAATACTTGCATCATTTGAGTGAGGTGCTTTTACTTCTTCTTCGCTATATTTAACTTTATTTTGAAAGGGGATCATGTTCTCTATATGCATGTATGTCTGTTTACCACACAGCAATAAACAAAGTTAAAAACCGACGTCTGCTCCTGACAGTGTTACCACCACCAGAGCAGCAGCTGCATCCGCTTTCATGCCAGAAAGTGATCCAGCAGATTCCTTGTGATTTATTAAAATCTGGAGGGCACACAGTGTTCGGAAATGAGACATTCATCCTCTAAAACCGCGATCAGTCTGAGGAATGATGGAAAACCTGCATCATGTTTACAACAGTGGTTGTTTTAATGATGATGCATGAAGTTGATAATCAGCTTCATTCCCAATAACGTGGGAATAATTTTAGTGTCAAAATAATATAAATAATTTTAGATGTACAGTTTTTCTGCTCAAGAAGTAAAAGTTTGCACTCTTTTGCATTTTAATGCAGAAATGTATAATACAATTTATCCTTAAACAAAGAATTGTGATAAAATCCAACGCAGAATTATAAATTAAATATGCAAAAGTGTTTTTCTGCATAAACTTCTCATGTTGGACACAAATAACTGGATGGAACCACCTGTTCACATCACATGTTCACATCACATGTTCACATCACATGTTCACATCACATGTTCTGGACATCATCCTTGTTTTGTCGGTTGAGTCAGAATAACAGAAATTCTTCTCTGTCCTGGTTAAAGCTGGACTTCCTGCGTCTGAGGAGACCGAGGCCTGAAGCCGAGCGGGTCGACACCTGTTATTACTGTGTGACTGACTGTCAGGTAATTTAGCTAATCCTCACCTCTGAGGGTAGTTTGGGATTAGAGCAGGAGGTGTAGCAAACAAAAACTCCTCAGACGTAACATGACACAAACCTGTGTTGTGATGTTCCACAGCGTTAAAATAAATCACGGCGCTCCTCAGATCAGTGTCAATCACGTCAAGCACCAAAGCTTCAGTCAGATACTTTACTTCAGTAAATAAAACCTTCGTTAACTGACTCTAAACAGGCGGAATGAAGCCTTAACACACGTTTTGATTTACCTCCAGCTGGACGTCTGATATCTTTTGCAGAATCCTACTTTGCATTCTTCTTTCTTATTTGCCTGTCGTCCATGAGTTTTAGCATTTGTTCCCTCTGACAGAGAGAGAGAGAGAGACAACTTTAGGATTTGCATGCAGACACACAGACATGTCCACAGACAGACAGGTAGGCAGATGCTGCAGGTAATTGCAGGAAACAAGGACTGTTTTCTGTGTTTGGGTACTGCAGGCATGTCGGGACACAGACACTCAGACAGGTGTGCAGATGCTGGGAGGTGATTACTGACAACAATGGGATGCTGGGCGGCGTTATCAGGTTTACAGCTTCCCTCAAACTACATTTTCCAGGCGCCCTGAATAAACCAGTGAAACCAGAATACTCCAGTATACAGAGTTCAACATCACTGATTCTGTGTGTAGTGAGTCTGAGAAGGCAACAGAAAGACAGAAACAACGGACAGACAGACAGAAGCCGTGCAGAAAGGTGTGAGAGGAACATTCCTCCCAGGTGACTGAGGCGGTGCAGGGTGAGGCTAACGGCCTCGGGCACAGGTGTAATTTCTGTTAAAGCCGTCGTGTTCATCAGCTTACAGCCATCAGGCTGAACGGTGATGACAGGATGATCTTTTCCTCTTTTTCCTCCAGGGAGCAATTTTACCTCCACCTGTGGTCATTTCTTATTACCTCATAACTCACCGTGATTTTTAATATTTCTTCCTCTTGAGACGGGATGCTAGACTCCCCTTTTTTAAATTAATAATTTAGTGATAATATATCGATCACACAAAAACTAAAGAATGGATTCACATGAAACCAAAAACCTGCTCACCTGGTACAGAAAGAGACGGATTCAGGATTTTATTCTCATTTTCTTCAACATTTCGAGATTTGTTTTCACATTTTTGTTAATCCTACAGGAAATAATGGATCTGGATGAACATGATGGCATATTTAGGTAACTGGCTTCTATGAGTGAGTACAACAGGGACCTCGGTGGAGTCACCATCAGTTTTAATATTTGTTTCATTTGAGTTGTGAGATTTACAGTAAAGTGATGTCCGAACTTACCAATCAGACTGTTTACCCACTTTGTCATCATAGCAACATGAGTGATGATGATTTATAAACCAGCATCTCTCCTTTTGAGAAGATAAAAACTCCAGATGTTTCCTGTGTATCACGATATATCCTAAAAGTTCTTTTATTTTATTTTACTCTTACATCAAAGATACTTTGCAAAGTTCTCCTGTTGGATTGATGCTCATGTGAAAGCGACCATCCTTCCTTATACAGTCCTGAGTCTGAGTGGATGTCACACACAGGCTGTGACGCGACGTTACCTGCTGGGACATGAGAGGAGCCGAGAGGACAAACATGTCATCAGTCGCAGCCTGTTTGGATTTCCACGACTTCTACAAGAGAAACTTGTCATAAATACGAATCGTCTGCAGGCAGTAAATACTTTCACAGGACGAGAGAGTGTGTGTGTGTGTGTGTGTGTGTGTGTGAGTGTGTGTGTGTGTGTGTGTGGAGGTTCCCACTTGAAACCTCTTATATCCATGTCAGTTAGCTTGTAAACAGACGGGCCATTAGTGCTGAGCAGAGAGACTCACTGTCCGTCTGTTTGGACGTATTTCTCCGTAGAAAAGTATGTGAGTGCACGTGATGTCTGCCGGGCCGGACCAACACGAGAGCTACTGATGATACCTGTAGAAATGTAAAATATAAACATGCATTCATCTAAAATCTAAAATAAGTGGACAAAAATAAGAAAGAGAGACAGAAAAGCAGCAGATTTTGGGAGATTTTAACTTAAAGGGGTTTTAATGTTCTCTATCAGTACAGTTTCTGTGTGTAAAGATGTTTATAATGAAGTAAGAAAATGTGACTTCCAGGAGAAACCTGGTCGACTGTTGAGTGTCATCATATACAGATACAGCTAGCACTCGGTTAGTTTAGCTTAGCATAAAGACTGGAAACAGGAGGAAACTGTTAGCCTGGCTCCGTCCAAATCAAGTGGAAACTAACTGTGATGTCACTGATATGTTTGGGGACATTTTTTGGCATCATGGTCGTCGCCATCTTAGTTTTTTGGGGCCAGAAGTGACTGTGTTTCCAGTGACGCACTAAAGCAAAACCTCTGTTGTCTATTTTACGCTAAATGGAGCCATAATTTACAAAACAAACATCATGCTGTAGTGAAGCAGATCTGAAAGAAAGCTTTTAAACTATCGGACTTCTTTCTGCCCCCTGCTGGTCAGTTAGAATAAATATGTTTTAAGCCACTTCAGCGTTGGCTTCACTTTTCAGACCTTGAAGATCTGTCCGTACATACAGTCAATAATCTGAATGTGAATTCAACTAAAGCTCTGAAGTGAAAACGCTTTGTCGTGTTTGTTCGGTCCGTACAAAAGCACGTATATTTCTCCGAAAGGTGAACGATTCCTTTGCCTCTGTTGATGACGGTGAACGATTCAGACGCTTTCACACACTCACATGTTCGTGTTTGACCATGTAGAGTCCCTGATGACACGGATGTGAGGTCATCACTTCTCATCAAATTCACCATGAAGGCAACATATGTTCAGTCCCAGGACGTGTCCTATTTCGAGGCCTTTATGACATTGATCCAGGCTTATGTTGATGTTATGTAATTCTTTTTTTTTTCACACCATATCAAAGCTGATTCTAAAAACTGAATTCATTCCACTTATATCTGGGTTAGTTGATGGAGCCTGGAAACAGTGGGAACATGAATAAATAAGGATATTTATACTGAAAAAGTTACAGTGCATTATTGATAAAATGCTTTAAAAAGATTAAATATATATAAAAAACAGTAACTTAAAAGAGAACTTTAAAAAAGGTGGTAATTCTAATCGCTGTATCCGCAACTGGACTTGATTCAGTTTCTTGAAGACGTTTCACTTCTCATCCAAATGTATTCTTCAGTTCTAACTAAATGCAGGAGAGTTGCTTAAAAGAACTTAAAGTTTTAGTTTTGTTTGCTTACTAACCATAACGCGAGTGTTCGAATAAAGAAATATATAGATTGTGCTGTTTGTATCGTCATCGTTCGCCATAATTGCCATTTTGTTTTTGTTGAGAGCCACAAAAGTGAGGAAAGTCTGACAGAACAGGTAAAAACTGTAACATGTAAAATCTTGTTCACTCTTTGTGTCAAACATAGGAATATTTCAGCAACATGCTAGATATCAATACTAACACAGGTTAGAAGTTGACCATGTGAAGTTGGTCGTGGTCACTAAAGATTAAAGACGTGAGCTCATTCAAGTGTTTGTTGCCATTTTTGTGATTTTTTTTCTCACTATTTTCTATTAATCTAACAACTTCTCCTGCCAAACAAAGTAAAACAATGTTTGTATTATTTGTCAGCTTCCATAACTCAGTCAGCAGGTGCACACTAACATTTTGCACACACACACACACACACACACACACACACACACACACACACATATGAAGGAGTGTCCCACTCTGCAGTATTTTTAACATCCCAGTCATCTTTATAAACCCCAAGCGGCCATTTTTCATCTAATTTGGACTCAATGTGTTCCAGGTTTCTGTCGGGAATCGTGAAGTTTCCAGAGGGACTTCCAACAAAGAGACAAGATAAATAAAGAAACAAGTCTTTCACCTTAGATACAATCAAAACAGAACAATAATCCATCTGAGCTCAGTCTGTTGTTCTGATGTGTTCTGATTGTTGGATCAGGAGCTCGTGTCAAGTACCGTATGAATCATCTACAGGGTTCTAAATAATAACTAGAAAAAAATACAGAGACTTGAACAGTTGGACCCTCGAGCTGTCGGGAAGATGAAGATGTTCTCTGGATTTTCGTACGGGTTTTCTCCAGGTGCTCCGGTTCACCGACAAGCATTCGCCTTTAAAAAAACAAATAATAATGATAATCTGGAGAACTAGAAGTTTTTGTGGGGACGTTTTGTCATGTGATCACGCTGGCCAACGCTTGTCTGAATGCACAGAGTGTCTGAGTGGCGACTGGTCTGTGAGCTTCCTGGGTGGCTAAACCAGCTTCGTAAAGGCTAAAAAACCTGCGCAGTTTAAATTCAAAATGCTCTTTCAAAAAGTCATAATTCTCAATAGTTTAACTGTTACAGGTTCAGATCTGGATAGTACAACGTCGGGGTCTGGATCTGTACCGTGGTCATCTATTAGTGACCTCAGTTCTGAAGAGTTGTTGATAAAAACATAAACTCTAAAGTGTGGTTGACTTAATTAACCTTAATTGCACAAACAGATCATGTTTGTTATCAGTTCTTCGTGACGTTGAACACAAGAAAGAGCTGACCATCAGTCCACCAATCAGAACAGAGGAGCAACATGATTCGAGGACCAGATGTGTGTTCGGTCCGTCACAGAGCTGATAGTTGTATTGTGGCGGGCTGGTTCTGGAGCAGATTTGGGCCAGTTCTGCTTTATTGACAAGCGTCCAGGTGCCGTCATGACGTATGAGAGCCAGAAGAGGTTGTCGGGTACAATTATTGGCATTTAATAGTCAAACAATTACTCGATTAATCTGGAGAATAATCTATACATCTGATTTCATTCCTGCCTGTAGAGTTCATGTAGGTATAAAGTATGTTCTCCTTAAAGTTAAAGTCAAAGGTAATCTCAGTGCATTCAGCACAACTATTATAATGTGATGTAAATCTTAATGTCTCATGTGGAGAAGGAGTTCATGCAAAGTGTAAACACACACCGCATGCAGCGATTTGATTCATGAATGTGATCGGATCAGAGCCAAACGACATCTGATCTGTGTTTGTGAGAACGGAAGGTTTGAATCCACTCAGAGACACAACGGCAGCTGAAACAACCTGTTTGTGTGATGAAGCTCCAGTGCTGAGATCTGATGTGTATCAGTTCTTCTTCTATCTCCTCTTGTTGTCTTCTCCCACACCTACACGCCTTCTTCTTCAACTTAATTTTTTCTTTTGTGTAGCGCTGTGTGCGTTCTTCCCGTCTCTCCCTCCCACCGATCGTCTCTGTTGTTGCCGAGGCAGATGGAAGCTTTCAGCGAGCAGATGCAGGAGAGATGTTATCCGTGTGTTCCCTGCGTTGTAAAAGACGAGTTAAGACTCAGAAACCTGTCCTAACATGAACCATGCTGCTCAACAAAACACACAGACAACACATTTCATTTTGAAAATGTGCTCTGTATGAAGAGATGCTTATAAAGAGGATCGACACAGAATATATTGATTGTGCCTTTCAGATATATGCTGTGTCTCAGTTTAGGTCTGCATCCTTCGGAGGAGCATTTGAAGGCCGATTACGTCACAACACTGCGAAGTCTGTCCTAATCTGAAGGCTCCTTCAAATGTGGTCTTCTTCTCCCTGTTTTTGGAGGATGCACTGCTACGATCCTTCGTGGCCTCACATATCTCAAGATTCTTTGCGCGCCCGAAAAAGAAGAAAGAAAGAGAGAAAATGGCGACATTGCGTGGCGTAGATCATAACTTTCACAGGCCTGGGCGGCAGAAATCGTACGTAAGGGTAAAACATCTGGTGACGCAACCAGGAAATGCTCCAAAGGCGAGACCGTCACATTTAGCAACGGCTGACGGGGTTAACAAGGTCTCTCTGAAGGACTCGCCTTCAACGACCGCAAAGGCCGAGTCCTTCGAAGGATGCAGAACCTGAACTGAGACACAGCTGAGTCATTCATACTTCATATGATATGAACATGAACATTGTGCTTTCGTTCACATATTTTGGGGAATATGATGACCTGCAGTCTAGAGGAAAGTTCGCTGAGAAGATCGATATCACTGTAATGTGTGAGCTGTAAATGTGAAGCCTGTCTCAGCAGTCGGTTAGCTCGTAGCTTAGCACAAAGACTGGAAACAGCCACTCCATCTCACTTTCCTACTTGCTGTGAACTTGCTGTTCACGGAGCTCTAGCGACTTTCGAGCTGAAATAAGCAGCTGCTGGATGAAGCCTTTTCCAAAAGTGTGGAACTAATTGTATACATTATATAAGAGTGAACAATTTGTTGAGATAATTCCAGAACAAAGCAAGTGCAACACACCGTCTGCGTCACCTGCTGAGTCCGACGCTGCAGATCCCACCGGGAGCGTTTCAGGTGAGCAGCGTCGTGCCTGCCGGATGTTGTCGACTCGCTCACATTGTGTTTGTTTATTCTTTGATTTATGTGTAGAACGGCACGATGCATCCAAGCGCAATTTCCTAAATACAACCCTGAGTGCCGACTCAGACTTAAAACAGACTAATAATGAAACGATAACGACGTAATCCTACTCGAACACAGTAGAAGCTGTCTGACTTCCTGTCTGACTCGATCTGCTTCTGACAAAAATAGACTTTATATTTACCTGCCTATATAAAGGAAGTGGCACTAGCTGGCACAAACTGTTCACAAACTGAAGACACAGTCCTGAAACCTTCCTGTTATGTCTGTGACTCAGTGTCTAGCTTGTATCTTCTGCTGCACATCAGCTGTCCAATGCAGCCACATCTGAAACAAACTAATTTCTTCTGGAAACAAAACTGATACGAATCTGAGACAGCGGATAAGAAGGCAAGCAAGCATGTGACCCAAACCGCTGGACTGTCGGTTCTTTCTGTTCTTTGCTAAACTAAAGAGACGATGAACGTAGTGAGTGAGAGAACAGGTGAGATCTACATGGAGGTAAACAGGACGTCACCTGGGAGGAGACAGATAATAAACACAGGCAGGTAGAAACAGAGAAGACGGACTGAACGACCCAGAAATGTAAACGTGTGAAACCAGAGCGGAGGCAGCAGAATCCAGATTGCATGTGTCACAAGATTAACAATGGACACACACACACACACACACACACACACACACAGACACACAGACACACACAGACACACACAGACAGACACACACACACACACACACACACACACACACAGGCCAGAACACTATACTGCCACCTCCTCTCTAAATAAACAGCGGTTAAGAGTTTGATGCTAATGAAGCTGCGGAGCTGCAACATGTTCTTCTCTCATGATGGAATATAAACACTGAATCTTTTCATCTCCTCCACGATGTTCTGTGGTCACATGAGAGCTTTTTAAAAGTGGCATTACGTGGCCGCCCGCTTGTCGTTGTCCCAAACCAATGACACGTTTGTCTCGATCATCAAGATTCACCACGAGCAAAGTGGCTCCTCTAATTCAGTTTCAAACATGTTTCGTTTTTCTATAACTTCTTCAAAATAAAATACCCCCATTATTTAGTCATTTAAAAGCTTTTATTTTGATGCAGCTTTACATGTTTGCATGGATAAACTACTATTAAACTACTATTTCATATGGATATAGCTGAAAAGCAAGTATCTGTAATCTGTGATCATAAGATACTTTTTGATGCGTTTATGTTACAGCGCCATCGTTTAAGACATTTTTTATCATTTCAATTCCTAACGCTGATGAATCGATCAGTGATTAATCATTAATCTCTAGTCTGAAAGAACAAACAGGACGAGAGAAACTAGAGAGATTCGGTTGGAAGCTACAGTGCTGAGAGTTGGGCACATGGACTCTCTGGTGGTTCTGGTGCTTGTTACGTGTTGGCCGCAGTCACAAGACGTCACCGCAGCCTGCTGTGAAGCGAGGCGAGCCCAGATTGGCAATATTCCGGACCAGAACCATCGCGTGTGCGGCTCGGCTCAACTAGTCGCAGTAAAACTGGTGATGGAAAAGCAAATCTGCTCCGCTTTTATCGGACACGCTACCTCAAACTGATTAAATTAAAGTTAATTTGGTCTCTGCTGATACATGTGTTTGGAAAAGTTGAAGCATCCATAAAAATCTTTCCTACATTAAGTTAAGCAGTAACAATCTTTCTTTTTTTAAGAACATCAAGTTCGACTCACTTTAAAAACTCCTCTTCAGTTTCACAACAGAAAGAAGTGATTGTCTTACACTGAGGAGGAAATCACACACAGGTTCAGTTGACCTCATAACTGGAGTCCATCAATAATCACATTGATCACTTCAGGCTCGTTTAAACACCGTCGTTGTTGTTTTAACTTGTCGTGTTTTGTCTCTCCAGTAACGGCCACACGTCCGCCTGCGTCTGTCTTTGGCGTAAGTCTGATGAAAACACCATGATTATCGCTGATTAGATGGTCATTTTGCTCAATCATATACAATCAAACTTCATTATTTCATGTTTTCTCTGTGAGTCAGTGAGAGAGAACCACGATGTGCTCGTCACACGGTGGAACGTCAAAACAGCAGCTGTGTCAACTTCTACAGATAGAAAGCTGAAATCATCGCTGGAGCTGCGACGCTAAAGCGTTAGCGCACCAAACTGAAGAGGGCGCAGAAGTTGAAGGACGTGTCGAGAGTCTAAAGTAGATAATGATACATTTCGTCTGAATTAAACATTTTAAAAGACTTTACCGATAAACAGGTTGCTCTTAAAAAGAAAAGGGCCGCAGTCTGATCTGTGTTATGCTGCGTGTTTTGCTCACAGCCTCCAGTCATTCACACACTTCACACAAAGTCCTCAACATTCCTGACTGATATCACCTGCACACACCTCACGAGACCTTTACGTTAAGCCGGGATGACAGGCGTCATCGTGGAGATTACACCGCCAAACGTTTGAAACTTTAAAGAAAGAAACTTGAGGTGCTTTGAGCCGACTGTCAGTCAGTAAACCATTATCATTGTTAAAACTAGTCCAGAGGCCTTAAACACACAAACATGCACAGCAGGAGTTACATACATTCAATGAAATGAGGATCCGAGTCGACACTCGTGCAATCTGATCCAACATGCCGCGTCTATCCCTCTATTCAACCGTGACACATTTATTTTCCGTCCTGGCTGTCGGCCTACATGTAAACATAAAGGCTGCGAACATGATATAGGTCACCGAGTGAACGCTGGCACGAGACGCGATGCACACCCGTGGAAACGTGACCGGGCGCCTGAATTATTCACGTGTCATGTAAAGGGATCGCTCGGAGATCTCATGCACAGAAAGGCCTCTCGTCCAGGAGCTGCAGGACATATGTCAGGGCAAAGATGAGGACATAGAAACTGAATGTATAGAGAGGACTCGCTCTCTCTCTGATGTACTGCGAGTCGACACAAGGAAATATCTGATCACATGAAAAGGATGATGGGTACTTTAAGGAGGGAGTCACGCTATGCTAAGTCTGAACAAATGAGTCTTTTGCAGAAGTTGTTTCATCCTGAAAACAACTTTAGATCCAATCACTAGTTTATCTTCAAGAGATGTTGTGACTCCGTACTTCGTCACATGAGACGACTCCAGCTGCCAGTGGAGACGATGGAAGAAAAACAGTGAGCGGAACACGTTTAACTCTTTTTTCCCTCAAGATGTTTTTGCACTTTTGAGCTGAATGTAATAAAACCAAAGACTTTTAGAAACTGACTGTCTGTTCTAGATGTTTGAGTTCTCCGGCTGAGTGACATCCATCAGCTTTGCATTGTGCTCATCAGATATTAATGAGGAAGGTGAATTATGAATTAGTTTCCCCCTGTTAACTCTTTCCACAGTGACCTTTCGATATGTAAGTCACGCTTCAGAATGACGTCGCCTGCGGCTGATTCATCACGTGAGTCGCACACATACATGCGCAGGTAACACAGATTTGCTCATGGAAATACACACACTGACACCTGAGACTTCCTGTCGTTGTGATATGATCGTTTTCCAACTCACACGGCAACAAGTGATTGAGTCCGTCATCTACTCACATCCTCGACTCAGTGAGACAGATGCACAATAGCAGCCGGCGGAGGTGAAGACAGAAGGAGCTCCACAATGAACACCAGGCAGCTGAGCTGCAGCTACAACCTGCAGTGACAGGCGGAACAACAGTATCTGTTTTCACACACACACACACACACACACACACACACACACACACACACACACACACACCTTCCTCCATTCACACAAACACACTCGGACATGAATGAACTGGTTCACACAGGCCAGGAAAGCGGGACACTCAGGGGAGGAGGAACCCTCCAGAAATCCAGATTACAGGCTGAACTTTGATAATACTTGATATGTATAATGTATTCAAAAATGTTAAATGCGTCTTTGTTTCACTACATGCTCCTTAATAAAAACTGAGAGTCTGCAGCCTACGTTGACTGTGGGTGGACATGAGGCTTTCGTTAGATGATATATACTGAAAGTGGACATCTGGGCACATGTTGGATTTTGTGGACATTCTGCGTGAAACTCGTAACGATAACTGACCACGTTAGTCGTCTGCAGCCATTAACAATACAGCGAAAACAGCTGATTGGTCCTGACCTGCTGTGGTCTGATTAGTGGAGGGACTTTCTAAATGAAAAAGGAATTTAGATTTGTCTTTCTGCATGTATCAACGATGGAAAGTAGCCGTGTAACCAAATCCACTTCTGAGGCCAGTGAAGATTCACACCTCGAGTAGACGGTCCACTAGTTTGGCTTCGTTCTCTCAGACAAATAAGAAAAAATATCAAAACGGGTCCTCAGATGGACTCGGGTGGTTGTTAATATACCTGCGCAGTAAGTAAAGTGTATCTGTGGGAACTGCTGCCTGTCAATGACAACAACAATAAGATTTCGCAACGTGTGAATTTTATACGGTCATGAGTTGCCACAAAAGAAAGTTGGTCCGTCTGTGCTGAAGCGACGGAGCCGAGGGATGTTACGAAAGAGACACACACACTCACCTCCCTCTGACCCAGAGCAAGGAGCTGCATTTGAATATCAAACACACGCACGCACGCACGCACAAACACACACTGAAATCTTGCATAGTTATACAAACACACAGACAGACGTGCATGTGCGTACACACATGAAACACGCACATGATCTGCAACTTTGCTTTTGCAACATGCTGTGCTGAGAATTCTTACTTTGGCATTAACACAATCACCTTCAGCTTTGTGTGTGTGCGTGTGTGTGTGTGTGTGTGCAAGAGAGAGAGAGAGAGAGAGAGAGAGAGAGAGAGAGAGAGAGTGTGTGTTTGTGTGTGTGTGTGTGTGTGTGTCCACTGGCACACAAACTGGACTGGCATCCAAGCAACTGCTATTGACCAACGGTGGAAACTATTTGTGAATGAGACGCTGAATCCTAAGACACACACACACACACACACACACACACACACACACACACACACACACACACAGACACAGACACAGACACAGACACACACACACAAATGCAACATGTAGAAATGTGCATACAGACACACCACCATGCATGCTATGATCATAAACACCCATGCTAAGACATGTGCACACACACACACACACTGTCAGGACTGAAGCCGACACTGGTCAGTGTCGACACACACAGTGACAATCACACAACACGCACACACAGACTCTTGTCCTGATTCAGCCCTCTCAGCGGGGAACGGGACAGTTTCGCTCCGTCTATAAAGGCTGCTTTGTGTCCCGACTATCTGCTGAACACACATAAACACACCTAATGACGGCTTTGTGTCCACATTTTAAGATGCACTCTCACATCAACACGGAGAGAGACCAGCTGCTTTGTACCCTCATTATGTCGCTGCTGGGCTCAGGCTACTTGGGATTGCAAACACGGGCCAAGCAGATGTCCACTGGCCTTATAGTGCTGACGGCAGTCACACACAGATACACATTAGCACACACACAGATGGATGTGTGTGAGGAGACACTCTGCTCTCTCTCTTCTCCGCACTTCATTTGTTTCTCCGGGGAAATGAATGCATCGTCTCCGTAACAGACTTCCATTCAGGAGACTTGGTTGTGTAAAACAGGAGAAGTGGATCACATCCCAGAATCCAACATGTGTCTATAACGCCGGCACTCTGATTGACTTTCTGCAGTCCACAGAAACACCAGAGGCTCCGTGGCTACGATGCTCACTGTGAAGAAGCCCGAGCTTCAGTTTTAACCAACACAATCGTCAGAATAAGAACTGGCAAGGTACGATTCTGCAAACCACGGTTATGTTGCACCTTGACGTTTCGTTAGATTTGTTTTTTAACTTACAACTTTGTCTTGAATGACCTGTTCTGGTCTCCACAAACAGGCCTGGAGACGTCCTGAGTCACCGATCATCAGGGCCAATATTAAGCATTTTTCTGATAATTGCTATCTGTCATTTTTCTGTCAGAATGCTGAAAAAATAAACACATTTTAAAATGTGCTCTGATAAAACATTCTGTCACATAACGTCCCGCCCACAACTATATCTGATTGGTAAACACTGAATACTCTGAATCTGCAAAGTAACTAGTAAGTAAATGTGTCAAATAAATGTAGTAAAGAGGAAACATAATGTAAAAACATGGAAATACTCCAGTGAAGTACATAAAACTGTACATGATGACATAAAGACTTGTATAAACTGAACTTGGGTTCATTCCATCACTGGTTGTTTGAATTTTGACCAAAAGATTTGAATTCTTCCGTCCCAAATATCTGGTACAAATATATAAAAACAAAGTTTCAAACTGCAGCCAAACTTTGGGCTTCTTTTCTTTTTCTCGTGCCCTCAGTTCAGACTGATTTTTGAGCTCACTGTGGGGAGAACGTAAGACTGTAAGTTGTAAGACTCCATTCCTGATAGAAAAAGCTCTATTTTCTCTCACAGTTTCTCGTTCTGTCTCTCTTCTATCTCGAATAACCGCGCTTCACTCAACACACTGAGCTGATTGGCTGCATAACATGATGTGAGTGATTTGCAGCACGTGCGAGTCGTTAAAGACAGAAAGCTGCTGCGCTTGAAGAAGAAACGCTCAGTGAAAATGTCAAAAGTCTCCAGACAGCAGTGAGTCTATCAGTGATCTCAGGCGGGACGGAGAGGGACGCCATGTTAACCAGGAGACGCATGTTGGTCATTTTGTTAATGAGAAATCTGTAGGTTCAGTCTTTACATGTATGAGTCACCCTGAATCCAGACGACTGTGGGCAGCGCTGGAGGGAGAGAAACAAGGACTGAGATGCACGGTTGCGTAATAAATCACCAACAATGCTAAACTTTTACCCCGCTGACGTTCACAATCATGTTTATTCATGAGTCACGGGAGGAAGACTGTGAAGAAGAGTACAAAAGACTGAGCTCCTGTGTTGACTCAGTTTCTTCTGCTGCTGCTACGATGACTGAATGTGAATCTCTATTAAATCTGAGTCACTGCGGTGCTTTCATGTGGCTCCACGCTGGACAGAAAACAATTCGACGTTGAACAAAGCCTCCTTTTCTTTTCCTCCCGCGACGACTCTGTGAAACGATTGACCTACGTCAGAGTCGGTCCGCGCCCACTCGGCACGCATAGCTGTTCATGACACGTTTAGCCGCTCTGTGAGTCTGAGCGGGTTTCATGGAAGTCCAGTCATTCACTGTCGTATCTCTGTCATCATCCTCGCAACATATTTGCATGTAGACAGTCGAGGAATTGAAGTTGAAGAAGGAAGTTGAGGAAGTCAACCCACGAGAGCATGTGGTTCTGACTAAACCAGACAGAAACCCTGCTGGGAATTCTTAAAGTTGAGAGTTTTACAGCCGGGTGGGACGTGAAATACCAGATACGTCCAGATTCGGCCCACAGAGGTCAGGAGATCAGAGTGAGACCAGAACCGGAGCGTGTCCTCAGAACCTCAGGTTCATAATCAGGCGCTGCTGTAATCAAACTGCTTCCAGTTTTCTGCGTTCACCAAGTTGCGAAGGTTTACGTTTGCGAAGCCAAGAGAAAGTTGACTTTTCTCTGGTTGTGTGAGAATAAATGTGACGATGTGACGCATCGCTCGTTCCTCCTCTTGATGAGCACATGGCGGAGGCCAGAAGTGACACATTTTCCGAGCGTGTCGAGCTCCATGAATCCTGACAGAAGGCGCGGTAGATGCATCACTACCTAATTCCTCTGACACCGCCGTTGCCTCTGGGGAGACAAAGACAAGGTGAAAGCAGTCGGCAGGTAGCGGGGAGACAGCTCGATCCATCCCGGGCTGCCGTCCCGTGGAAGGGCACCACGGGCCGCTGCTGGAGCCAGACGGGACCTGATGTGATTTTCTCCGAGCCGCCTCGGGGAGCGGCAGCATGGCTGGACTTTCTGATGAGGAGAGAACTACTTTCTGCTCCTGTCACATCGGTACATCCAGTTTGTTTCTGTATGATGAGATTGTGATGGTTGTTTCCATTTCGGTGGTACTTTCTGTTTATTTTAAATTTATTTTGAGTGAGAACACATTCAAGTTTGTCTGACAGTCTTTCTTTAAAATGTGTTTTGGCCTTTCAGTCACACTTAAATGGCACTCAGGTCATTAAAAACAGACCTTTTGGAAACTCCTTCTCGGCTGAAGACATTTCAGTGTTTACGTCTCGTCGGGCAGAAAACGATTTTTGGAAACGATGATGCAGAGTTGATGTGCTCAGTGGAAGATGGAAGCAGCGCTGCTCAACATGTTCTGACTTCATTAATCCACCCGACTGATCTTCTGTTTCCACTGAGAAGAAGAAGAGGGTTTGTGTGCGACCTCTACTTCTTCTTCTCTGTTTATTACAGCAATGCGTAACGCTGCCAATAAAACTTCTGTTAATTGGCAGAATTCACTGGGAGAAACAGGAACCATCTGGTGAAGTCAGTCAGAATGTTTTCATATTCAAATAAATGAGTAAAATACTTTGATTTGACGGATGTGTCATCGTATTCATATCGTATTCATGCACAGAATCAAATAAAAACCCTGAATATGGAGGCTGTACGTTGGGAGGACGGAGCGCAGGACGAGCTCCACTTCAGGGAAACAAAGACGTTGTTTGCACGGCGTCTCCAATGCAAACAGCAACACAAATGTTTGTTTTGCGATGGAAAATATGCACCCAGCAGTCAGGGCGAGGAAGTGTGACATTACAGAGATGATGATAGTGATTATCATGATTCTCACTTTGCAGAAGCTGCATTGTTTTTCCCTGTAGGTGGAGATTCCTGAACATGTAGGAACATCTGAGAGCGTAGGTGAAAAATCATTAACGCCCTGCATCCCATTTACGATTTGTCTGAGAGCAACATGCTATTAAAAGGTCTATAAAAGTGTCTGAAGGTGCTCATCACTTTAATAACAGCAGGTGTGTTTGTGAGTCCTTGTACCAGCACGTCTGTACAGTGTGTGCTACACTCGATTTCTGTTTATCTAAGGAGAACAAGAGCAAAGTCAATATTACAACGATTATAAAGAGAATTATAGATATTATAGTAATAATAATTATCATAATAATTGTTTTTCAACTTTCCATTCTTCCAAGTGTTTTCCTGTGGTGTCACGAACGACAGTGTTAGCTTCATCGCTCCGCTAGCAGCTAATTGCAAAGCTAAAAAAACCTGCGAGAACAAAAACAGAACCTTTTTTGTCCAACCGACAAAGTCAGAGTTCATCCATTCACACACATTCACACACTGGAGACAGAGGCAACCATGTAATGATGATGATTACATTTTTAAGCATGACAATAAAAGAATAATGTCACTAAACTGTTGGTATTATGTCTCCACATCTTCCAAGTTACCAAACCTTTATAATCATAAGGCCTGCAGACCAACGTTTGACCTTTAACCGACGGCCTGTGGTGAGATAAAGACTGTTGGTTTTGTTTCTCGATGACTCCGAGCTGCCAGTTGTTCCAGCAAACTGAAGTGCACGCTTCAGTTTGTGTGCCACAGTCTTTTCTTGTAGAAATTTTCCAAACAAAAAAAGCGCTCGTGGTCTCAGGAGGTAATTATCCACTCTGTTATTTCCAGAGGCGTTTTTTTTTTT
>CAEMYA010002084.1:120183-134063 GCA_903131615.1 Diplodus sargus
TTTTTTTTTTTTTTTCTTACACAAGAGGACAAACCGTTAGATTACAGCCTGGAGCTTTTTACTTTATACACCTTCTCAACATCACTCTGAATGTTACAGCACCAAATGTTTGCTTCTGTTGTTGCCAAGTTTTATAATTCCTTATCAAAGTTGTCGGGTTGTATCAGAACAGAAGAGCATCAGCCCGTCTGTGTAATCAGGAAACGCCAAGATGAAGATTTTAGTTGTGGGTGAATCGACTTCATGGTGTAGATTCGGTGTGAATTAGTTGCATAGACGCTCGTCACTGCAGACATGTTTGACTTGTCGTTGCAGGGAAAGCGCAGTTAAAACTAATGTCAAACAGTTTCCCTGCCGTTTTTTTAAATGCCATTATCTGGAGATCATGAGTTAATTATCTTGTTTTCCCCAGAGAAAAAAAAAACCATATAATGAGAAACCAACTTTTGATTTCTCCAGATCAAGATGTCTTATCTGGTTAACGATCTCAGCAGGATCTCCAAAGTCTACTCGGCTAGTTTAAAATAAGGAGGCTGGATCTGAATATTATCTCACATCGTTAGCAGTGATTGAAGCACAGCATTGATCATTGGGACTCCTTGATCCGACATTTTCAGCTTCAATCAGATGCTACACTTGTCCAGATAACCACATGCTGCCATCACACTCTCATCTAATAAACATATTTAACAGAGGAAACCTTTTTGTTTCTCCTGATGAATTACCTCTAAATTAAGCTCGTAATCTCCAGATAAAGGTTTAAAAATACGTTGTGAGCCGTAATCTTTCCCATTTCATCCCCCGCAGGACGTAGAGAGGGACTCTGATTTCCTCTTCTTCTTTCTCATATCTTTTCTTTCACACACAAAGTCGACCTCACGTGCATCCACATCCGTCAGCTTCTCCTCCGTCCCGGGAGGACTCGGCTTTGCGATCACGGTCGTCAGGCTCACATGCTCACGCGGTTCACTTCCCTGCCTGCACACGCAGCTTATAGATTATTGCCTGCAAGCGTGTTCATCATCTCTAAGCGCACCCCACGCAGCCTCACGTGCACTCTGCTGATCCTGTCCTCTCTTGTACCCCGTATCCCCCTCCGTCCCCCTCAGGGACTCTTGGCATTACCGCAGTATTCCTCCGTGGCTTCGTGCTGCTATCCTTTTCTTCTGCGTGTTGTTTCTGATCTGTTCAGACATTCACAGCGTCTTCAAGTTCCCGTTACTCAGTTTTGTCTCTTTTTATTTATTTCTATTTCCTTTAAAAATGTAACGACATGTCGACAACAAACAAAAGTAGGTAAAAATCAACAAAGACCAACAAAAGCTGTCAGTGATGAAAGAAGTATGTACGCAAGTTCCAGTGCTGATAGCACACTGCTTCACATCCAATCCGATGTTTTGGGGTTAATATGCTGCATGAGTGTGTTTGTTGTATTTTACTGTTTAAAGTTGAGTTAATTTACCACTTTATATACTGTTGGGTAGTTAAATCTGCAGCAGCGCATCATATTCTATATGATCGTCATCAAAACCCTGTTTCCAACTCTGTGATGGCACATTTTCCAGCTGATCCAAGAGGGAATATTTATATACTAGTTTATTTATTTTATCTTAACACAAACAACTTTTTTAAGAGGCTATGTTGGAGGGGACGTTGGTTATGAAGGTGCTGCAGTTCAAAATTACCACATGACTTCAGGAGGACGTTACGTTCCCATGACGGTCTAAGTTAGTCATATAATAACTTCCCTCCAACCTTTAAAGAACTTTGCATGGTGGCTGTCTGAGGACATTATGGAAACAAGGAAGAGACTGAGGGGGAATGTTCTATAATAGTGGTCCCCTAAACGTTTCCAGAACGTCCTGAAAAAAGTCTCCCTGCCCTTTAAAGAACTCGACAGTTCGGTACTGTTACAAGACCACAAACTTCACACCAGCCGGTACAGCGAAACAACAACCAACCACAACATTACAAGAATAACAGTCAAGGACATACATATAAAAGTATAAATATACTAATAACACAAGGATTTGTTTAACAGAGCTGCAGTATCTGCACAGGAACAACTAAAAAACTACATTATTTGCCATGAATATCTAAATAGACGTATACAGTCGCATTAAATGGAAATTGGAAGTACAAGTGCTTCAACTTTTTACTGGATTATAAATGTACCTGGTGACTTTCCACCGCTGAAGGCTGCTTGTGGTTTGTATTTCATCATGTGGGATTTAATGTCCTTGTTCTGCTCATATTTTCTGGCATGTCCTGTCTTTATTTGTTTGTGTGGTTTGTTGTGCCTGCGGGGCGGCGACTGTTCGGACCAGTTGTTTGTCCACCTGGTAAAAATGATTTGTGCTGTCGTGCCGAGCGAAGAGAGAAACCAGATCAGTGCATTCGACACGGAGCTGGATGTTTGATGGAAGGTTTTCAGTACCTGAACTGCAGTTCTGATCCTGAAGTTCATCTTTCAACAGTACGAGTTTTTACATTTTAGGAACAATCTAATCTCCTTTATTCTTTTAATGAAGGAAGCCAAAGTGATTTATTTCTCTGGTTTCTCAGGTCTGGTTTACTTTGCTTGTAGATGAACACAGAAACAAAGACAGACTGTTTCACTGCTGTCGAGTTCGGTTTGTTAAGATCAAATCCTGCAGGGTGAGAGCTTGATGTTCATGATGATGTTCATCATGTGGACAGATCTACCTGTGAGACGGTTTTCTTTATAGTGCTGATTATTCGTACACGTCAATACGGTGAGAGTGTGAACTAATCAAAAGACACAGAGGAGCATTAAAGTTGTGTTTTATCCCGTCGTGTCCTGTTTGGGTGAATAATTGAAGCATTGAAGCTGGCGTCCTTCGTGTCTTTTAGATTAGACAGCACTGATATTAAACACTCGGCAGGCAGTCTGAGTTTCTAAGTGACAACAGAAAGCCTTTGAACAAACTCTTAGAATCAGACTGTCTATGTATCTGCTGGTGCCTGTTAATTAACTTCAGGCAGGATCTGATCAGGTTTCTGGGCCCAAGTGGAGCATCTCCCTTTCCAAACAAGGCCGCAACCAACTAAAGTTATTAGTGGGTTAATCACAAATCATTCAAAAGAAAACCATTTGCCATCTATTGTGAAAATCAATAAATTGCTTCGGTTATTTTATCAGCAAAAATGTCGATCATTTGCTGGTTCCAGCTTCTTAAATTTCAAGATCTGCTGCATTCCTCATTTCAGTGAATGACGAGTCTTTAAGATTTGGCCTGTTGGTTGGAAGAAAGAAGTAAATCAAAGATTTCACTTCAGACTTTGGAACTCTGTGATGAGCGATTTTTACACCAGAACCTTGAGTGCGGCTCCCCAGACGGCAACATCTGGAATCACTCCTCCTGGTGCAGCAGGAAGGCATTTCTGGCTTCTCGTTCGGTTGCTAGTGATGATACTCTTACAAGTAGTTTCCCCAGTAAACACACTGACCCATTCAGCTTCTGCAGGCCGTCCCGACCTGCCGGCTGGTGCTCTTCTTCTCTCTTGTCTCTGAGCTACAGTGATGATGGGCCGGATGTCCACAGGATGAGCTGCCCGTCCATCAGCAGCCTTGTCGAAACCAAGTCCTTCGTCCAAACTTGGTACTGTAAATAAACTTTAAAAAGAGCTGACAACAGGTAAATCATCCAGAGAGAAATACTTAAACAGATTCAGAGACGGGAAAATGACTGAGAGCAGGAAATTAAAAAAAGGAGAACAAAAGTAGAAACTTCAGTTATGCAACATTTTGTGCAAGCAAACCAGCACGTAAACAAAAGTAAGAAGCGGGAAACACACAGAAACAAGTGAGAATACAGATTCCTGCGAGGCCAGAGGTGAATGTGAATGAACAAGAATATCTGTCCTTGTTTTGTTGCCTTTTGTGTAGTTTGAGTCTGAGCTGAAGGACTAATCACCTGCAGAATGAACGGACGCTTCAGTTACTTTTTGCAACACTGGAGCTCTCAACCACAAGTTATCATGTCGTTTCCCAGAAAAACAACATTTTGTAACCGTAAGTAGCCTTGGAAACGTGCCAGAGAGGCAGAATGTGATGTACTGTGTGGCGATAGGAAGCTGCGGTTCAAACTTGACAAGATAAGAGGATCACATTCCTCTTCACTCTCGGAGGATGTTTGCCTGAAGCCCACTCGATCATCACACCAGTAATCAGCAGTGAGGTATTTCTCCTGGCAAATAAGAATTATTAACGGCCTTCAAGCTGCCGCGGCTTGTCGGAAATAAACCCAAACTGTTTTGAAATGGATGAAAACAGCTCTGATAAGCAGGAGGAAGACGGAGGAGAGGCGTTCTGAAGATCTGAAACTCATCACTCTCTATTGAAGCTGGTGGCATGTTGGTATAAACTATCTGTGTTTATCTCTTTGCTGAATCACAGGAGGGAATACTTTGACATCTTCAGTTCATTTCCATTTCCCAGACTAGCAGATATGTTGTGTGGTCAAAATTTCCAACTGACAAAACGTCCAGAGGGAACACATGCAAATAGACTACACATGCAAACTAGTCTAGCAAAAATATTGCAAATGAAGTCGGATTCGTGTGTTCGTCTGGGATTAATTGAAAGCTCTCAGCGGAGCCTCGACAGCAGCTCTGCGATCCATCAGCGAACTTCCTAAATGTAAACCGTCTCCTCTTTCCTTTCAGCTCTACCGGCAGAGAAAAGCAAGTCTGACCTTTCCCCAAAGTGAATGAACACGACCAGAACAGGAGCTCAGTAACACTTATGCACGTCTTAGTTTCTCCAGCTTCCTCATTTGCATGAACAAATCCCGCTGGATTTGGTGTCGACACGACGCAAAAACACACAGCAGACAAAAGATGTAAGACAAACATGTAGTAACACTGCAGTGCAGATAAACGAGAGGATTTGTGTCATTTGGTTATAAATACCCCTCCAGATAGTGACAACAGCCTGACTGTTAAAGGAATAAACATACTTATAAGAGCTGGAGCAGTCGTTATGTAATGCATCATCTCACTTCAAAGGTGGATGTATGAAGTGACACTAACTCGCTCCCCTGCCGAGTCAACGCTGCAAGACTCGACCTCGTTTGATGTCAAAGAAAACCAATTGGGGGAAAGAAAATTAGAGCTTTCCTCGAGCTGTTGTTGCTTTTTAAATCCTTAAAGAATCAACTTTCTATTACGGGTTGTGTGTTTGTGGCAGCAGAGAGGAGCATAATTCATATTTGCGTCCTTCTGTAACTCAGTATGACGCACAACAAGGGTAGAAAATGACTTTGTTGGCTTTTAGAACATAAAACTTCTCGTCTTCCCCGCGTCCATGTTGGTTTATAACAACCTCCAGGTAGAAAAGCTCTCGATGGACCGAGCAGGCCGAGGCGCCGCCGAGCGGAGTCACACCAGCTCCTCTCCATCACGATGACCAGGAGGAGTGCAGGACGCACACGGTAATCAGCAGTAAAACACAAAACAGAGGGTCTTTTAAACTCACCTACACCTGAGAAGACTCGTGACTGCATCTCACACAGCTGTGACACCATCAGGTCTACAAACTGTGTTCACAGACAGAGACACTGAACCAGGTTCTCCAAACTGCTTCTGTGTTTCCTGCTACAGTGGATCCAGAACCACATGTTGCCACGGTGACAGACACACAAACTGGAAACAAAGCACACACGGAAAAGTCGCAGTTAGATTCAGTCGAGGCAACAAAACTATTTGATCAGGTTTAGGAAGAGAAGACGTCATGAAGGTGACGTACATTAAAAACATGGTGCACGTTAACTTACTGATGCAGTTCAAGACACCTCGACTCTGGCTTTTGGTTTCGTACAGGACACAAACACAATACACAGTCCTGTTTTCTCACCCCAACCTGCACCACACGTTCACACTGAACTTAACTTTGACGTGCTGCACACGACTTGAAAGTGAAAAACTGACCATCCATCACAGAACGACACCAGCATTGTATTTTGTTGTTTTTTTGCCTTTTTGCTTAAATTTACAACTCTCTATCAATGATGTAGAGCAGTACACACACACACACACACACACACACACACACACACACACACACACACACACACACACACACACACACACACACACACACACACACAGCACCATAATTAGGTCTGTTTTGTGCTGATAGAGAAAAACTAATGAAACACTTCTGCGATTACAGACGGAGCAGAAAGACGACAACCGGTAAAACTGTGATTAAACTGTGACATTAAAAACAAAAACAGCACTCACGTTTTATCTGATGTGTCGCTGAGCTGAAGAACATTTGATAAGACATGAAAAACACTCAGAGATATGACGGAGGAACGATTTATTTCATGCAATATAATACAGACTCATAAATGCTAGAATGAGCGTCCATACAGTACATACATAATCTATGTGTGTGTGTGTGCGCGGCTGGTGAAGTGGTGCGGGGCAGATGGCCGTGCCGTGGGGTGGAGAGCAGCGAGCGAGAGCTGTCACGTCACTTCATGCTGTTAACTTCTGTTATCGCTCAGCTCTCTACAGTCGCTGCAGTCATTGTGCAGCTGATGTGATGCAAAGACGGGAGAAGGATCTGAACACGCAGGTCCAACTCGTCACCCACATGTGCACCACAAAACACCTGTTGTGCAATATTTGATGTCATTAACAACACTTTGTCGAACCTCTGCACTGACTGCTTTAAAGGACAGAAGGCGGCCGCACTGACAGAAACAAGTCAAGATGTTCAGTTTCAGCTGCTGAGTTTCTTTAAGTTTCCTTCACCGGTGTGAACACGAGACAAAACAAAAACTACAGTCTGGAGAAGTTCAGACAAGTTGAATGCTTTATGTGACTGTAAGCCACTCTGAACACAAGCTAAACTACAGTTTAATAATCCTCACAGTGTCCGGTTTAACCTGCTGGCAGCGTCTGAAAGTCTTAGATAACCTGGTTTAGTTAAAACTAAGTGCAGACTACATGTGTGGCAGTGCTGCCCCCTCTGGAGCCGGGTGGTGTTATGTAACGCTGATGGTACACATGTGTGAAGGAGACTGCTGAGCTGTGAATCACACATTAATGTCTGATTATAAAGTGTGTGTTAGAAAACCTTTATTTCTGCAGAGTGATGAGACAAACCTCTCCTCTGTCTGCACTTCAGTTAGAGCAAAGTGATGAACTTTACAGGACGACACAGATATAAAACTCATGACTCAGTAACGGTTTGAATCCTGGTTGGACCTGTTTCAATAGTTTGCAGTTTGATGACTGATGGTTGTTTATATGAGAATCAGAAACACTTCCTGTGGGGAAACTGGGTTTGCTAAAGAAAAGAAACACATAATAGCTATTAACTTATAAACATGTTAACACAAGAGTAAGTAAGAGTAAAATACATAAACTACAACAGTATCGACCAAATCGTGGTTAAGTACGTTTCTGCAAAACCGCTGATCAGTGAAGGACTCTGTGCTTCTGCTCTGGGCAGGTTGAGGAAAACATCACAGTTTGGCTTAAAATACCTGATTTCACACCAAAAAACCGTATGAAAACCTCCTGAAACATGACGGCTGGTGGCAGCTAATAATCATGTAATGTGAACGTGATATGATGCCTTTGGTTCACATGCCGACCCTGGAAGGATCTGTGGTTTACAGAAACATTAACTGTTAACATTACATCCTGGTGACTGGGCTGAAAACATTAAGTAACTGTAGGAAAAAAAACTGTGTACATACATACAGATATACTTAATATAAATACTAATATATGACGATTAGAGCTGTAAAGATGTGTGCTACACTTGAACTACAGTAGATTATATGGAGTTATATTATAAAACATGTACATGATGACTGACAGTTGTTAACAGTGAGAAAAATTAATAATCGGAGTGAGTTTGTCACACGAACATTATTATATATGTGTGTGTTTTGTGTCTGTGTGTGTTTTGACCGTTTGCCACGCCTCAAAATCTGGTTTAATCATGACGAAAGTAAACGATCGTGTTAATGAAACCACAAGACTTCTCGTGTTCACATAACAACACAGGCGTGAGAACGAGAACACCTGCACACAAACACAAACACGCCCTGCACAACCTGTTTCATTGTGCCGCTGACCATCTTGTTATTTGTATGTTTCTTATGAAACACCTTATAAACTGCGTTTTAATGAGGCTAAGTTCCCAGAAGCCCGAGCTCAGTCTAACATCAACATCTTGATTTGCCTGCTGAACTAAAGTAAACTGTGGTGAGAACATTTCCGTTTCCCCTCCTGAACTTAAAGTGGAATAAAGAAAAAAACAGAGAAAACAAACACTCAAACTTTGTGTGTGAGGAATCGTCTTGACTTTCCCCTGGACGGAAAACAGGAAGTCCATCTGCTCCCAGTGAGACGAATCAGTGCAGAGAATTGGCTGTGGTGTCATAGTTGCCCCAAGTAACCGAGGTCGACAGATGACAGCAGCTAATTGGAAAACTAATGAGGTCCAGAAACCCAGCCTGGACTGTGTGTGTGTGTGTGTGTGTGTGTGTGTGTGTGTGTGGACAGTGAGAGTAATGAGGTCCAGAAAGAAGGACAGAGTGAGGGGTCGGCCTTGTCAAGAGCAGATGGTCAGAAAACAAACAAAACTTCTGCTTGTGTCTAATGAGAAACTTTGACACCCATCGCTCATTAAGATTATTAGTTCTATTAGTTTATAGACTCTTAGTCGGTGACGGGCTTCAAACAATCTGAAAGATGTCCGTCTCCAACTGCCCGCGAGTATATTCAGCGTGTAGGTTGATCTACTCAACGACACTTACAACTCCCCTCCAGTTCGTCAGAGCTGAAGAAGAAACGTCTTTAAGACACAGAAACAAGTCCAGCTGCCTTCGATACAGCACTTACAGTCAACAGAACTGGCTGCTTCTCTCACCTCTGCTCTTGTTGAAGAGTAACGACTGACATCAGTCAATTAAATACTTCCTATTTTTCAGGACAGGTGTCATCTCTTTATTTGAATCTTGACAGAAACGTCTGTATGCCTCCTTGAGTTTATGATAACTATAAAGAGCTGGATGCCATCAGCGGAAACACTGCAGTCACAGCCTTGACCTTCGAGAGAGAGAAAGAGTGCAGCCAGATGGAAGAAAAGAGAAGGAAAGAGGGAGACAGAAGGAGAAGGTGGGCAGCAGGTGAGGTCAGAATCAGAAATCAGAACATGGAGGGACGAGGGCGAGACGTGCTGACCTCGACACGACAAGTCAACTGACAAGACGTATTTTAGATTCATGACCGGAAGCAAAAACCATCCCACGGAGACAAAGGAGTATTAAGACCGACACACACACACACACACGCCGGAGGAAGGAGTTATCCGAGGGCCATCAAAAGGCCTTCAGCCACTTGCCTCTTAAAAGTGGAGATTAAACCGCCACAGAGAGGATTATAGAAAACACAAAGAGCCCGGCTGAAAGAGAGACAGAGAAGACTGAGAGAAGGGGAGAACGAGCGGTACGATGGAGGAAGAGAAGGAGGATGAGATGAGTGGAGACAATGGGAGAGATGAGAGGTGGAGAGGAGAAGCCATCACATGCAGGAGAGACAGAGAGGATTTATCAGATAGGAGTCGTCATCGTGAGCGTTACAGTGGTGACGGAGGGCGGCTGTGAGAACGAAGGAGAGAGTGAAGTGTTTTAAACACGGCATGATGGAAAGGAAGGAAGCTGCAGACACATGCAGGGTTTCATTCCAACACGTGATGCACGACAACCGTCAACGTTTCGCTCCTACAAGATGTTTAAAGAGGCGATCTGTCTGTGAGACGTGGTTTTATATTGGCTATTTTGTATGCTGCTTAACAAGTTGTTAGACTGAGTTGCATCAGAGAACTTGGCACTTTTCACAGTGCGTGTTCTGTGTTTTTACACTTGTAACATCAAACAGATGATTTTTACTTGTGGTGATCAACTCTCCTGTCCGTGTGAAACCAAAACGGAACAGACGGATTTATTTAAACAGTATTTTTACTGCCTGAACCTGAAACCAAACTTCCACTGAAGAGCCGAAACATTATCTTAAATACAAGAACACAATAAATTCACCAAGTCTAATAGTAAAAAGCACAAACATTATGAAATAAACACAATGTGAGCGATTCAAAAACACCAGGCAGGCTTGACCCGCAGTTTCTGAACTCACCCAGTGGGACATGATGATGATGATGATGATGATGATGATGATGGAACCAACCAGCGTCAGACACTCCAGGTAACAGAGACGCTGTCACATCGGCAGCTATCCACAGTCTGACACACATTAACCCGACACACACGTTGTCCCAGTTAGCTGAAGCTCGCTTTCTCAGTTCACTCTCAGACTCAGAGTCAAGCTTTTAAAATCAAAGATGGAACAATCCTTTAAATAAAATGTCAAATGCATCTTTAAGAGATCTTTTACCAAGATCACAGAGATCTGAGAACATTTCATGAAATGTGAGAACATGTTAGCTCTTGTTAGTTTTTCAGTGCTGCGGACAGTAAACGCTCGCGGTGATGATGATGATTGTTCGTGTGTTCGCTGATCGTGACAATATAATCAACAACAACCAGCTGAGACTCGGAGTCCCGCTCACCTTCATTCTCTCACTTTCTCACACAAATCCAAACATTTATAATCACTTCTAATCCGTCTGAAGACGCACCGGATTAAAAATATAACTCAGCTAGAAAGATGAGTGACTTGATATTTCTGTTATCTCTTCAGCACCGCTGGACGCTCGCGCTGGTCCTGCAGTGCGGCTCAGATGATCCGGCATGTAAAATCAATCATCCTGTGACAGCTGGTTTGATGGGACGCTGTGTCGCGATCACAGATAGGATTTAAATGTGTCCTATCTACTTAATTCACCTCTGTACATACCATGAGAGACATTAAGCCAGCGGTTAAATGAGACTCATTATTTCCTCTTTATTGGGGATTCGACCTCCATCACGTCCTGCTTCAAGGTCTCGTCTCTGCCTCTGAACGAGGTTCATCTTCTCTCCTTCAGTCTCCCCTCTTTGTTTTTCTCCCTCATTCTTGCAGAAAATCGAACCCTCACTGAAGACGGCTATTGATAAAAGTATTCTGGTGTGTATCTTTAAGAGCTGTTGAGCCAAAAGACCCTCTATTACATTATTACCTACACATCTATTTGGGTTTAATTCCTGGTGGTCTCCTCGGCTCGGTTGTGAGGTTATTAAATCCTGCCGCATCAAAGACAATTATACGTAGTGCCGCAGAGTGAGATTTTAGATAGCGTGCCTGCATTCTGGGAGCAAGAGGTGCGATGTGTTACACAACAACGCTGTCATGTAGTGTGACATACAGGGTAACATACAGGCCGGCTGTGCATTTTAAACAGTAACATGCTGATAACAGCTGATCATCTTCTGCTGCAGGCTGAGGAGCTGCTGGATGTTCTGCTCCTCAGTTTGAAGACATCTTTGGTTGCTTTGTCAGAACATCACACCACCTCTGTCCCATCAGCTCGCTCTTTTCACACAGCAAGCATTCAGCTCTTTTTATTACTTTTACTGCCGGCTCAGAGGCTGAACAACAACGACCCTCCTCAGGTCTCAGGATGGAGGCGCAGCATTTCTGGCTTGAACAAGCCGTGAGGAGCTAGTGAGACATGCCATGCAGGGGACATGCCAAATAAGAAAGTGTCTATATTTTTTGAAAGGTGTATTGGTACTCCGTGAACACAGAACATCACCACACAACAAACTTCCTGCTCCTTCTCCAGCCGTCATCTCCTCAGCTGATGATTTCAAAGGCAGCAAAGAGAAGCAGATAGAGATATAAATGCAATATATCAAAAAATATTTTGTGTGTGAAGGAGACAGTACATTAAGCGCTTTCTCCCTGCGGCGGTTTTGATGTGTGGGAATCCGCCCAGCTCATCAATCACGTGTGTCACATTCCTGCAGCCTTTTGTCGCCGTCAACAGGAGTTTCCATGAATACAAAAAACACACTTCAAAACACTCTGTTAGCCATTGAAGCTCAGTGTGCTGCTGGCACTTAGTGTGTGTTTCAGCTTGTGCGTGCATTACTTTGCCTGTAAGAGAGTGTGTGTGTGTGTGTGTGTGTGTGTGTGTGTCTGTTAAGCCCAGGGTTCATGCAGAGTGTCATACAGAGCGTGGGACTCTCCTCTATATGACAATAACATCAAAACCACTCAAGCTTACTCTTTGATTACACACACACACACACACACACACACACACACACACACACACACACACACACACACACACACACACACACACACACACACACACACACACACACACGCACTCATCGGTTGACTCTGCATGTGTGGCTGTCAAAGCCTCCTCTGTGCTTTAATCTGTGACAGGGACTTGTTCTGTAGATGATGAATGGCGTTCAGCCCCTTTTTTGTCTGCATGTTGTTCATGTAACAAAAAAACAAGATGGAGCACCGAGCGCTTTGTTGGATCGCTGCCTTTAATTAACTGACTTACACGTCTCTTTTATTAAATGTGTTAATCACAGGACACCATACTGTCATCATAGATCACTAGAGCTGTCAGCGTGCATGTGTTTGCGTTTGACTTGTGTAGGAAAAGTCAAGTCACCATACTTCCTCACAAGATTTAAATAAAGGTCATTTAACCTCTGCAAGCAGAGCTGGGTGTTGCCTAAGATCATAGTCTTTGTGAAGGACACACAGAAGACTTTACATGGAGTGACGTAGTTTCACAAACACATGTGGGGAACATTGATTAGGGGGCCAAACAAACCTTCACCAGAGCAAACACTGAAAGCTTTGAGGTAGCAGAAAGAGTGAAACAAAGTTAGATTCAACACCATCATGTGAAAGAATCACAGATCTTTTTCTGAAGCGGGCCACTGTGTCAAACTCTGGTGACGGGAACCTGGAACTGCTGCAAGACGACCACACAGGCAACATGCAAAGAACATGCAAAGCTGTGACATGACGGTGCAACGAAGCCACAAATATGTCTTTAGTTTCAAGGGAGACAGGAAATGTTTGTGAATCGTTACTGTTTTCAATATTTGCAAATTTCATGGTGAAGCAGGCGACAAAGAACTAGTAACTGGTAGTAACACGAGTAACCAGGACATCTGACCAGCTCGTCACACGTTCTCCTCATGTTACATAGTTCATCTATCACAGGCGGCACAAACGCTGCAAAACTAAAATTGCAAATCATTTCAGAAGACCACTTCACTGTTTCCTGTTTTCTGGTGCGTTCAGTCAACAAAGCAAGTACAAACTAAATGCGACACTATCTGAGACACAACGTCTTGTCAGAAATTCACCATCTGAGACTGTTGAAGGATGCTCAGGGATGTTTTCCACTTTTCTGGAGAGCGACAGAGTAGTAACTTGATTAGTTTAGTGCCAGTGATTACGACCTCAAAGTCTGTTGGCCAGTGCATGGTTTTTTGTGTGAGTGTGTGTGTGTGTGTGTGTGTGTGTGTGTGTGTGTGTGTGTGTGTGTGTGTGTGAGAGAGGGAGAGTCATTGATTGTGTCCCAGGCCTGAGGGGCCGCCAAGACAGCTTGACTGGTGAGAACAGATGGCAGCCCACTGTGAGCGAATGTGTGTGTGCTACAGAGAAAGTCTTTCTTTGCCAGTGTGAGAGGGTGAATATGTGTAGAAGTGAAAGTGGTTATACTATACATATGTACTGTGTGTGTGTGTGTGTGTGTGTACTCAATCACGCTCCGTCACTCCAACTTCTCACACAGTGAAACTCACACTGCGATGAGCTTCACACTCGTGAAAGCCTGAAATTACAAACTCTGCCTCTCCTCATCCTCCATGCTTACACACACACACACACACACACACACACACACA
>CAEMYA010002084.1:134107-194734 GCA_903131615.1 Diplodus sargus
TCCAGCTTCACACACAGTGAAACTCACACTGCGATGAGCTTCACACTCGTGAAAGCCTGAAATTACAAACTCTGCCTCTCCATGAATCCTCATCCTCCATGCTTCACCACACACACACACACACACACACACACACACACACACACACACACACACACACACACACACACACACACACACAGGTGTCAGGGGAACGCGACACAATTCAGCCTAATCTGGTGACAGAAAGTTATTCAGTAAAGATGGTAAAATGAGAGAGCTGCATGTTGTAGCTGTCACATAAAGAAATCACCTTCGCTGCATGTCTCTCCCACCGTTTCCTGTCTACCTCTGTGGGCCTGCGTCCACACAGCATTTTCCAATTGTTTCTAATGAGGAGCGAGCGTCTGCAGCAGCAGACTGACACCCAGAGAAGACGTCCAGCCCAGCGTCTGTTTCCCAAACGCTCGGCCTTGTTTGTGCGGCCGCTCCGAGTTGAAAATCTCTTTTTTTCCTGTTCTCAGTGATAAATTCACCATATTCATGGGTCACATCATGCACCCACATACTTCTCGCTTCTCTGATGTCCTGATTTCGAATAAAAAACAGACAGTAAAGCACAAAAGGTTTCTGGGTGCAGTGGAGCCGA
The DNA here is from genome assembly GCA_903131615.1 of Diplodus sargus. Classification (NCBI taxonomy): domain Eukaryota; kingdom Metazoa; phylum Chordata; class Actinopteri; order Spariformes; family Sparidae; genus Diplodus; species Diplodus sargus. The sequence continues at coordinate 134,736 of CAEMYA010002084.1, forward strand.
CAGTGCAGTGGAGCCGACAGTTCAGGCGACAAGAGGAAGAAGTTTTTAAAAAAGGCAGAACTTTTTAAGGAGCGGTTTGAACTGCAGCAAAGGAAAACAGGAGGTCCAGTTTAACTCTGAGTGGTTGTCTTGCTTCACATCCATGCCAACGTGAAGGATACATGGAAGTATTTCAGCAGCGACGGTTGACGATCGTCTGACGTATCTTAAGAAGCATAAATGATCTTTTAGGGGCCACAAACAAACGGACAGAGTGAAGGAGCTGAAACTCTATTTAAAGGACGGGAGGAAGACTGAAGCTTGCAGTTGTGTTTGCAGCTGTTTTGGCTTAACGCTGGCATCAGCACCGGTGGCATTACAGCCTACGCAGTCTTAGCTTTTCCTGTGGAGCTGCAGACGATATCCTGAGTGGATCTGACTGAGAACTCGAGGACAGGATACGGCAACAGCTTGTCAATCACTAGGCAGCCACATCTCAGACCGTATGTGACTCCAAAGGGTTTCATAATATACAAAATGAAAATCATGCTGTGTTGAAGAAGACTTGAAACTACTGATTGAGACCATTAACTCACTTGGAAGCTATAAACTGATGTGGAAGTTCTCATAAGTTGCATTTAATAGGACTTCTTTTTGCAACCAGTGGAGTCGTCGACTGCCGTCCTTTTTAGAAATAATGTAGATTAAATAATTCGGGACACTTTTCAGACCCAGAGGCTCCGTTGGTGATTCATAGAGTCAGTGCAGGAAAGTCCTTCTTTCTCGATGTCTAGACAAAGTGAGCATGAACTCCTCCAGGGAGGTCAAAGGTCAACCACATAACAGTATGCAAGGAGGTGGTCGGGGGGAAGGAAGCGAGTTTGAGTCCTCGGGTTGTGGTATTCTGTAACACGAGGATACCCGGTAGCCGTGAGAAAAGAGAGGGACTAACAAGGAACAGGATAAAGTTTTATTTTCACTCAGGGTGAAAAAAACTGCAGTAACTTCCTCCCAACAGGCACAAACGAGACAGAAGAGAGGCTGAACATATACTGCGACGTACCGAACCGTCTCTACAGTCTACATGTGACCCCATAAAAACACCTCTGTCTCCGTCGGGTCCCTGCTCTGCTCCTCTCTCTGCATGCCTCTCTTTCTTGCCGTTGCTCTCTCTCCCTGTGCGTCTGTTATTCCACAGTCTGACCCAGTACATTTGGCCAAATCAATTGCCACACTTCTGGAGCCAAAGCCCCGCGGCTCAGCTGTGGCTCTGCGCTCTCTCACACATCAAAGGCACGGACGCACACTTATGCAATGGTCTTATAGGCAGCAGAGTTACAGATATACATATTTTACCAGGAGTCATTTCAAAATGAAGCCTGGGATTTACATCCTGTGATGGTAAACAAAGACGCACTTAAGTGTTTGAAAGATATTGATTTTTAGGGAGCGAAGACGGACTGAGGCGTAAATCTACGAGGGAAAAACACTTGATTTGTCTCCTTAAGTTTAAGTTTTTATTGGAGCCAATCAATGAATACATGAAGTGGCCTTTAATCCTGAGATCCATAATGTTTACTATTCCTAACTTAACTCCATGTGGCAGAATGTCCCATATTTTAATATTCTTTTATTAATAAACCTTTCCTGTACGTAATTCTTGTACATAACTCTAACTTATTGTTCACTACGCTGTATCACAAAGTCAAATTACTGTGCACAATGTACATTTTGTGAATAAAGTGATTCTGATCAGGTGCTTTTACTTAATCTAACAACCTCACTGGATTTGTTCACAATTAGCAAAATACAAAATGCTTCCAGCCTTCATTTGAAAACATTTGCGGCAGCTTAGAGATGCACAGAATAGATTTAAGAAATGTATCAGTGAAATCATAGCCAATAGATAAATAAATAGATAATAACACAAAGCTAAATTGCTTTCATGGGCTTAACAAGCGTCCCATGCACACACTCTGGTACAGCAGGTGGCTGTATGCAACTCTGAAGCTTGTTCGTGATCCTGCAGAGAGGAAGAAGTTTTAACACAACACGATATTAAGAGAGCGATGGAATCATTCTTTCCTCAATACATTTTAGCCTTCGCTACACTCAGGCATGTATGAACTACCGGCTATAAGCCTCTTTGTGAGTAAAGACATGGGAAATTATCGTTATCTTATTGCATCAACTGAAAAAACAAATCTGTATCATGCATCTTTATTTGAAAGGCAAAAATACACAATATAATAGAGCGCGTAGGTTGTTACGTTGTATCGGAGTGAACTACAACTTCTGCTTCTTGGATATCTTTAAAATATCTGAAATAAGTAAAAACTTTTTCTGAACAACTGAAATGTGTGAAGTTGTATCTGCACAACCATCAGTGTGTGTGTGTGTGTGTGTGTGTGTGTGCGTGCGTGTGTGTGTGTGTGTTGCTCCAGGGAACCACACCCTCAACTGCTGGTGCCAAACAGAAGCAGGTCAACAGAATCCGGATTGTTTTCTTTGGAGTTTGAACTGATCACCTGCCAGAGACACGACGGCCAAATTAATAGAAAGTTTCACACAGAGAAACATTAGAATAGTATGAACCGTGTGTGTGTGTGTGTGTGCAGTGTGTATGTGTGTGAGTGTGTGTGTGTGTGTGTGTGTTGTCCAGGCACCATTTGTGCACCATCTGCCCCAGTTGGTTCTCATGGTAACCATCACCAGCTGTGTGGTGGGAAATGTTCATTTACACGCTGCATGTCATGCTCTCCAAGTCTCTCTCTCTCACACACACACACACACACACACACACACACACACACACACACATTCTTTCCTCACCTCATGACACTTGTATCAAATCACTTCAAGGCTCATTAGTTTGGTTTCCTCGTCGATCATTCAGGCTAGTTTGTGATTCACCTCAGTGGAAACTTCCAAGGTTGAGTAGTTGACTTCTGTGACCAAAGGCCACGTGTGTGTGTGTGTGTGTGTGTGTGTGTGTTTACTTCTTTGTCTGGTGGTGAGACCTGAGATAATTTCCAGAATCAGCCATCAGTGTCTGCAAACACAACGAGGGAGCAAAACTTTTTCTGAAGAATCCCACTGAAGATACCAGACCTTGAATATCTGGTGAGAACTACAGCTGGATTCCAGATGTTTGCTTGTTAACCAACAAACTACTCTGTTAACGAGACCATGAAGGTTTGGCCACTACGATCAGTTGGCTGAGAAGTTGACTATCTTAACACAAAATCAGGACAAAACGATTTGCAAATTCCAAATAGTTTCCTCAGAAGTTTCCTGGAATCAACCAGATAATTTGGAGTGAACACTTGGTACACTTGATTTAATCAGAATCCTGAGGTCAGTGCACAGCTGGTGAGCTGAGCAGGCAAGTACATGTGCAGTTTGTCTAGAGGAGGTATAGCGAACCCAAACTGGGTTATTTACAGGAGGCATACAGTTCCAAGAAAACAGCTATTAACTCATGATTGATTAATATCTACTTGGATTTAAAAGGAGCATAAAGAATTCTCTGGAGGCCAAATATAAATTCAAGCACACAAATGAACTGAGTATTTCTTTCCAGGAAATGTAGAACAAATCACCTCATGGGCGGCAAAATAAAACTTTAGCTGTAAGACTAAACCGACAACTGTTGAGGTGGCTGAACTTTATGTGAACCGCACCTGAAGTCAGACAGACTGCTGCAGAGCTGTGGGGCTGCAAGAAAACCACCAGAGGGCGTAATTCTTCACCTGAGAGCCAATTATTTATGTAAAACACACAAATGCATCTTCTTTTACTTCCTCTTATTAACAGCAGTAAATAAAGGCTCTCGACACACACAAACACACACACACACACACACACACACACACACACACACACACACACACACACACACACACACACACACACTCTATATTTTTACATCCCTCTGACAGAAGTAGAAACTAAATAAAAACAGCGTTTATTCAGATTTAGCACAAATTATGATCCACTCTTTTTGTGTCAAGTGAAAACTAGAATCATTTCAGATCTTTATGTGTTTCAAAGGCCTGAAAAACAACAATAACTTGACATACAAATACACTCATATACAAAATACTAAATAGTAATTTGTATGTCGATGGTGACCTCTGTAGGCTGCACATTGCACATGCACTGAATGCACAGAAGCACAAACTGGGCAGACAGAGTTGTCGTCCACACACCACGTCCACTGCTCATACGTGTGTGTGTTACAGGATTAAGTAGAATTACGGACCGCTTCGCTCTCATTAACCGACCTCCTCGTCCTACTCACTCTCCGATTTATTTCACTTTCCTCTCATAATCTTTGTTTACTACGTTGTTTATTTACTACGGTACAATCAAGTGGCCACGATCTGCAACTACAGCTTTGTGTAATGCGAGTCAATCAAGGTTAATCCAAGCTTTGGGAGTCAGAACACACACCACATGCCAATCACACTGGCGCTGAACAGGCCAGGCTGGGATAAAGACTCAGGCTGTGAATCTAAAGTCCCTCCAGGCTGATCTCCACATTCACTCTGGTCAAAGCGGACCATGTTTACTGTTCTGTGTCACATTCTGTTGAATAGTTTTCTATGTTTACTGTAACATGTCTTAATTTTAGTTTGAAATCAACAATCATTTTGCAGCTGTATTTCCTCTGTACCTGACTGGAAACATTACATAGGTCTTATTTTTCTGATTATTACCATGAATATGCATCTTTTGCTCTCCTACATGCATTCATTCAAGATCATTCAAACACCATGATCATTGTGTTGATGTGTACAGTGGGACCCAAAAGGTTGAGACCACATTGACAGCGTATATTTTGTAACATAAACCTGGAAATTATCAGAAAGTTTGAGGATTAAGGAAGTAAGTTAAAGTTCCAGAGGTCAAATCGTTATTCTTAACAAAGAGCAGCTTCCTCAGGGTCACATCATGGCTGGACTTTGTAAGCTTTGCAGACTCTGGATCAGTTGTATCCAGAGCTTGACCACAGCACCAGAAGATCAATTCATCAAGCTTAGTTCCCTGACAGTTAGAAAAGCAAAGTCATCAGAGACGCAGAACTTGTTTAATAAACAACACAAGACTAAAATTAGCTGCCAACAGACGGCTGCAGCTGTAGCGGACTCTGAAGAACCACTTCTCACGAGGTGAAACGAGGCCGAACGCTTAAAAAGGTCCAGTTTGTAATAAAGTTGATTCTTTGAGACTCATTCCCAGCTCATCACACTGAGGCTACGGGACGGCAGCCGACCCGACCTACAGTCCCAAAGAGTCAGTATCTTACAATCTGGGAACGAGACTCAAAAAACAACTTTTTTACAAAGTGGACCTTTGAAGGTGAGCAAAGAAATAGCAGGATTTCACAGTGGATGGCCAGAAATAAAATCCTTCTTTTTTACTGATGAATCCAAGATTGAGATTTATGGCAGTAACAGACGGGTGGAGATGAAGCGCAGAGACAAATTCTTCTCTTTAATTTAAGTTTCTCATTGAGCACTTTCAACGCCGGTGCTCCCGATGGCCAGATGGGTGATAGATTTAACTCAGTCTCTCCAAATATTAAAGTAGAGAAAAATGGGGAGAAACTGTACAAAATTTGAAACAAAAAAAAGAAAAAAAGCTACACTTAGGGAGTCTGAATGAATACGAACTATAACAAGACAAACTGATTCTCTCACAGGAGAATATGAAGACATGTTTCTACAGCGGCTGTTGAGGAGGCGAGAAACTAATCAGAGACACAAAACCAACTTTAAAGTGACGGAAGAGGAAGAGGAAGAAGAAGAGGAAGAGGAAGAGGAAGAATGTACAGCTTTGAAATGGTCTCGTCAAAGTTCAGACCAAAATAACGCTGGAATGTTCTGAACAAGAATTTCATGCGCTGCCGAGTCGGAGCAGTTCTGTATGAACGGTCAGGTGGAAATTAATCCCGTCTGGTAAAACTCAACGTTACTCATCTCTCTCCTTTTACGTTGGATATGAAAGGAGTCAGACCGTCTTCTGAGGCTGCAAAGTTACTTTCCTCCATCGGTTTTCAGAATAAGCACAGAACTCTTTACAGATGCTGCTGCTTCAACAATTAATTAAATCATTCTCATTCATTAATTTAGATCTTGGCCTCATTATTTCCACTTTGTTAGTGCTTCTTAAACATCCGAGATCAATTAAAGGTTCTCAAGCTGAAGAAAAACCCTTTTTTTCCAGACCGGATTTCTCCATCCAAGTCTGAGCTGAAATATGAAGCCTCCACTTCAAAACCAGCCCCTCCGTCTATTTGGCCACATAAAGCCTCAAGAGAAAAACCAAAGCATCTCAGATTAAAGAAAATGAATTTCTGGAGACAGTATTACTGTTTAATGCCGTCACTGTGTATCTGCTTCTCTTGAAGAGGTTTCTACCTTCTGCTCTGCTGCTGAGCCACTGAGACTCTCACATCTCCCAGCAAATTATACATCCTCCTAAATACAAGTGACTGGAGCTATTAAAGATAATGTGCTGGTTGTCCTTTTTTTTATCCACATAACTAGAGGCTTAATTTAAGTTGGCACGTATATGGTGTTTAATGTAGCCGTTGAAAGCCAGCTATGTCATCTTTATGGACTGAGAGAGGCTCTCTGCTCGAGGCTGCTGCAGAAACCAGAGACGAGATGAGCAGCGAGCTGAAATTATACAACTGGCAAATGAGAGGAAGCTTTAGTACGCAGGCAAATTCAATTGTAAAGAACTAATTAAATGAATGCATGATTCATATGAGAGGGCCGGTTCATAATGAATGTCTGACCTGAATAAAGTGATTCTCACCAACATTTATGATACAGTCAGTGACCTTAATGGATTAAATAAGTTATAACCGGTTTAAAAGGGGATAAAGAAAACACTGGTTATCCTTGATTTAATTAGAAAAGCACTTATCTTTTAGAATGAATCATTACGACGGAAGACTTTAATAAAACGACACCGCACAAAGCAGATAAGTCGTGTATTTGTCTGATTTAAAAGGAGAATTTGCACAAAGTCACTTCTGTTGTCACGTCAGGCCTTCGCAAATAAACGCCAGGGTTTAATTTCGGTGGTATTTCGATGAACACAACCTTTTCTGAGGTGTTGTGTGTGCTGGAAATGAATAGTTCACCGTTCCTCTGCATACTTTCCCAATAAATCAAACAGCTCTGGTTTGTGTGGAGAGAGTGAAAGTCACACAGGGACATTTTGAAATGCTGGGCCTTTAAAAAAGTGCTCCCTCACTTGAACTCATCACAGAGGATTCCGCACATATCTCTCTTTATGTTAAAGGGTAGACTGGGGGAATTTGTCAGCGCTGCTGCTCTCTGTCTGCTGTAATTATTAATATTTGTACGTTTTGTCACTAAGGTTTTCCTCGCCCCCAACAGATGGCTTTGAACTCATCACAGCAGGCTTTGTGCATAATCTTCTTCACTGTGCTGCTGTCTGCGCCTGTCACTTCTGTCTGGCAGCCGTGGCAATCAGAGTGGATGCTGATCGTATTTACCTGTATGGGAATGTCAAGGTGGTAGTAGTGGGGAGGGGCTCTGAGAGCGCAGTGAGTCAGAATACCAAGATGCTGCTTGGAGTGAAGCAGCAGAACTCACACAGAGGACTGTTCATGTGTCAGCTTGTAGGCGTAAACAGACGGGGAAAGCTGCTGGGAGATTTATGCTTGTAGTTAAGTGCTGCACAGTGACAGTATAACTAAACCTCAACATGTACAGAGAAGCCATGCTGTGCATTTTTATTTTGGAGCAACATTGCACTGTTGGCTGCAGATGATCTCCTCCATAAAATGTAATATGATCACAGCTTCAGTCACTCTTTTCACTCTTTATTTGTCTTCGTTTGATTTGCTTTGATACTGAAATAAATGAACACGTGAGAGTCTAAAGAATTCAGTTTCATTGGAGATTTAGACTTCAGTTGCGTCATAGAATCACGCACTAGCACCTCAAGTAATTAATGCACTAATCTGATGTGTTAATGATTTGTGAGTCATGTTACAGAATGTTGGCCGAAGGATGTTTATGTTTCCTTGACTGAACTTTCAAACTGCCATCAAGTCAGAACAGCAGATGACAGATCACCACAGAGCAAACGCAGATCTTTGCAGCACAACATGGTCGTATCTTAGTTAGTGAAAATACAAGCTGAAAATGTCTGTTATCTCTGCCTATTTTAAACTTGATACTTGTTTAATCGTTCAAGTCATTTTTCGAACGAAATGTCAAACATTTTCTGGTTCCAGCTTCTTATATGAAAGGATTTGCTGCTTACCTTGCAATTTACGATAGTAAATACAGAGAATATGAAGTTTTGGACTCTTGGTTGGAAAAGATGCAATTTGTCAATTTGTCAATTTGGGCATTTTTCACAATCTTTCTAAACTTTATAGACAAAAAAATTGTGAAAGTAGTTGGCAGATGAATTACTAATGAAAGAAAATATCAGTTGCAGCCCAAAAATATGAGATGTATGTGAATTTAAAGCAAAACTTAACAAAAAATCACGACTGTGGAAAAGTGCAAAAAAGAACAAGATCTCCTGTCAAAGGATCAACGACTACAGGCGACGAACAGACTGCTGCAGCAAAGGCATCTAGAAAAACTTAAACAACATTATACTGTAAGTGAGGCGCCAACAGCAAGACAGAAAATGGAACAAATAGGAGAAAAAAAAGGCAGCAACCAAAAAAATTCTCAATAGAAAAAAGTCCAAACAGAAAAGGCCGAGTCTGGGAAAATAAGGATGAAGTGAACAGATAGGAACGAGCAACTGTAATGAAGAAGAAAGCTGAATGAAGCGAGAACAACAGAGGGATGGTTGGAGGAAAGAAGTGCGCAGCTGAAGAAAGTTCTTGATGACCTCAAGACTTCAAAACTCTTTGCGAGCGAACAAGAGAACTAGAGAGGCAGATGAAAGAAGAGAGGGATGAAAAGAATAATAAAACAGCTGAAACGGGAGCTAAAGAAGGCGAACGGAGGAGATGGAGGGACGGTTTTGAAAGAGGAGAGAGGGAGGAGACACATCGTCGGGAAAGGGAGGAAATGAGGGAGATCTGTGAGGGAGAGACGAGAGATGAAGAAGAAAGAAGGCCTGATGAAGCGTTTCCCCACATCACGGTCTCAAAGCCAGAATGAGGAGGAACTCTGAAAGACACGTGGAGGAGAGACGGAGAGCAAACCAAGCAGAGGAAAAGTTAGCGGATGTGTGTGTGAATGTTTTTCTGTGCTGGAGGAGGTCGGACTGAAAAACTGCTGACAGGAAACGGAAACAAGCAGAGACAGAAGAGAATGAATATCAATAATGTATAAAGCTGACTGTAATTACAAGTGAAAAAATGTCTGCCATGATTTCTGCACAGCTTCTCCACAGGAACATGTTCTGTTTGACTTGTGCACCAGCAGTGGTAAAGTCACACGACTACACACCAGTTATCTCCCTAAATAGAGATCAGAAGGAAACATTTATTACTTTTGATGATTGTTCATGTCGTTATTATTCATCTTCTATCAATGTTTGCTCAGTTTACAGTGTTATGTGATGTCATGCATTAGAGACTTCACCGTCTCAGTGGTTTAACTGAGGCTTTAACGTCAGTCGCTATTCGTGAATTTCTAAGTAGTGAAGCTGGACAAAGAGCCTCTGCACAATCATAAGGGTGTTAAAATTACAGACCAACTTACACACTCGTACAAGATATCTGGATGTATCAGCTGACTAGTGTTAGTGTTGATTCCTCACATGTGGTTCTCAAACGCTTTTGACAGAGACAGCTGAAGAGAACCAATACAGAATATTTCAGAGTTTATCGATAAACTTTATTCTCTAAAATAGGATCAAGGAAACAGACCGTCATCGTTGTTTATAATACGGCAGATGATGAACCAATATCAGGCAGCATATACTCTCATTACCAACAGATATACTGGTTTGGCCGGACGAGAACTGGTTGGAAACCATTATGACAAGCAATAAACAGAATAACGGCTCAAATACATTTGATTTCACTGCAGCAGGTATGTAAAAAAACTGCTTCAGCCCAATTAATCTGACACGCATTTTTCATAAACTACTTGATCAAAATACTGAATGTCCTGGTTCAAAGATATTCATTTAATAAACAGCAGTTATTAATAAGATACGGATGACAGGTTAACGGGGAGAGCACAGAGGTGTCTCAGAGTCGACGTTCCTCCTTCACAGAAGAGGTCCTCAGCTCAGAACAAACAATCCCACAGCGAGCATGTCTATTCTGGGCTGTTATCAATCCACTCACGGAATTAGTGTTAATTAGAGACAGCTGATATGATCCGCTGCTGAAATGAGAAGCTGCTACATGAATGTTTCGCACACCAGTTTATACCGATGAAAATCGTCGTCAGAGAGAGTTCAGTCAATCTGTCTAGTTTGTCCACCTCAGTGTCAGAAGTCACACACACACACACACACACACACACACACACACACACACACACACACANNNATCTGTCAAAGAGTGTACAAGGTCAGTGGAGCCGCTCTCCCATTGGATGAAATCTCTAGTTTTATCTCAGCTATAAAAAGACATTAGATTCAATGAGTTTGCAGATATTGTTAATTAAGGCTGGACATACCCGAGTTTATGAATCAAGTCTTACAGCCTGCTTAATGCAAGCACAAATTACACATTTGCATAATTCATAAATAAAACTTGAATGATTTATTATCATCTCAACCACAAAAACACTTTAAATTCAAATTAAAGCTGTATGAGAGGCTGAACGTCCTTCAGTATCTTCTGGTGCTGCTTCTGTGTTCTGTAAAGTTACTCACTGATTTTCAAAACTTTTGAAACTCTTCAACATTTCCATCAGAATGATAAATAAATGATTTGATCAGTGCTGAGGCTATCAGTACATGTTTACAGCTCATATGAGTCATGAACCTGTGCACGTGATGAGAAACACTAGATGGCAGCAGTGTATCAGAGGAGTACAGGAGGATATCTGAGAGGATCACTGGGACACGTTCACTCTAATGAGGCTGAAATTCTGTCCTGCATCATCTAGTGCCAAACACACAGGTACACAACATATAGTGCTGCATGGAGCTGAATCCTACAGGCTTTGTAATGATGAAAGGTAAACAGAGAAAAGGAGAGATGAACCGTGGTGTTTGCTCTCAACGTCTTTATTGATTGCCTATTGGCTCCTCTAATCAATAGGTCCAACATTTCCTCAGTGACCAGAGAACAGGATGGAGGGTTACTCCTTGGCACGAACACTGACCCCCCCACTGGTCTGGAACAGATTGAATTAGAAACTCCATCAGTTGGAGGCTCAACCACTTCCTGAGCACCACGCTGTGACACTGGATTGGATCTCCCTCAAAGGAAATCATCTCCCAAAGTCTGTATTAACACCATCTTGCCCTCCTGCCAAGTCAGGCCAACCTGTTCCACTTGTCTCTTGCCAGGGTTACCACTGGCACCGACGGCAGCAGGTACCTTTAAAAGCGGGCCAGGGCACAATTCTCCAAAGGTGGGCTCCTGATTAATTGAGCCTGAGGATATGCGGCCGAACCTCTGACAGATACTAAGTGTTGGTGCCATGTTGAGGGAAAAGGCTCTCCATCTTGCCCCTGGTGACTCATTCTGTGCTGAGGGATAGAGCGGGATCTCCCTTGGAGCTCCGTCTTGAAGAACTATGTCGACCAGATTCACAACATTTGAGAATTGCCAGCGTACGGCCAGACGTCTCCCTCGCGATCGATATCTCGTCCGAAGCTGCAACACCTTGTCGAGACTCTAGATTCCATTTCATTGAAAAATGATTCCTATTGGCTGCTTGTTGTCCGTACACTCAATTAAATATCACTTTCCTCGTTCAGTGAAGATCAGTGAGAAATAAAATAGGTTACCAGCACGGTAATGGTCTACCAGCTCTGCAGTCAATTTTAATCTACTGTCTACAAGCCTGCTGTTTCGTTCTGTAAACAAGTCATGCTCCGGCCTCTTCGTCCCATGCTGGTGATGGCTAACGATGTTTAATGTCGTTGTAGGAGGCTTGGAGCGAGGCGACCGTGTGAGAGGTAATTACTGTGAACGTGTAAACATACACTTTATATACGCACACCTACAGTTTCCGCATGCAAATCTAAACATGTACACACAGAGAGACACATGCACAGGGGGCATGTTCACTGTGTGCAAATAAAGACGCTAACTACTGCAGTAAGACTATACGCAGGCAGTTAGGCAGAGCTGTTCTCCCCGGAGACAGCGAAAGCCTCTCTGTAGAGCTGCATAAATGATCTCTAACTGCCTTCTGTTGTAAATATGCTCATGTTTATGGCATTTTAACAACAACTGGCTTGCAAAATGAAGTACCTGGAGTGTATGCGTGTGCATGTTAGTGTGTCTGCGTGAGTGTCTGCGAGGATCGTGTGGATTGTGCGCTGGCATTTACAGCTGTGCCCGGATATCATGAGAATACATCGGTCTCTGTAGCTCAGGCAGCTCAAGCAGCTGAACCAGTCACTTATGATTACACTTATCACCCTCATCCAAGAGCACAGGAAGCCGGAGAGAGAAGAGCTGGAAGAGGGAAGGGAACGGAGGGAGAACGTGTGGAAGGAACAAGAGACAGAAGGAGGGCAGGGAGCAGGAGGAGGAGGAGGAGGAGAACGCGTGTGTGCGTAAGTGAGCTGTAAAAATTTACAGCTGAAATGGGATTTCTTTTCGCGAGGAGCCATACTTGAGACGATATGAGCCTTACAGAACAGATAAGGCAAATATTTAATAGTGTAGCCAACAGAATAGTAAAGTGCAGCAGCTCCATCCCCTACAGGACACACTGCAGGTTGAACATTCAAACCAATAGAGCTCTAAGTAGTACAGAGTTATTAGAGCAAAGAGGTCTGGACTGCTGCCTTTTGGTGCACATGTTTGCCTCCGGATAAGTTTATGCAAAAGCACAGTGAGATTATTATTTTTTTGCTAAAACTACGTTTATTCTTCCGTAGGTGATGCTGAGGTCTCTGTCTTCCCCTGGGCTTTTTTTTTCTCCTCATCTCTGCAGCTCCTTGCCATTTTCTGAAATTATTCTGAAGCTTAATTCATTTGAGAGAGATGTCTTGGCAGCCGACAACTATCCACTATGTGGTCTTCATTATACACGGGGATTTTCATGTGAGAAACATGGAGGAAGCAAAAAACGTGTAGGCGCGAGAACAGGGAATTCAAGAATACCCATGAAGATCACGGTGTCACACTTTTATCATCTAACCTTTCCTATTATCTTTAACCTAGCAGAGTTCTATCTTATTATAGCTTCCTTTGAATTTTTAAAATCCTGACACATTAATTGCCCCCTCATTTTTCTTCTCAAGTAGCGCTGATCCTCACAGAGATAGAAATTACAGCGTCTGACAATGGAAGGGCTCCCTGCAATAACACTTTCTAAGAATTCTCTGAGAAGATTAAAATGACGTTGGAGGAGAACCAGCCCATCTGCCTTGTATACTGTAAGCACCAGTGACAGTTCATGTTTGTTAATGAAGCACGTGGTAATGAGGTTGCAGTGTCACATAAGGATCTAACAAGGTAACAGCTAAAGATCCTTTAGGACAACTTTAGACTCAAACAGCTGTTCTGGGTCGCGTGTGGAGGCTCATATTGTAACAAGCCAGTGGTTTCACAATATTCACTGATTTACAGGTGGCAGCTAACAGACACAGTGAAGAGGAAGAAGAAGTAAACACAGATGTAAATAATGCAGGATTTAAAATATTAGCTCTGAATCTAAACATAAATTCTGTTTGTTTGTAAGAAAACACCGCGGGGCACGTTTTACGTCCAGTGTGTAGGATCTAGGGGGATGTGTTAGAAAATAAAATCAGAACATGTATTACTTATTCAATATTATGTTTGCAGTATATCTACAGAGGGAGCCGTGAGCCACCATGATGGTTGTACAGAAGCCCAGAACTGAGGAAACAAACACCGGCTCTAAACTGGACCTTTTTTGCAATTTCCACGTTCTTAGCAGCCACCGTAGTTTCTACTTCACGCTCGGTGAGACGGGATGTAACACTTGGTTGCAATCTATAATCTCACTGCTTGAGTCCACTGAATGCTACACACTGGTCCTTTAAGTAAAAGCTGCAAAACAAAATACTCAATTTAAAGGACTTAAACACAATATTAGGAGCAAGATTCACTTAAAATATCACAAGTAAAACACATTTGTGCACCTTTACACAGTGTATCAGGAAACGTCATGCTAAGTCGGTGGTAATAAACAAATAGCGTAAAACTGAAGTGAGGTGTTGCGGCTGAATTTACAAACAGTTTCTGCTCAATTTCTGCAGGTCAGTAAATGAAAGAAAGATTAGATTCGCACCAACTGTCTCATCATTTCAGCAGGTCAGTAGAACTTTGGAATAATCTTCCTGAACTTCACTCTTTATGACGTATCATGCGGTTTTATTTGTTGGTAATAAAAGATAAAAGATGATCAGGTGATAAATGATAGAAATGGGTGAGAATGTAAATGAGAATGTTAACTGACATGCAGAAGTGAGACATTAACTAGTTTGCTGCAATTAACAGCTATTAATTTACACATTATTGGAAAAATAACAGAATGTAATCATTGAATCACGTTGGGGTGATTTTCCATTACGTTTAGAGGTAATTATTGTGGTAATTTGAGGGTAATCTTAAAGAAATTTCAAATATGTTACTCGTTAAATACCACCTGCCTACCATGGAATTTGTGCAGCTGTAAAATGAAGCGTTGTCAAATGTGTCAGTGCAGATGGTAAATTGCATGTTTGGACGTTGTGTGTAGTCGGAACGGCATCTGTGAATGAAACAATGACAGTCACCAGGACTTCTTTTCTACCACTGAAAACTCAGCACTATGACGATGATGTCACATCTTTACACTTCTGTATATTTATCCATTTGTGTTCATGCAGCTGCAGTCGTCTCCTTCCCCCGATGATAAATAAAGTTCACTGCACTCGCAATGCTCTTGTTTGTAGAAAGTGACTCACTGTGCGTCACTTCATCTGAGTGTTTCTGTCATTGTCAACAACTACGCTGTTGTATTCTGGGATCTAATAATGCTAATGACATTGTTTTCAACGCTGCTGATGGCTCTACATCTTGTTTTCTGAGTACTCAGATGAATTGTTGCTCCCAATTCACAAGCTACTCCCAAAGTCAGAGGATGAGATCAAATGAACCAAGTATGAGCTGTAAACATTTCATTTTACTGAAAGTAGAATAAAGAGGTGACGATTCACAAATAAAAATAATTAAAAGGAGAGAATTGTGGATGAAAAATGCTGTATAATTTACCGTTTTTGAAAATAACTGATGAATTATTTAAGCTTGTGTTACCGTCTTTAGACACATGATGCATCATGCAAAGATGAGCTACATTCAGAATGTATATCAGACGCAGCGCTGTATGTTCCAACTTAATTAGATTCTCTTTGAGCAAATGCAAATGGAGATATGCAAAAAATTCAGAAATGCAGCTGAGATAAATTACATATTCAGTTTGTTCTTCATGCTTGATTTCAACCATTTATATTGTCTACTGTTGTTGACTCCATTATATTTAGTGACTCTCTTTATTTCTCACTTTATTTCTCGTTCTTCTTTCCTCCCGTGTCGGTCCGACTGTATATCGCTGTGGGCTGGCTCAGTTTTGTGGGAGAGCTTAACTCTTATCAGCTCTTCATTATATATCATATCGTAACTCTCTGCCCATGAATTGCCAACAATTGGAGAGCCGTTCATACGATTTTTCCAACTGGAAACTTTTATTCCCATCGAATGCTCTAATGCTTATCTTCCAGTGTGACAACAGGATCCTTCAGTTTCCACTGCAGACTGATTTACTATGGTCAATTCAGACTCTGCGATAAGTGGAGATACAATGGAAGCTATTCAGCTCTGACACTGTGGCAGGATGTTGAGACTCTGATGCGCAGTTCCTCTGAAATAAGAAGGGAGACGGCCTTGGATTGTACTCATTTGTATCACAACTGTACTGTAAGTGAAATGGTTCCGCAAACATGTCAACAACATTTCAACTTTCAGTGGCCACAGGCACAATTCAGGAGCAGCATCAGCTCCTGGCTTCTCAGGTTCCTCTGCAAAATCATCTTACACCTGCGGAGCTATTTTCTCGCTCCTCTTTGTACTCATAAACCTCCGAGCACAATCTATAACTTCTCTCCACCTTTGAGAACAAGCAAAAAATGCATTAGCATCGACAGCCCAACCAGCACATACAGCAGCTGATACCTTGTGCATTACTGGCTGCAGGATGAAGGCTTTTTGAGGTTGGTACGGCTGTTTTTAAAACACAATCTTGCCTTCAGCTTTCTCATTACTGCGCATTTGAAAAATCCATGCAAAAAAGGAACGGTAGGCAGAGAGACGACTTGTGTCCTAAATTCACAGCAGGTGAAATGGCAATGGAAGACTAAATGTAATGTCATGTAAATGACAATCACCTCTGTATCTTTAATGCAAATTAAGAATATAGTTTTTTTTTTTTAGATAGATCTGATTTGATGGTATTTGCTGGTTCAAGCTTCTTAGGCAAGGTAAGTTTATCTGTATAGCACAATTCAGACACAAGGCAACTCAAAGTGCTTTACAGGAGCAAACAAATTACATCAAAAGACATTAAAAATAGCATTTAAAAACAAGTAAGAAGACATAAAGAAACAAATATTAGAACAAGTAGGCTAAAACAGAAAAGGTTTAAAAGAGACAAGACTGTAGAATAAAAGTCACAATGCAGTTCAAAGACTTGAAATTGCTTCATTTAAAAGCGTCAAACAGAAAACCCACAGTAACTGAAGGCTGCTGCTCCATGTTTAGTTCTGACTGGAGGGACTGAAAGCAGACCGGTACCTGACGATCTCAGAGGTCTGGATGGTTCGTAACGTGGCAGCAGATCAGGAATGTATTTTGGCCCGAAACCATTCAGGGCTTTATAACACCAACAGCAGGATTTTGAAATCTATTCTTTGACAGACAGGAAGCCAGTGTAAAGATCTAAGAGCCGCAGTGATGTATTCTACTTTTTCGGTTCTTGTTAGGACTCGAGCAGCAGCGCTCTGAATCAGCTGCAGCCGTCTGATGGAGTTTTCAGAGTCTTGTAAAGACGCCGTTACAGTAGTCGAGTCTGCTGAAGATAAATGCGTGGACAAGTTTCTCTAAATCCTGCCGAGACATAAGTCCTCTTATCCTGGATATATTCTTGAGGTGAGAGTAGGCTGACTTAAATTTAAGGATTCACTCCTTTTCTTTGTCATTTATGAAGAGTCTTTTGGTTTTGTGTTGTTTTTTGGATAAAAGAAGCAATTGGTTGATGTCACTTTAAGCTCTGGGAAAATGTGAGGATTGTGATTTTTTGTGAACAATTTGACATTTATATTTATTAACAGTGAACATAGAACATGCAGCAAATACATGTATTATATTATGCTCAATTTTAGCTCAGTACTTCTATTTTGTGTCTAGTAGAAAATGTTCACATGCATTACTATGCTCATATTTGCTGTAACACCTCTGTTCACCCTCCGAATTCTCCCATAAAGCCCAGTTTGCTTGGATTGGTCAGTTCTCACAGGCCTGAGCCGGGCTACGCCTCGTTTCTGCAGCCACAGCCATGCTGACTGCTGCTGCGAGTGTTTTACACAACCACATGAATCAGAGTTCACTCAGCGGTTATCAATTACCTGTATCCTATATTAATAGAATAAACAGCGGTAACGGAAGAGAAATATTTGTATTTATACACCTGGACCGATACCAAATAATCTGAGTCACCATTGTGACAGAGAATTTAGTGTGAACTGTGTGTCAGGTTTTGCCAATGTACAGAATTCTTCCAGGCACTAATTAATACACCGTATTACTGCCATAGTATCCCTCTGAAATTCATTCAAAAATGACTGAACAGGCCAAGTGACCCATTTAGAATTTCTCAAACAAAATCTGTTTGATTTAACATATGACAAATGTGGCTCATTGCATTTTCTTTGGATTAATATCAACAATTTTGCATAAATGGTATAATAAAATCAGCAAATATCTAAATGCATTGCAAAGAGTGAGTGATGTGTATACAAAAGTCCAAATTATACTTCAGTGGTTCTGTTACTCTTCTTGAGACACTGAGAAAAGAGATATGTGGTACATGTCTCACACAGAATTTAGCTCTGTGTACAGTCGGGCTGTAACTGTATGAAAACCGAAATCGTGACACTCAGATCCAAGAACCTGTCTCGTGGTGTGAGAGGGCAGAATCGCGCCAAAACTTCCAGTCCAGATCAGCCCTATGAGCTATA
Source organism: Diplodus sargus (assembly GCA_903131615.1). Taxonomy (NCBI): domain Eukaryota; kingdom Metazoa; phylum Chordata; class Actinopteri; order Spariformes; family Sparidae; genus Diplodus; species Diplodus sargus. The sequence goes on from CAEMYA010002084.1 coordinate 153,117, forward strand.
GGTAACGCCACATTAACACCACAGCAGTGGTTCGCCAATTCTCCACCGCTGGTCGTTCACACAGAGCAAAGCACCGTTGGAGTAAAGACGAACCGCTGTGTAATTCACACAGAAAGCCGGCGCTGCGGCTCCTAAAGAGACGTGACAGTACACGTCATGATGATGACATCTGTGTGTTTTCAAGGTGTTTCTCAGGTGTCCTGTCAATCTAAATCTAGTCAATCAAAGTTATAATCATGTGGATGCTGTTATATCCTGATTGAGATCCTGACCCACCAAAGTTACGTTTTTCGCTCTAAATTACTTAATAACATAATCGCCAACAGTAAACGGGTCGCTGTCTGACTCTCTCACTTGCGAGGTCTGGGTTTTTTTTCCGGGGGAAAGTTCACTGACGTCTCAGTCAGAAGGGCTGACTGTCGCAGAGATTTTTTTTGCCATTGACAGATGCTGTTATTCGGGCAGAAATGTGACGAAGAGTCGGTAGGACAGACGGGAGGACTAACGGGAGGACGGACGCTTCTCCATGTACAGCTGCTGTATTTTGTTCCTCGTTGCCAAAGACAGTTACAGTTACTACGTTACCTTCGTTTGGTTCTGTAACGTTGCTTTGTGGGACATTTCTCTTTATTTAGTTGAGTGAAGGACCTGTGCAGTTAACAGACCATCAGATAGACACGTCCTCCATACGCGCAGCCGGCTCATCCATTCACACTGGTTCAGTTTGCCAATCCTGCACCTCTGATACTATCAGACGAGTATCATATACAGAAGTTATTGAAATGCTACATAAATAAAATGTTTAATTAATTTTTTTTTTAAAAATCGAGGTTTGTATTGAACCATGGGTTAAAAATCGTGATACAAACCGAACCGTGAGTTTGGTGTATCGTTACAGCCCCATTGTACAGTATAATGCAGTAAATAGTGCTACAAATTGATAATATTATTCTCTGTAAGCATTTTTTTTTTTTAGTTTGGTAGCACTTGACAGGTGAGTTATGTGTGAGAAAGCCTGAAACACCACACCACGCTCTCTTCACATATCTCTTCATGTCGGAGTGAGAAAGGTGTGAATGTATAATCTGTGTCTTTTAAACATTGTGCTCACACACATGTTCGGATCTGTTTGGGGATTTCTGAAGATGATTGAGAAAGTGTTACAGTTACAGTCTGCATGACAAAATAAAAAGACCAGGAATACAGAAGAGAGTGGATTTAAGTGAAGTGTTTTTCCATGTTTTCCAGACAACCTCTTCGGTAGGTTTACTGTCGGGACAACATGGTTCATTTGTTATACATTTCACTTGCTAAACTAGAGTATGTTAATTATATATACACTGCTTCTTTCCTGCAATGAGACTTCAAGTATATTCTGGTGGTTGTCTCATGTTGCACAGCAGCTACTGTAAGCTGAAAGTAAACATTAAAAGATACTTAAGCGAGTGACGGTCACTGAACAATCTTTTTTTGATGTGTAGAGCCTTGGGAAGCTGACATCAAACATTCACAGTTATATGCTTGCAAATTGTTCCAGCCCAGCCTCTTGCCAAGTCGTGTAGTAGTCCCACCGATCCACCTAGGCGTGAAAAGTACACAAGTGTATGAAGGTGTAGTACCAAATGTAGCATAAAGACTGAGGAAGTTCGCGTGTGGGGGAGGTTGGGATGGATGCATGGGTCCAAAAATGGACTTTCACCCCGGAGGGAAAGAAGATTCTTTTAATGCCGGATACAATCATATTCTGTACAATGTAGTGAAACATGTTTTCTTCATTTAACCAATCCCAGAGAAGCAGCAGGCAGCCACCATGCAGTGTCTGGGGACCTAGTGCCTCATTCAAAGGCAATGGCAGAAGAATTAACCCAACAAATCATGACTGGCCAGAAAATCTGGTAACATACAACATCCTTTAAGTGCAAAATGGAAGTAGAGGGTTTTTTGTACGCGTGTCCCATCAGAAACATCTGCTTGCGGATTATATTGCTGGTAAGTGCAAGAAAAATTCTCCACAGCCATCTGACGACCCCTGGAAATTAACTAGAGACCTAGTTGAGGTCCTAACCTCCAGAATAATTACCAATGACTTTACTATCTGGATTATGGGGAAACCAGAGCACCCAGCACACCAGGCTCCATGGGTGCGTGGGGGAGAATTATTTTAGACAATATAGATTGGTTTGTGTCTTGTGAGAAACCAAAAGTCAGAGTTACGTCACGCACATCACGCCATGAACCTGACAACATATACTCAGGTTATCAACTTAACTTATGTCACATACCATGATTTCTTCCTGAACCAGTAGTTTTGCTGCTGGACTGAACTGCCACCGTCTGCTGAAATGTTTCTCAGAAGGTTTTATTTTGAAAGTGAGGCAAAAATACGTCACCACCAAAGTCTGTTACACACTCAGGTTGGATGGTTCAAACCGCAGGTCTAGTTTAGTCCTCATTCATTCAAATTATCCAATCGACAACGTGGTCCACTTGGAATGACACACGAGTCTCTGACTTATTGAGCAGAAACATCGTCTGAACAACAGGGATCTCTCCAGTTACTTCCCGACTCGTTTGATACAGACCAGTGAACCCAGACCCTGCAGAACCACGGGTAATGACAGCGCCGCCAGCTGTGAATTCATTCATAGATCATCTGGCGATTTTATTAATGCATGGAGACTTGCAGGGTAGACCTGCACCTCACCCGCCGCCCCCCAGGAGAGCATGATTAATGGTGTTCCCCCCAAACTGCATCAGTTAGCCAGTGCTATCTGGTATTTGTCTTTACAAGATCGTATCGACTTTTGGGAGATCATGCAGAAAATGAACTGTCATGTGTGCAGGAGCTTGCTGAACGAAGGGTGGTAATACCTTCGTTCTGCGGGCGAGCAGAAACAAGCCTCAGTATGGAAAAAGATACCACGGAGGGGCTGTGCAGATGATGGGGCAGAGACACCTCCCCGATCTCTTTTTGAGAGGAGAAATCTTGTTCTGCCTTTAATAAGTGTAGCTCCCTGCTTCTTTTATGGAAATGGGTTTTAACAGAGGTCTCAGCGAGGATATTACTACATATCAAGCTGTTCCACTGTTTGGTTACACCACGTAATGGCATCATTATTTCTTCCTTCGCATGCAGATGGAAAATTTACCACTGCACACTGACAGCAGGCTTTGTCTTTGTACTCAGTAAATGGCTACTTACAGTCAGATTAACATCTAAGACCAAACTTCTAACACCCTTTGATTTCAAAGAGGTTTTTCCCCCCACGTCTTTGTGGCTTTTTACACATTTTCATGGACTTCAGAAAGGCAAAATAACCACAAAATACAAGATTCACTTTACATAATGACATGTTTGTTGTTTATATGCACTTCTCTTCAAAGACACTGTAACTCTCATAACTGTCACATTTTTAAATTTGATAAAGAGGGAAACTTTGATCTTCCAAATCCAATATGACAATGACTTACATGGAAATCACAAATAATTACTGAAACAAAGCCTCTTCTGCAAACTGGGCAGACATGACGCGCATTTTAAATTGTGGATTAAAAACTCGAAAGCTTTATCCAGTGAGTTACAGTCAAATATAGACATTCAGGATTTCCCCCCGCCGCTGAAAAAACTATATCTGCACATTATCAGTTTCATTATCTGTCAGCTGTGTACTCATCTTCAGACACACTTTTTACTATCATTCACCCAATTTGGTGACTAAAATCTAAAATCATCTGCTGAAAGGGTTGTGCTTTTCCCTTTTCTTTCTTGCAATTCCCAGTCATTCAAATCTCAAAATCTAGAGTCACAACCAGGAGCCAGAAGTCATCCAGCAGCCATTTTGGGGGCAATCTGTAAGAAAGAGATTGCATCAACCCGGCTGATAATGTAAGTTAAGCCTGGGGCTGATTTTCTGACAGACCGGAGATCAGCAACCAACAACCAGTGGAGGGGGAGAAAAGCAGGAAAGCAGCCCTCTCACTGAGGCAATTCACATCCGCCCTACTGAGAGCGAAATGACTGCTTTGGGAAGATAATTGTGCCTGGAGAAAATCCAGCGACAGGAACACTAGGAATTTTATCTGCAAACCACCTTCCTCTTTCGCCGATAGGGTGAGATATGAAAACTGGCAAGGTGCAGGTGGGAAGGCAGGGAGTGTCATTACCAGAGGGTCACTGCACACATGATAACCCTGCCCGCTCTTTTATTCCTTTCATTTTGTTTATGCTCTCCACTCGGTTACCTGCTTGATGAGGTAAACACATTGGTCCCCTGGCTTTTGAAATCAATTTGACTCTGGATTTGTCTCCACAGACACCTGACGGACCCTGTGGCGCAGCTCTGTTATGGGGCCTAGAGGAGCGCTGCCGCTGCCCTTCTCCCCTTCAAACACTGAAAGAGGAGCTGGTGATTAACTGTGAAACGACAGCACTCCTCGCTAACTCACAGGCACGAATAGAGATGCCGCCACAGTCTCTCCTCAGCCTGCCATGTTGCAGTCTTGGGTAGAGGCCAGAACTCGGCAGTTTTTGGATGAGCCTTGTTCCTCTGAGAGACTGTAAGTAGGTTGAGAGGACAGCCATACCCACAAGTCCCTTCCTCAACTAATGAAAACACTGAAAAATAATTAGTGGGATGCAGCCAAGTGTTGTGTTTGACCTTAGCAACCTTCATCTGTCTCTGATTTAGCAAACAGCTCCACTTTGCTGCTCATGGCTTACTTATCCATTAGCTTTATTGTATTAATACAACCAGTATTACCTTTTATGGTGATAAATGGATCTTAAGTTATTGATTTACTGATACAAACCATAAAGTATACGTTTAAGGATTTACTTCATTTGAGCAGGAATCAGAAAAGACCCTGCAGTCACAGATTCACTGTTTCAGCCTGTAGTTTAGTGTTTCAACTAAAAATAACTTCATCATCAGCTAATCTATCTAATACTATACTTCAGCAGCTGATACGGTTAATACTGTTTCTTTAAAAAGAAAATAATTCACTATGCAGCTAGCAACAAGCTAATAAAGCTAAAGACACTTAAAAGGACAACGGTCACCAGCAAATGTTAATGTCCGACTGATCAGCTCCCACAAATGGCCCTTTCTGTATCGGTATTACAGCTTGTAACTACGCCTGCAGAGTGTTAGCAGCTGGCTACCAGCAGGCTGCTCATTTGTAGACAGCTGTAGCCAATGGTAATCAGTACGATTGTGCTAAATTTTAAAGGTTTTGATTGTTAAGGCTCATGCACACCTTCAGTTTCTGTGTGTAGGAGAAAATGTTTCTGGTGAAATGAGAGAGAACGCCCACACGGTGTCCTTTCACAGGAAACTTTAACGGTACAATGTTTCGGCCCTCAGATTGGCCTCACTGGAAGAGATGTCTGCTGTATCTGTCAGGAATGTTCTTTGTTCCTCAGTTTTACCTGATGAAGGTCTGAGGACTGAAATATTGTATCCCTTATAAAGTTCTTTCAAGTGAAAGGACAGTGTGTAGGTGTCTCTCCTCTCTTTTGAAGGAATACCTTGAAAAGGCAGAGCACTACCCTCGTGTATGAATTGTGGATGTGTGATATATTACCGTGATCTTTTATTAATCCAAAAAGCAGACACAGTCCTCTCATGTGGGGGTCAGACTGTAATGTCAGCACCTGACATTATTTTCACAAGGACTATTCAGCAAGTTGCTGTCAGAGGGGCCTGAACCCGATCCTCCATGCTGGAGGATCATCTCCTTAATTACCGGGTCACCCTGACACCGAGATGAGGTATGATTTATAAGAGACATTATACTTTAAGTGTTCATAACAGTAATAAGAATCCAGGACACTCGAGGATGATTACAATTATTTCTGTCATTAGACTGTTCAGAGAGAGAGAGAGAGAAAGAGAGAGAGAGAGAGAGAGAGAGAGAGAGAGAGAGAGAGAGAGAGAGAGAGAGAGAGAGAGAGCACTCACTGTTCTCTCTATCAGCCCAAGATGATTAGTTGTTGTAAATGATTCACAATATTTAGGTTAACCTACTTTAAAAAAGCGACGGTTATTGTTTCAGTTTTTAAATTGGGTCTTTTGAACATCTCAAACAACATAACACTATGTCTTGGACTTTGTGTTGGTTTTTGGTATTCGTTAAATTATATCTGACCAACTCTAGTGAATATGACATCACAGTGAGTCACGATTCTAACTGTGTAACAATATGACATCACAGTGCGATGTTCCCAGCAGTGACACTTTATAATCTCAACTACAAAAACCTCTTGCTATTGGTCGACTGTTTTTACTGCTTGAACCCTGAATGTAAGGTCCACAACTGCCCCTGGGAGGAGACAAAAGGCATTCTGGGAAATGTAGAAAATGATCTGTTACGAAAGCACACACGTGGGTCAGAAAATGACAGCATCAGTCATTTCAGCCCAAATGTCTTCCTGCAGTTTTGTTGAACCAAGCGTTTATTATCAGATCAGAAATTACTTGCGTGTGTTGCACTAAAGGGGAAAACAAATAAAATATTCGATTGTTTAGTTTGAATACTTCTGTTACCTGGTTGGTAGCGTGTCTGGATTCTTGTTCAGGTACAGGTGTAGGGTGCAGTGTCAGGGCTTCAGGGCTTCAGGGCTACATGGTCCACCAACTGAAGGTTTTCAGAGGAGCACTTGTGAGAACTCCTTTCAATGTATTATGGTCCTTTTATTTAAACAAGCGTAAAACAACTGCTTGATTGAACAAAAAAAATAAACACAACATGGCGAAAGAGCACTGAGACAACAGTATCAGGTCATCTGAGGTCCTTGTCTTCTGCTGGAAAACATCCAAAAGTAAACACTTGCAATCTCTGTCAGACTCAGGTCCATCGTCTGAGTTCAAAAACACAAGACCTCGTTTAATCTAATCCTGTTTTCTTTCTCCAGTTTCTTTGGTAGAAGTCCAAGTACAGCTGTGTACCCGAATTAGCCTGATTACAACAAACACTGAAATAAAGACCTTCTCTGGAACGTCCAACAGCGTGCTGACATGCACCACTTTCTCACGCCGCGAGCCGAATAACTCAAGGTGAGATCGATAGGCGAGGTCCTTTCTACATGAGGCAAGTCTCTTGCAAACTACCCTAAAGAGCCATTATTTACTGCTTGCTCACGCTGCGACAAATGAACTCAGCATGGGCCCATTAATGTGTAATTAGAGAAAAGAACGAGACAAATATTTAACAACACAAGTGTTTCTGCTCATTAGATCGGCTTCAATGGGGGATTATTAATGGCTTCCAGGTTTAAGTTGTGGTGATGAGCTCAGGTTTCAGGAGAGTTAGAGTGTGTTTTAATAGTGCTACACTGTTGAAGAGAGTTAGGTTGATTCTGCTATCACCTTCTATTAGCATCTCTATAATATCAGATACAAATATCAACATTAGGTCTGTCACATCACATTAACCAGTAGATTAATCTCAACTCATGATAATCATTAGATGCGTCTCTGGTGGTATCCACAAATTCACTCACTTTTTCCACTTGTTTTTTTTCTCCATTCAAAATTCAAAATTAATCCTGCAGTAATTAATTTTTGGCCACCTTACAGCAGAGACAAGTCGTGAGCACCAACACTGACATATAATTACCTTTAGAGTTGATAAGGCCAACTTGTTAGCAAACAGTTGCATATTTACACATCTAACAGATACAGAGCAGCATTAGCATCTATTTGAAGTCTTCTCCTGGCTGTGTGAGAATGTAATATTAACCAGCATTCACAGTTCTGTTAGTTCTGTTTTTGGAAACCAGCCCCTGAGTAAAACCTTTGGCTGTTTAGTTGCTAAATGCTCCACTTTATTCACCAGCTAGTCTTTAACTTATTCTGCCTGCTGTTCGGTGCTGGGCAGGTAGTGTGCTGTTGGGCTTTAGGGCTTTTAGGATGAAAAAACGATGCTGTTGAGAGCTGCACAACTGAACCAAAATAGCAAAATTGCTGGCTGTAAAATCAAACCAAAGAGCAGGAAGATAATTTGTAGGGGAAACGATAAACCAAAAACATGGTACATCCAATGAGAGTCCGCCGTATCAAACTATATAGTCAAACCTTTCGTCTCTGTAAATACAGACAGAAAAGCTCATTTCACACTGACACACTGTTCGATGTGAAATAAGAAAACTTTGTTTCACAGGGACTACATTAAAGGAGATGATATCTGGCACGCTTCAGGACTTAACAGAGGTGGTGCTGTTAGAAATGTTTGACTTAGGCACAGACTGCAGGGACCGGCTGCAGTGGGAAAACTACTTGCTCAGGTTGGTCTGATTAAAATTAATGCAGTAGTCTGGTTAGTTTGGCAGTGGTGAAGCTTTCCCAGGTCCTGTAATGGTTAATTCATGCACTGGTTGTGTTTTTTTCTTCTTCTTCCTTTATTCCACTCGACAGTATTTTTGGGGTTTGTTCATTCACACCTGAGGAGGATTCCTTTCCTGTCCATCCAGTTCTCAGTGGCAGTTGATCATGCTCCGCAACATCCCCCATAATCCCTTGCTCTGCTTCCATTTGATGTAATCTTTTCCCGGGGATTAACACGGGTGCCCCGAGGGCTTGTGATAAGCACGTCTTCTTAGAACAGCCCAGTCAATGAAAACTAGAATCGGGATACTTAAAAGTTTCACTTACACACACACACACACACACACACACACACACACACACACACACACACACACACACACACACACACACACACACAAAGCACAAAAACAAAGTGTATCTAGGAAACTGACCACCAGATAGCATTAATGATTTATTGAGTAGCATGGTTATCTTTCTGACGGCCAGGTTGACTGCGAGATGAAAAAACTCCACCAGCCATTTGTTGCTGGCGAGTTTGAAGACAGGCGATGTTGATGTAGTGCTGAGTCGTCAGAGGATGGAACCTGACATGGCGACGGGAGTCACGGCTGGTGTGATCCTATCACAAGATGCTCTCTAGTCTTTTTTTGATAGACTTTTTAAAACCTCCCCATTAGTGCTGTGCGATATGGACAAAATGTTATATCCCGATAACGATATATATCCTGGCGTGTCTTTAAGTGGTAGAAAAGATTAGACGTGTTCAAGTCGCTAGTAACAACTTGTTGGCTGCAGTTACTTTCGCTTTCATACAGTAAACTTGTTTTGAACTCAAAATTTGGATATCCAACGGTCATTTCGACGTTGAGTTGTGCTTTACACGGCGTATTAAATTACAACCGTAGTGTACGTTAACATTAGTGTAGCAACAGTGCTAATCAAGTAGCCTACACATTAAAATCACGATATAAACAACAGAGGGTTATATCCTACGGTAGACATTTTTATATTGCATTACGATATATATCCTAATATCGCACAGCTCTACTGACTATGTTGTTATGATTATTATGAATACTGTAGTGAAAGAACAAGACAGTCATGACAGATGTAGGCCGAAGTATTTCAACATTCAAGTCTCTGTGCTGGACTTCGGACGAAAAACTCCCATCAGCTTCCATTGTGAAAGAAGCAGCCGCAAGATACTGGACACTTGTTTTTGTGCATCACTACCCCCACGAAATGACTCTGATTATAATTTGATCCATTTAGTCCAGTTAAATTGTGTAAGCCTAGAAAACACGCTCCACCTCTTTGATGATTACCTGGAAGTCAGGTGGAGTCGGGTTCGGCCAAGATGGTGACACTTTGAGCTTTGTTGCGGCTCTTCGGGAGACATCACGTTTTCACAATCAATGCCTCCAACACAGACAGCAGCCAGAAGCAGCTCTCCCAAAAATGACACCAAAAACAACTGTGTCATCACAGTTTTTTATTGGATAATTATTTTAGTCAAACATTTAGCTGCCAGCGTGGTGGAGAGCCTTGCAAGATAAATGCGCCAAATGGAAAATATTCCCACATTTCTGCTTGGTGGGTGGCAATTTTGTACCCTGATATACCAATGGCAGAAATCAAATGAGATAAATTAGTAACTGCTGTTCCATAAAAGATATAGTTGACGGGATTTTGGCAGTTTTGGGTATTAAATTAAATTAAATTAGTAAAAGTAAAACAGAATTTTTCTCAAAAGCAGTTGTGTCTGTCAGCGGTATAACAGACAGCCCGGAGGCACCTGACTGCTGTGTGTACAGCAGTATTTGGATAGAACAATATTCAGTCAATTACTCGATGTGGGGTTTTGCCGAGCTCCCGGTGGACTTGTGGGTTTTTAGCATTTGCCAGCTTGTCCTGAAAAAGTACTTATTTCAGAAGCTGACTGTACCATGGCATTTAGGTACTGGAATAATATTTGGCTTACAGCCTTTTTTTCCTCCATAAATGTGGATTAAGCTTGTAAGCCTCAGACAAAAAATACTGTTGCTGGGTTTAGAAGTTTATCTATGCACACATATAAATGGTAAACCCCAGAAAGAAGAGAGCTAAAACACATATTTGCACAGGTGAGATGAATTAATAGAGAGAGGCTTTAAAGACAGCTCAAAGACGTGAGTAGATTCTTTTTGAACACAAAAACAACCAAACTGACAAGAGGAGGTAAAAATGACATTACAAAAGCTAAACGCAGAAATGACAAATGAGCAAAGGAAAGAGAAAGATAAAACTTTGAGGCGGGCTGTTGAATCATACGGAGAAATGACTCTTTTATTCTCAGACAAAGCAAACTGCTTGAAAAAAAAACAACCCGTATGTTCAATGCCAGTCAGACTTTATTCAGAGCGTTTTTAATCGTGCGTCACTACCAGGTGAAAATTAACTTTCAGATATACTACACTTACAGCCAACCGCTTGTACGCTCCTGTCACACAACAACAGAATCAGCAGCAGAGCGGTGAAGATAAGCTTAATGAGCAAAGAAAACAAAACCGCATTAATACAGCAACCTCATGTTTTCCCAATTATATCTGACACCTTGGTCTTCAGTCAATACCCAGAGATCAATACTTGGACCACGCTGATGAAACCAACATTTTAAGATGATGCCAGGCATAAATCATTTATGTCATGGCTGAGTTATTGACCTCAGGATGGGAAAAACAAACACACTGGTTCACAAGCACATAAACAACGCGGCCTGTAGTGACCAAGATCTCGGTGTATTTAAAGCTGCCATTACTCTAACATGACCAACATTCACGGAGCCGACTCTCATTCTCATTCTCGCCACTTATGTGCAGGAAAACACGATCATTTGCATCTCTCCGGGGGACATCCCTGCTGGGCTTTGTGTGGGTTACATTGCTCGTGTCGGTCTGATTACTAAAAAAATCCTCATTGCACTTCTAATCATTCAGCAGATAAGGGTGGGCTGTTCTGTGGGAAAAAAAAAATAATAATGAGGGACACACAAAAAAAAAGTTAATGAGGTTTTTCCTGTACTACACCTCTAGAGGCAGGGGTCGGCTTAGCAGCAATGTCATTAGGCAGGAATTAAACTGGGACTGTTGTTTTGCTGTGCTATCAATTTACATGCTTTAATTGCATAACCAAACTGTTCCTCCAAAACAAGGCGAGCTATAGATGCAGCAGCGTGAGTGTGACCGGTTCTGTTTTGTATCAGCGAACACAAGCTTTCTTGCCGTTTCTCTTCCATTGCACCACTTGCTTCCCCGCGCACACAAAGAAACCCTGCTGTCTTGTTTTGTTGTGCATTTGTTGCAAACTTTTAAACTGGAGCAGACACGAACTCAGTCCCAAGAGAGGCAATACATTAGCGAACACCCTTTAGCAAGCCGGGGACTATGTCCTAATAGTATTTTAAAGCAGCTGCACTCGGCAATCCATCATGCAGATAGCAATCTCAGTCTGTCCCCTCATACTGCAATAGACTTACCATCATCACACACACACAGGCACCGCCACATACATTTATGCACCGAATAATTCAGGATTGCTTTGAAATACATCATGACGCAACATAATAATATAAAATGTGTTCAATCTCGATTTGATTACAAGTAACATTAAACTTTATCAGAGAGTTTTATCAGCCCACTACGAAATTGGATAGAAAGCGGTGGCTTGCAGACCAGGTAGGCAGAATGGACTCTGCACAAGATAACGTCTTTCAAAAGGAAGCTGTTCCGTCTTCTTTCACACACAACTCATGTCCCCAAAACTGAAAGTAGGATAAGGCAGGCTCCTGCTGCGTCTCTGCCATGAGTGCTACGAGGTTAGGATATTTTTGGTGGGCTGGAACTCGTTTGAATTCCACCGACTGAATAAGAGCGAGTATATTTACATGTCAGACCAATAATACAGAGAGGAACAAAAACTGATAGAGACAGAGATAAGAAAACAGAGAGATGAAATTCACCGCTATGCAAGCTTGACTTATCTTACAATAGAGTTGACTATATTTACACATGATACAATCTATAAACTGGAACCTGAAAATACTGTTATTGTTCAGTTTGATAAAATAAAGGTGTCACAATTCAATTTCACCCCAAAAATGTATCAAAATTCTACTTTGAATACAAAAACACAATGAGGACAGTCCATTACAGTACCTGCTATGTGCAACATTCAACTGTTTGTTCCAAACTGACTTATGAAATGAGTTACTGCTATTACATTCTTAACTAGAATGGCACTCCGTAGAGCATATACCTCCACCCGGGTCTCCTTTAATTCAGCCAAGCTTAAAATATCAAACTACACAGCCCTGCATCACTCTAAATTTTAAACCACATAACTGCTTACCCATAATTTAAGCTAAATCAATCAAATTGTATGCAGATATAACTAGATACAACTACAATGTCAAAAAACGCCCCATGCCCATGTTCATTCTCAAATTAAATTTTATGGATTTTGTGTAATCCTGCTGACCAACCAACCAACCAACCAACCAACCAAATTATCCAAATTATCTAAATTGCCTTAGCCTGGTGCATAAAAACAATATGTCAGTTATATCACACAGGGCATCAGTTTATGCTACATACATGTCCGTCTATAAATACACATTAAATAAATATTTGGCATAAAACCAACAATCTATTGATCTTTACAAATCAAGACTCTTTAGTCTAGCAATACGTGGCTGCCTGTGCCCCAGTAGCTCAGCTGGTGGAGTGTGACACCCATATGCAGAGGCTTTGTCCTCGCTGCAGCAGCACAAGGTTCCAGTCTGACCTGCGGCCATCTGCTGCACGTCATCCACTCCCACTCATCCCCTGTCTTGTCATCTCTCAAAGCTGTCCTGTCAATAAAGCCATGAAACGGCAACCTTAAAATCCAATTGTGGCTCTGAATTGTCGTTACATCCCTAACTTTACTGCCTACTGTACTGAATGTGACTGTATGAACAGAGGAGAAGTGTGTCAGGAAGAACAAGCACAGACACACCGACAGGATACAAATCTGAAGGAAGATACGTCAAAATGAAAAATAGTACAATTTCTTTTCATCCGAATTTCTTTTTTCCCGGTTGTGTGGGAAACTAACAATGTTTTTTCTCTCCATCTCCTCCTTTGATCTACTGTCCTGATGAAGGCATCCTTTATTCTCACACCGCTGCCTTGACTGAGTGATGTTCAAAAGCATGTTAATATTTTCATTTGCCTGATTGTATTGTGAAGAAACTCTTTCAACTCTGGGGAACAGAACGCAGGGAGAACAGTCTGGGAGAGTTTTACACATCCCTCCTCAGCCCACACACCTCAGCCCTTCATCGCTGCTGCCGCACCAAACCTTTGTAATTGAACCTGAGATATCAGGATGGGCGGCGCTGATGCCAGGTGCATACTAAAAATAGTGCTCTCTCATTGGACCCTCTCTTAGGGATGCCATTTTGTCATGCATTATGCATATATGCAAATATGGGACAAGGAAATGGATTACTTGAAAGGGCACCTGTGGTTCCTAGCTCAAAGATATACGCAACAGGGGAAATGAAGCAAACCAAGCTATCATTTAGCCGACACGCAGCTGTATGGAGAAGTGGAGAAACACTCTCTCAGACAGTTCTGCAATTCAAAAGTGGGTGATGACTGATAAGTAGGGATGAAATCACAAGCAGACTTGAGGGTAAATGCAGCTATATGGAGGGCACTCTCATCTCTTCCTCTGGGCTTGTGTACAAGACCATTAGCTTAATTACCTCTGAAATATAAATGAAAGTTTGAGCACAATATAGGACAGCACAGCATCAATCCTCACCTCCTTAATCACTTACATAACAGCAACTTGATAAACAGCATCTGTATAAGTGAAATATGGGAAGAGAGAGCAGGAACAACTTATAGCCGCAGACCAGATTTAATATCGTGGCTACAATTTCATGAACAATAGCTTAAAAACATTCAAGTTTTACAATCTCATAGGTATGAACGGTGAGTGGATGCTGGTTTGTTTACGTAATTTTACCTTCAGAAATTCCCATTTGAATTATTAGTCAGCTTGAATGTCCTGGAATAATTTAACACCACTGCAGGGTTATGTTTAATTTCTTTCAATTTAGTTTTATACTACAGTACCCATGATGCCTAGCCACTTGTTTTGTAGAATAAACCCATCAAAAGCAAGAAAATTTCCACAGTATCTTCGAGATCTTGCATCTGGCAGCTGGTTTGGATTGGGTTCTAACAATCAATGTAAGCTTCTGAGACAGGCTAACATTGATGTTAGCTTCTCAGACAGGCTAACATCAATATAATCTTCTCAGACAGGCTATCATCTGTTAGCTACTCAGACAGGCTGTCATCAACATTAGCTTCTCCAACATGCTAACATCAATGTTATTGGTGCTATTATGGCAGTTTGAATTTTGGAAAGGGTCCATGGCGGACGGCTTAGACGGACCCATCCTAAGACAAGGTAGGATTATACCTAAATGCAGTCAGGAAACATGTTTCTGTAATAGCAAAAATCCTAAACTTAATTTAATTTAAATGCTATCCTTGGCTGAGATATGATTGGATTTCAGGCTTAGGAAGTTAAACCTCTCTCCCTAAACTCTGGACAGCCCCCCGAAACTTTTCAGTACTCTGTACTGGACTTTCTCAGCACAACCACATAGTTGTACTCTTGGTTCACGACTGGTGGTGAACAGATCCAGTTAAGGGAATGGTAGTATACTGAGTTTCTTAAGAACACACCAACAATGACTAACAGCTTCACTTCATCTGATCATGGAGGTTTTCTAAAGCTTTTTTAAATCAAAATCCTCTAAAATACCATCCAAACAGATGCCATGATGACATTCATCATATACTAATCAAATAGTGTTTACAACAAACTTAATTTTCCAGCAGGCACTCACAAATTTAATTGGTCTTTTACTTCACAGTGTTGGTCCTGTGTGCCAAGGCTGAGGCTACATTACATAAACAGTTCTGAATAAAGCAATGCACATATATTTCTGCTATAACTTTACCTCAATCCCAAAGCAGCAAAAATAAATACCCATCCCATCCAGCATTTCTGCGACAGCTTCACTCTGAATCCCAATTCTTTAAATACCTCCATTTCCTGTCAGCTACTCGTGTATAACTTCAACATACACAGCTGCTCACTGCTCTCATCATGTGCTGTAGGTGCAGCCACTGCATTTGCATTCTTGTCTGGCCACATGCAGAGTGATTAAATGTGAATATATGTATATCTAAATATGTTTTGCAGGTGAGGATTTAAGATTTATGTACTGCTTAATGTTTATTTCATGTCTCGCTTTACACCTTTCACTATGAAGTTGTTTTATGCCTATGATGAACACATTCATGTACAGATTTCACAGGATAAACTCTAATATTTCAAACACCTCCTACACCTTCGTCCTGTAACGAAGCAATTTTAGTGCTGCATCAAGACGTTTCTAGCTTTATAAGAGCCCCAGGGAGATGAATGAGGGTTTGGCCTCCTGCTGTGAAGTAATCCCTCTCCTCTCTGACGAGGATTCATCCTATACAAAGCAAACTTTAGAACACTTTGTTTTGTCCTTTCATGTAGGCACAACACAGCCACACACAGCGCCCTATAGATTGTTGAAAGCAGGCAGGATACACTGTTAGCTCTCAACAAAGGTGTCAGCTCTCAGTCATCCTCTCACTGCAGGTGAAATTGGGGTCTCAGTCTCGACTCTGGCAAGGACCCTTGTGACAGGGGCTCAGATTTTCAAAGCCTGAATGGCAGCTACATGTATGAAGCACAGGAACAGGGAAGCAAGAAGTCAAGGGGCCAGGGTAATATCCTTAGTCTCATGTGTGTGTCTGCGTGCCTGCCTGTGCAGATATGTAAAACTTCATGCACTGATGGCGTGAATAAAAATTGATTCTATACTCTCGGAAGAAACAGTGCAATTATCCTCCGTGTCTCCCTCCCATCTGCTGCATCTTTGTGCACAGGATGTATAAGCTATATACTGTACGACTGCTGGCTGGGAAAGGCGTGTTTAGCCTGTAAGCTTCTGTCTCATTGGTACAAGTTATAGAAGATGATTTCCCCAGCGTCTCCTGCATATGTGATGCAGAGTGCGCCCACACGGTACAGTAAGTTTTGTTTGTATGTAACACAATGAGTGTCAATTAGTTGCGCTGGGGTTCCTTTAGTCCTGCTGTAAACTCTGCTCAGCACCACGTTGTCTTTTAGCTGTGCAAACAGAAACTACTGTACTGTAGATCAAAGCCTGACCAATCATGGACACTGAAGGCTGATTTCACTGTCAGTATTTGGTGATTTACTGAAGACTTTTGATTTTACAGGTGAACAATAAACATATCCGTACTGTCTGGTAGACAAAGCTATATGATGGGGACACCCATGTCCAAAATGTATGCTGATACTGCTGATTGAAAAGTTCACCGAAAATTGTTTTAATCTGGTCATTACCTATTCTCCCTCATGCTGATGGACGTGAAATTTGGAAGTTTCACAGCAAAACAGCATTGCAGCCCGCTCCTGAATAACTGCGGTAGATGGAGCAAAAACAACCGAAAAAAAATACGATTTGGCTTCTTTTAGCTTGTCCAGCTCCAAGTCTCTGCAAGCCCAAATACAAATAGTACATTTGTAAATCAATTAGGATCCTGTGGTTTATGGAGACTTGGGTGACACTTGACAACCGATATGGAGTCATTTCATGTCTTTATTCAGTTGAAAACAAATCCCCATCTTCTTCGGTTGTTTTGCTCCAGGAATGTTTTGTGGACTATAAAATGTTCATCAGACTTTCTCTCAGCAAGAGGATCAGTAGATAATGACGATTTTTATTTTTGGGTAAATGTATCCTTAGAGCTGAAAGAACTACTGGATCAATCTCGATCTACCTTAAAATAACAGCTTCAGAATAATTTTGATGGTCGAGCGTCATGTCATAGTGTGAATGGTGTCTCAGTCACTCTGCCGACATCACTTGTTTCTGCCCTACGTAACTTCAGTGAGAAGGTCGGATCTCAGCGTTACATACATGTTTACTTCAACATACGTTTAAGTTTTTTCATAAGTTTTCAACACAAAAATAGTGCTTTGTATACAATATAAGTTTTGTTTGTAATCAGCACCGACATTAATGGGGATTTGTATTTTTCGGCAGTGCTGTTTCACTCAGAATCTGTGGGGGGCGCCAAACTGCACAAAATGCCAAACTGTCTTTTGTAATTTTACACAGTTTTCTACATAAAAGTGTCAAAATTGAAATGCTTCAAGCATCTCATATTTGAATATCTGCTGTTTTTTCCAATAATCTATGATGGATGACTAAATGTCTCTCTTTTTGCATTGGACAAAACAAGATTTCTAAAATCTTGACCCTTTTTGGACGGAACTACTGATTAATAATTTAAGAAAATAACCAGCAAATGATTTAGCTGTGGATATACTCATTATCAGCAGCCCTAATGTAACTGTGGATTAATGTCTGTGTATGCCTTCAAACAGGAGTCACTGTGATGTCTTTAAAGTTGTGTGTTTGTGCATGTCCGTGCTTTTGTCTATGTGTTTGTCTCCGTATGCTCCTGATCTCCAGCCAGCTGTGGCCATTAGCCGGAGGCTGAGCCTGTTCAGACGTGCAGGTCAGAGTTCTGATCTAATCTGGAGGATCTGTGTCTGATGAGGTCTCCACTGTAAACAGAGTGGCCAGCCGGAGCCAGTAGCAGAAATCATGGAGCCAGTGGGCACTGAGGATGGAGGAGGCAGGCAGACATTAGCACAAGGGTAATTGCTGTCCCCACGGCAGCCCACTGAATGACATCTAATATTGCTGGGGAGGGTAGCTAACCATTACCTGGTGCAGAATAAGAGCTTTTTCTGATGGCCACTGAAGTCCAATTGGGCTCGAAATCGGTTCATCATACACCCCGGACGACCAATTTAGCGTCATATGCTGTTGTGTCTGGGAAAGGTACGGCAACTAGATTATTGATTGTCCTTGAGATTTTTCATAAAATGATGTTCTTCCATAGACTTTGAACTGACAGACGGGGTGTTAAAGTGAGCAGCGTGACTGCTGCATTTATGGATATGGTGCACTGCAGAGGCACACAAGCCTGATAATTGGGGGCCTTTGGCGACTTAATCTAACCCTAGGCTCCCTCAACTGTGCAGCATCGGAATTCGCAGGGAATAATGTGCTCTATATGCAAAAATGTGATCTCAATTGTGCTTTGTGTTTGTTTGCAGCCAGTTTCATCATTCTGGAGCTATTCATTCAGACATGTTAAACATGCTTTGATCACTCTTTGAAGAAAAAAAGACTTTGTCTTCAGAAAAATGTAATGTTTAAAAGCCTTTAAGTGTCACAGCTCTTGCTTGCTTGACTAAAAGCTTTGTATGTAGAAAAAAAAGTGTCATAAAAATATTCCGACAGGGAATGCACAGGATTATCTCCCAGTGAAAAACAAATGCAGCAAAGGTAAGAGGGGGTACTCAGTAAAGAACTATTGGAATTCTAAGTAGTTACATCATAGCTACTGTTTGCAGAAGCCATTTGACTGTCTCTTCTGCATTGTTTAGGATATCTTATGTCCCTGAAGGTAGTTCAACTTTGGCTTCTTCTTCTGTTGTCAGCAGGTAGTTAAGTTTGCATTTTTCCCTTGTCTATATAACTCTGATTGCTCCTCTTGCAGGCCTAATTGCTGCAATTCATTTCTGAACCCAGTATCTCTTTTACTGCGTGCCAAAAAGCTTGAAATCAGGCTAGAACCCATCTGTCTCATAGCGTCGAGATCAGCTCTACAGCTGGTCTTCAGGCTCTGGCTGATGGGCAGATGTGGGATTACATTCATTAAATTTAACCTGGCCTAAAATTTGGCAATATAAGTTTGGAGAGGTCAAAAGTTTACTCATGCTGGACAATTTAAACGCTGCCTGCAGCTGGGGGTCATGAAATGTTAAAGGATTTGATTGCTTCCCCAGTGTGCACAGTTTCCCACTTCCTATGCATACATTTAGTCTTGGTTTGAACCCAGTGCTCAAGCCTCTGAAAGATACTGCTGTTGCTGTAACAACCACAGCATGTGTCTCCTTGTGTGCTCCACCTGAAGAAATAGTCCCTCCGGCTGCCTTTGTGAACAAAAACATGGAGCTTCCCGCACAAATTTAAAAATTTACAACCCAGTTCCTCTCATCAGTGCAGCAGTCGGTCGTAGATTCAACTCAGCAACCAGTCGCGCCTCAGCGGCAGAGTTCCTTTATCTTGTGCCGGCCTGGGCTACAGTTCAACCACTGTCTCAAAAACAACAGAGCAGAGATTCAACACAGGAGTGCAAGTCAGCGAGTGTTTTGCTGTTAACACTGCAGTAACTCTCAAAGGCTGGAGGTCATTTCTGGCCAACTGCTGCTGTATCCTCTATGATGCAGCTCCAGGCTTCCTTCTCTACATAGAAATCATTTGTTCGACATAAGCTTAGGAAACATAAGCTGAGGAAAAGACTAAAGACTTGGTATGAAGGTGACTGTTTATTCATTATTTCAATCCAGTTAAGTGTAGTCAGTTAAGTTGGTATCACATTCATCACGTTTCAGTACAAATTTCAATCAGGTGATAAACATGTAATAGGTGAGGCTAAAAACAGGCATAGAAGTGCAAAATTATTGAATTTATCGCTGAGGGCTCAAAAAACGTATGACTATTCATACGTATCTGCAGTACAGCTATAGGATTTTGCAAGGTCTCAAGAATGTAAAGTTTCAACATGATTTTTTCGAGAAAATGACATGACATGACCTGAGTGAAGGGTGGCATAGAATGATCAATTTGTCTTTGACTTCTACGGTTAACAGCTTCAATGAGCAGCCAAAAATGTACTGTAGTCAATGTATTGGAGGGATGGGACGATAATTTATTAATTTGCAGATCATGATTAAAAAACTACGAACAAGTGGAAGGGAGGAATTTTCATTATCAGTCACTATAATCTTGACTATTCTCACATGAATTACTTGAAAAACATAATGTACAGTCCTGTATTGGTTCCTTCTTCATTTTGAATTCCCTAAGCCTGTCACCATGGCTGGCTTGCACATGGTGTCCTCCACTAAAAAAGTTAAATCAGATGTGTGTGAATACTACAGATTCCAAACTAAAAAAATGACAGGAAGATGAGTTGGCATCATTTATTAATCCATTCTGTGTGCAAGATAACCTGATGATTTATGAGCACTTTAAGGTTTTTTGATTGATATGTTTTTACAAAAAAAGATGTATTTTCTATCAGTGATAGTGATTTGTTGCCTAACAAAGCGTATGGTTAAACTGATTCCAGTATGTTTTCAGGTAAGATAAGAAAGAACTTTATCAATCACAAAGGAAATTCTTGTGCCAAGTTTAACTTTAATTTGAATATTCAATGTAATGTGATTATTGGAATAATATCGTGAATCACAATTATGTTGGACATGGTAATTGTGACATGGAATTTTCATATCGTCGCATAACTAGTTGAATGAAAAATAATCAATCATCAACTACTATGATAATCAATTGATTGTGTCAGTCATTTTTCAAACAAAAATCTCTAAAATCTGCTGATTAATTGCAGGTTAGAACCGAACAAATTGTCATGACATTATTGTGGCTCTGAGTACACTGGCATAACTCAAGATAATTTTCTGTCAGCTTATGGAAGGAGGCTCCAGCAGTATGCTTACAAACGAACCAATCAGTCAGTCATTCAGTCTGTCATGAGCCAGCTGGACCAGGCAGCAACCAGGCAGCAACCCAGCGCTGGAGGGGAATTGGAGGCGAGGAAGACACGGTGTAAGATTATCAAAGAGAGCAGAGGGCTGTGTGTCTAAAGGCTTAGCAGAGGCACACGAAACACCAACAAGAAGTAAGGGGGTGGGGTGCGTTGGGGGTCACTCGGGTGGCAGAATGAGTGGGAGAAAGACAGAAAGATAGACAGAGACAGAGAGAATCGCGGATAAAGGGATGTGGTTCTGAAATGATTGAGAATGAAACCACCTCTGCTGACAATCGCATGGGAATTGTGTGTCTGTGTGAATAGGTGTACGTGAGAGTGGAAGTGAGGGAGACAGTGTGTGTGTTTGTGTGTGTGTGTGAGAGAGAGTGCGTGTCATTGCATGTGTATCAGCACAGCGAGGCGCCCACATGGGAAGTTTCTCCCGAGGGCTGTTGTTTGTTTCCTATCTGTCAAACCCTATACAGGAAATATTCAAAACATATTCAGACAGACACCTCGTTGGTGATGGTGAACTTTGGAGGTCACACAATCTTCAGGGGAAAACAATGTTTACTGTGCCAAAGATTTATGCAAAGTAGTTTATTATTTATAGTAGTCTGTATATGTCCGGTGTTTTCATTTGATTGTGTTCTGCTTTTTTCTTGATTATAGAGGCAGCAAGGCAGAAACAGACATTCAGGAAAATAATAAGTAACAGGTCTGATCTGCAGCCAATAATCTATCCGTCCATCTAACTGTCTGTTCATATGGTGCGCGCAACAGAAACCAATAGTTCTGAATTAGCACCATCCTCTCCTCTACAGTTTCTGTTGTGGAGACCTCAGCTGACGTGTGCAGCGTACAAATCGGACTTTAGGTTCATATCATTGTATTAACTCATACACGGTCTGAATGAGAATTGGGTTCACTTTATTTATCATGTACAATGAATAAGCAGTAGTTCTTGTCCTGCAGACATACTGACAACAAACTTAATAGTATAACTGACAACTGACAATTAATACACAGCAGTATAATATACTAACACATGTCTGTGAGTAGTAGGTTGCCAGTAAAATCAGGTGTTTCGAGATGAACGTTGACAAGAACCTAGATGGATGATCTTGTAGATCATTTATCAAGCAAAAGTGCAAAACATTTTCTGATTCAAACATTCCACAAGTTAACTTTTCTTGTTTAATATCTTTGTGCATTTGATTTATTTTGGGTATTAACCATTTCTTGAGCCCTATTTGCACATTGCTAGTATAACAGGGGGACCTCATGTTATTTAGAAATTACCGCCATGTCTGAATTTCATCTGGCGCAATCACACAGAATGGACAGGTCTTTATTTTACTCCTATTACCTGACATTATCTCCTGGTTAACCTTCAATGTAGCTGATCTCACAGCAATTTCTTTCTTGGCCAGTTGTCTAACACAACACTGATGTTTCAGAAGAAATTCAACCCCAAATCACTGATAAGCCGATTAGCAAGGGGCTGACATTAGGTTAGATTTAAAGGACATATTTCAGTAACATATATACATGATGAGCACAGAAACGTCACGTCTTCCTAGTCAAATGTTGCATATATATATTATTTAAAAAACAGCCACTGTTATTAATGTTAACAAGGTTAACTGTTGCATCTGAGATGTTCTGCAACATTTTTAGGGGCAAATAATAAACCTTGAAGAGTAAATTGTGCTATATTTGGACTGTTTTCTGAGTGTTTCCTCACCTTTTACACTGGTCAACTAGTCCTAGTAAAGAACGTTCACCGATACATTTCCCCCTCTAGTTTTCCAAAGTGGCGAGTAGCAACTATTAACAACAAAGGACAAAAGCATGAGTTTATTCATTCATTAAGTCTATAATTAAAATAGCATAGTACACAAACTAAACACCAATCATGTCCTTATTCTATAGCTATGACATTGTGCAAAAAACATTTACATCAAAATTATACTTTGAAGCAAAACTTGTCTTTTGCCAGTTTAAACTTCCAATTAAATAAATGGCAAATTGGCAATTTGACGACATCGTCATGGATTCGGGTATTTTTAATGATTATCAGTCAGTTCTTTATTAGCAATCAACTTATGGTGGAATATTGTGTATTAGAGTATGAAGCTCAGCGTAAGTTCAATCAGGAATCTTTTTATGAATCTCTCTCCGCTCTCTCCATTCAGTGTTTCTTCATGTACTCTCGCTCCATTTAACCAACCACATTCTGCCTCGAACACAATCAGCTGATCATGTTTCTGCTGTCAAACTTAAAACCACTCTCTTGTCAGCTGTCATTACAGGCATTCATGCAACCCTCCTCCACCCCATCCTCCTCCAGCTTTTCATCCAGTTGCTAGGTTCTACTCACCAGAATCAACCCCCCACATTGTCAGATCTCCAGGATCCTTCATCCTCCATCACCACCACCAGTGTCTAGACTCCACTGAGGGGGTTTCCTATTCTACACACAGCTTCTTCCCCTCCCCAAATATTACCTCATCATGATGGAGTCTAACCGCCAAAGATTTCCTCATACTTTATTGTTCACATGGCAATAAATCTTCATGTTCACACAAAAAAATATGCATCCCTCCCGACTGAAATAGTCTGGTATTGCTGGATTTAATTAATAATGTCAATAATTCCTTAATTTCATGGAAGTCAAAGATATGTTGGATGATAATACAACACAATGTATTTATGGCGGTGTTATTTGAGGTATTTTCATTTACATGGTGCAATTCACGGTTTCAGCTTTAATGGCTGAAAGCAAGTCTCCACCTCTGGATCAAAGATTTTGTCAGAGCTTTCTCTCCTGTGCCTGCCTCTCTTCTCTCCAACAAATGAAGTAAAAATAAAACAAATTTTCAAAAAAAGGAAAAAGTTGTGCAGCCTGCTCCTTCATAAAAAGCTAAATATATCCACCCACATCAGTTAGTTTATTCTGCCAAACCTGGGTGCCTCTTTAATCGTGTATTATGTACACAGAATATTTCCAGCGTATCTTAGGAAAATGGATGATATTTTAAGAAAAACACAACTGTGACAAATCTGCTCTCCAAGTGATAGTCTGTGATGAAGCACAGGAGAAAGCTACGGCAATGTGAACTCTCACTGCAGCTCTCTCTGCTTGCAGTTGCTGTTAGGACTTCAGAGTTTACCATCAACTCTCATTGAAAATTAATGCTATTCAGTTTGTTGCCTACTGCCCAAATCTAAATGTAGCAGGAGATGAGTCAAATGGTTAGAGGAGAAAGATGTCTCCTCTTCACTGAATGAGCTGCCCTGTAGCTTAGTCATCCTTCAAATGTCACATACACACACGCGCTCACAGAAGAAAAAGTGTTGTTCATTATCATCTCTCCATGTAAATATCATAATTAACACTGCACAAATAAATTATTACGATTACCACCATCAAAGCATCTCAGAGTCATTTTTGTCTCCAAAGACATGAAAAGAGGAGATGATGTCAGATGTCACGTTTTCAGGCACGCTTTCAAATTTGCAGTGTACAGCTCAGCACAGCGTCTACAGTGTTGCGCCCCAACCAAGCCAATACAGCAGCCAGTTAATAGAGATCAAACGCAATGCAACAGCTTCTAACTCCTGTTCACATAATCACCGTACATACTAGCCACAGGTATTTTAAGCTGGAATCAATTTCCACTGCGTCAGCATCCACCTCTTACCTCCGGGATAGCTCTATTTCCTCAGAGGCCTTCTCTACGCCTTGTTAGCCAGAAAGCTGAACGTTCTGCAGACCCTGCAACACAGCCAACCTCTTCACAGCTGTCTAAAAATGCCCACAAATCACCTCAAGCATCTTCTGCCACTTTGCTCCTAAATTCAACCCCTGACAAATTTCCAGCCCATTTTATTTCATGTGCACACAAGAATGACGGCCTGTTGTTGGTGTGGTTCCCCTGTCAGTCAAGTGGGGGCACTGTTGCTTTTCTGAGCTTGTTTTGCCATGCAGGACACCAAGGTGCTGAGGTACAGGAGTGCCACAAATATATCCTGTGTTATTCATGGTTGCAGGCGGAGCCCCACTGTTTAGGGAGACTTTGGTCAAAGGTTTGGCCACAATTTTCTGTTCACACGCTTGCCAAAGACCTTTTTAAGGTGTCAGTCAGCATGCCGTCTCACACCAGAATCACAAAGAAAAGGAGACGTGGAGGGGAGAGAGACGGAGAGGCAGACTTGTATTCAGGAGCTGTGGTTGCTGCATGGTGTTGTCTCCTGAAGCAAATGAGTGTGACAAGTTCCTGCCGACTCAGTTTGCACACAAATAGCAAATCAGTCGTCTCTAAGCCAATACTTGACGGTGGATGTGCACCTCTCATCCCCTCACTCAAATCACCCACAAACAAGGCAAGGCAAGGCAAAGCAAAGCAAGGCTTACTTATCTGTATCGCAACTTTCAAGATGACATACAAGGCAATTCAAGGTGCTTATCATAAGACATTAAGGCATTAACACAATTGTGGTGCACAATATGGTCAAAAGACTCTATTGCAATTATTTTCACATTTATTGTGATAAGGATATTGTTAATTGTTGATTGCTGGAGATGTCCTTGTTCAATCATAATTTAAAAAAACTGTGAAAAGAATGTTGAATGGTGATGATGTGACATATGTTTACCCTAAACCTAGAATAAAAATTACAGAGCAGCGCACTATGTGAAACAAGCAGCTTCCATTTTCTTCTCCTGTAGGCATCCGCCACAGACACAGAAAGAAACAATCTTTCAAAATGGTAAAAGATAAAAAGAGGGTTTTGTTTTCTTTGCCTTGTCTCATCTTAAATATTTCAAAAGGAGGATTCGTGTTCAGAGAAAGATTGCTGTAAGTGAAATTATTTTGCAACCATTATAAAAGCAGTCTGACCTACCGAATACCTAACAGATCTGTAGAGGATCAACAGCACACAGGACAACTATATGTGTATAAAAATACATAATACAGGAGTTATTTTTTGTAGGTCATACTGCGTGTCCAACTGCATGTAACATGTCATTAATGGCTCCCTTTTATAATGTGTTACTTAATAAAATAATAAGCAGCAACAATCAACAGTACATCTCTTCACCTTTAAGATGATTTTGATGCCAAAATTTAAGCCTACAATCCCAAATTATTTCCTATTTGTCGTAAAAATCAAGTAACGTTGCAATTTTGTTGCTGTTCCTAACGAGGACTAAACAAAATGTCTCTAATTCATGTCATAACTGTTATTGTAACTGTTCTGGTATTCAGCTCGTTCAATACATTTTTCCATCATTCAGGACATAAAGACTACGCCTCCATTTCTGTGGATCCGCTAACCAACACTTCACTGTGTGCTCGGATGATATTCATATGATGTATTACAGGACACAAAGAAGAAAGACAAGCGTGACACTAATGCAAAATTACTTGACGTGTTCATATAGAACTAAGTGGGCTGAGACGTATATGTATATGAGACTGCCAACCATGTTACTGTTGAATTTGTATTATGAACGCCGAGCTAAAACCTTTCCCACATGTCATGCGGCGTGCTGACAGATAGCTCACGCCATCAATCAGAAGGTCCCATGATAGTAATTTCCTTTCTGTCTGATCAAACCATCAAACTTGAATGTCTCTGTGGGAGGTGGCTGGCAAGGTGATCATCTGGTGTGAGTGACAGTGAGAAAGAGGGAGAGACGGAGGAAACAAAGGAAAGGAAAGGAAAGGAAAGGAAAGGAAAGGAAAGGAAAGGAAAGGAAAGGAAGGGAAAGGAAAGGGGAAACATTCATGGTTTAAGAAACCTAACCATAATCTGTTGTCCCTGACCTCTGACCTAATGAAGGTCAGAGGTCAGGGGCAACTACACAATATTAGGACTAACATAATGTCACAGATTGTTGATGCAGTGATATTGACTTCCAAATGGACCTTCATTGTCATCATAAATTGTGACCTCGTGATCTTTATTGGAACCTACCCGCTAAGATAACAGCTAATGTCTCCCTTCACAGAGGGGAGGCCTTTAGAATCACCACCATCATGTTCCTGTCAGTAGACAACAAACAGGACAGAAGATCTTCGACGTACCGCACCAACAACACACAATCAGTGTTTGAAGATGAGGTTAGATGCCAACATGCTCACTCAATTGTGAGACACATGATTAAATGCATTTTTTGATGTCATTCATATACTGTATTAGCAGCATTTTCAACCTTACTGAAGGCCAATTAAAATTCTTGTCATACTGCATGTTGTACCATCTTTGTAATAATTGTGTCAGGATGGAGAATGTTTCATTACTTGCCCACAGAAGTGTATCGGTACACAGAATTATTGGTCACGGGGTCAAGATATGGTACAATTCTGCTACAACAGGGAAAAGGCAATTAAAAAATCTCAAATTCAAATATTTGTTTCTATGATTATATCGTCTTGTATACATTAGCATCACAATGACCACTAACATACCTGCAACTACTGAATACCTGGAATTTGTTACCACTACCCACTGGTACCTTTATCTGGAACTTTACTGTCTGTCATAACAAACATATAATATCCATTGCAGTCTCTTTTCTCAGTCACCAACTGATTTAATATTTATTGGTACTATCAGTTGTTACCCTTAAAAGTAAAGTCTTTGAATTTTTGGGAGGGTCCGTCAGTCAGCGTTTTCTTTGTCTTGCTTTTGTTGTCAATGGCAGTTGGAAAACTGCTCTCGGGTGCATTACTGCCACCTTCTGGAGCGGAGTGTGGATCAGAGTGGTTATACTGTCACAAGGATGTTACTGATTAATTCCGATGAATTCTTTGTATGGCTGCATGCTCCAAACTGTAACACCCTTACCATGATGGTTCTGGATAAATACAACATACACTGCTACACTCCTACTTTCACATTGACACACGACAATTTATGTTTGTGTGGTCATCTTATTTATCTTATTTGGTCAACACGAAAAGGTTTTCTCTTAAAGTTTTTCTGGAAAATGAAACTGTGTTTCCTTTGTAAGAACACAATTTTTTTCTTTATTCAGTTAAATTGTAAATTGAATATATTCAGGTTTTGTTTGCTGGACAGAACAATACATTAAATAAATCATCTTTTCTGATTAATATGGAATATAACAGACAGAATAAACAATAAGTTGTAATCCAACTTTGGAATCGTTTCACCATTATGCAGTAATAAATGCATCAATGCATCATTACATGTCTCTGCCAATGTTTGCAAAAAAGATTATCTTCTCTCAGGATTTCAGTCTTCACTTTCAGAAGAGACGTTTGATGTGTGTTGCATTGTCTGCCGTTATGCTGTGATGGCATTTTAAAAGACAATTCGGTTGGAGTTGAGTCGAGGCTAAGATGGCAGCATCAATATTAAACTGGCATCACTGCAAGTCATGAACTGAGACTCTGCAGCTGCGTCCCAAATCTCCCTAGCAACCACAGATGGTATTGTCAAGAAGGTCCACAAGCTGTAGACAAATAAACACGTAACAGCCACGCAAGGAAGAGGACTTAACTCCAGAACAGTTGTGATGTGGGTGCACTTGTTCATTTACAGCTACTTGCACAGGAATGTGGGACTATCTTGTCATTATTTTGAAGTCTTACAGCTCCATTCCTGCACCAAAGCACTTAAGTTGCTGGGTTCATGTTAGTTTATCTGAACAACAATAAGCTGGCATTACAAAAACACTGAATCATAATAATGAAATGTTTTTTGGTATGGAAAATAAACAGTCTTCTGTAATCTTTTAACTGTAATAAAAAGGCACTAAGCTCTTTTTTTTTTTGGCTATTTCACTTTACTGTGAAAAATGCAGCAATTGTGTTAGTTAAAAAATGTGGCAGCCAATAATAATACAGAAGTGTTCCCGCTTCAAGTTAGTTATGCAGGAAAAACCCCGGCTACATGACAGCTGCAGAGTGTATTTTGGTATTTTAATGACATTTCCTCTTTTTCTCAGTCCTTTCTTGATAATGTTGATGAGCCAATCGGTTCGCCAAATATTTTGTGCTCAGAGTAACAAAATTTAAGTTGCTGCTAAAAAGGAAAATGTCAAACATCATCCTCCAATAGGATTAATAAAAGCAGCGTGGCTCCTTTAAGAAACAGAGCAGTGCGTAGTGTGTGAGTGGTCAAGCAAGAGAAGGAGGGAATGCTCCACTGACAGGGTTCAGCTCAGGTGTTAGTGACGGGGCAGAGGGGAAGGTTCAGCAGGGAAGTTGTCTGGTGGCAGTAAATGTACAGAGCAGGTTACAAGTTGACCATGAATAAACTCTGCAGCTTCTCAATACCCGAGAAGATCTTCTGTTTGAGTGCCAGCTATCGCTTTCCCGGCTAATATTCATGCTAATATGGATGCTATCGCTGATCCCTGCTAATCTTGTTGGTCTTGCTAGACTGGCAGTCTGGTTGCGATGGTAATAACTGCGAATGCCTATTAACCACACAGCCATTCTCTGTTTGAGAAAGAGCGCTGACCCTTAGAAGAGAAGAAAACTGACTGAAGGGGGGCTTTAAACGTTTTGCTTTTTTAACCATGAAAATATAACTGTATCACACAGACAAAGCCTCCTCTGGATGAGAAGACCTCTCTTTTTGTGGCATCTTGACAGCAGGAACATCCATTGCTTTGATATGTTTTTGTTCAGGAGACTTTGCTGTTGTTTTGTACAGGCCAAATGTGAGATACAAGGGAATTTAAGGCAAAATTTGGTCGTCCATCACCATGTGCAGACACTGAGATCCACTGTGTGGAAACACAGCATGATTATAGTCACATTACAGCACATATATTCATTTTTGGGGCTTAACTCAGTAAGATGACTGACTGAACTTCCATCTCTTGGACTTGTAGAAAATAGATGAGCCTCAGCACCGTTTTTCTCCTTTATTAAATTGCACAATGGCACTCCACAGCAACAAATCCTATGTATTTTTAAAAATGCTTTCATAGGGCAGACATTACCAGTGTTTTGCAAAGCAATAAGAATATTCAGTACATTTATCATCCAACCTGAGTGCTTTTATATATTTTCAGGGCCTGCAGCAGATATACAGTAGATGGGGGTGGTTTTAGGATGTGATGATTCATTGTTGAGAGTCTTGGAGGTGTTGTACTGTACGTGCTTAACTGAACAAAACACGAGTTATAGGAGTTGCCCACTTGACGCCCACAATAACATACACTGCACTCACATTTTTAACCTCCGAGCAGAGGTTGAACTACAATTCCTTTTTGTGTCTGAGAGTGTGCAGTTATTTTTTTACTCGCCTCACTATCCATTATAATCATTTTCTCTTTTTTACCTTTATTTTAGTCAGGAAATATCCCACATTTGGTTGGCGGAGATCACATTTGCTTCTCTTTATGATTCACAATGACTGGCACATTCTCTTCTAACCCAGACACTTAGCCTCTCGTGGACTTGCAGCCTTCAGATCTCAGAAATGTGTCATCCCAGTTCGTAAGCGTTCAGCCCTGTAGTCCAGAGTCCACACAATGGGATTCAGCCTTGGTGTGAGTGACTCACTGTTCAACATTATGCATACTCAACTGACTGCTACTGCTCATCTTTATTTTGTGGGCCTGAATCCATAAGCACTAGCAGTGGCTGAAATCTGTAATCTGAGGTTAAAGGGGCAACTTCTGTAAGCTAACTAAACTAATATGCAAACTACGCCTATAAAGATGGGTGTAATATTTTTCGGCCATAAATAAAAATCAACATTATTTTGATGTTTGCGCTTCAATGAGCTGACATCTCACAGTGAGGGACAAACATTGAGTCAACAACATGACAAATAATGTGTTTAGGTGGTACAGTTAGAGGCGACAAAAGATTATTAAAGATTTTGTCGCCCCTAGCTGTATTCTTGTTAACAGCAGGACATAAACAAACATGTTCATTTCTCTCATGTTGTGATATGAGAGAAAGCATTTAATGTATGTCAATAAGCCTACCGAATCATAAAACAAGCACTAACACACTAATCCGTCGATATGAGCATACCAAATTAATTAAATAAATTCCTCCCTGCTACCAGTGGTAAACAAAAGCATTACATATCACACTGTACTTCTGTTCTGATTGGTAACTTGACAGACAGCCTAATCAATACATGTGGCCGAACCAAAGGTACTAGTCTGTTAACGGTTGCTTATTTAGACATCGATCAGTTACAGAGCTACATTATCATTAACTTGGAAACAGCGCTTCCCACTCCTGTCTGTGGATGGTGTACAGAGGGTTTTGAAATGTTTTTCTGCTGAAAACAGCTGCTAACGCTGCCAATGGAAACAAAACTATGAGAGCAGTAAAGGTGAAAAAACTTTTGGTTATTTAAGATCCTACTAACAAGACACATTGCTCTCTGGTGTGAAAATTATATATAACAATTGTTTTCACCAATCAAAAAAACCTAGGGTAAGCAATTTTGGATTGCAATCTCTTGTTACTCTTATGGGCTGACATGCAAACAGAAACGAGTGTATCTGATCAGTTAAAGATGATACATATACACAACATCTAGCGTTTTCAACATTTGCAAAATAAATTCAAACTATTGGTAACAGCTAATTAGCTATCATGTCGTCTCTACCCTGTAAAGTTATGTACCCATCAAGATATTTATGCATAAAGAAGAGGAAAAACAAGCCCAGAGTCAAGTTGGAGCTGTTTAGCAGCTTGTAGCAGGTAACTCGACCAGCCCGGCTACCGAAACATAGTACAGAGAAGTTTGTATCACAACACACACATAGGAAGAACGACGCCATTCTCTGGTCAGGATGCTATTACTCCACTATATCTTTATACAGCAAATAGTTGCTTGTTGCTTTTTTAATGTTCATAATCTCATATACAGAACCTTTAGTATCAGTCAATATAAAGGCCCTCACAATTTATCAATTCGCTGTACATTCGCCTCATGTACATTCCAAAAAATCTCCACATCTTATGAAAAAGTATGAACAAAACGCAAGTTCACATAAAAAGCATGAGGGCTTCTGCTATGACCAAGCACACTTGTGTCATCAATGCCATCAAGCTATACTGAGTGACCACTGAGATAAACAACTCCTGCTGAGTCAGTAGCTTTTCCCACTACTGTATACTAAATGAGAGCATTGATCAACTGGTGTGTGTGTGTGTGTGTGTGTGTGTGTGTGTGTGTGTGTTGTCTTTTTATGCTTTGATGCCAGGTTATTTCCCACTTCCATGCAAGATTTTCTGGCGACTTATAATCACGTGTGACTCGACCAACAAGGCGTGTCTTATGCCAAAGATCCTTCGCAGTACAGAAGTTTGTACTCTAAACAGTCACAGATGATCCCCTTTCTGTGTGGTTTAAAGCAAGTTGTCACTCAATGTCCATTTCCCATAATTCCGTGCATATGAAAAGCAGCAGGCTTTAATTCTAAATAACATTAAAACAAAAAAAAGGCTCGGAGTGAGGCTCGTCATACAGTCAGCTCCTTGCACCACCATCCCAGTGGTTATTTGGGCTTTGGACTTCTATATAAAAAGCCGTAACATACTGTAATATACGATAATATACGATAATAATATACATATAAAAAATATAAAAGCAGACAAAACTGACAGCCACAGTGATACTGTATAAACTGTATCCCTTGCACTGCTTACAGACATTAAATGACAGAGACGGGTATGTTGTCATGGACTTCTGACTGTGGCGCTTTACCAATAAAAGCCTTTGGCATTTTAATTTTGAAAGCCATCCAAAGCTATTATTTTCAATGTCAACAAAATCTACTGGAAGCAATAGTGATCCTGTTTGACATCTCTTAAATATACTCCAGAGGTACAGCAGTGATCTTTGCTGACAAGAACAATCATTGCATTTCAACTGAGACTACAATTACTACAGCATTTAACTCCCCATTCACTCAACTTAACATTCACACACACTAACTATCATGCACATGAACTGTCTAGATGACATTTTCTGACACATTGACATCTGACGGTTTGTATCCTGGCACACTGATGGTCTTAATGCCTCACATACGGCACACAGCAAAGACACTGTTAAACATATGCTGTGCTCATATACTCAATACATATCACCCATTTAACAATTGGCCTACTTGTCTTGTGCACAAATTGAAAGCTATTGTTAATGCAGACACTCCTTAATTCTCTTTCCACAGCTGGGCCGTATGTATAATGCACAGGGCTGTCACCTCACTCACTGTTGGAAAAAATACACAGTGATGGACCCTGGATGTCCAATTCACTTTGAACTTTATGCAACATGCTGCTGGTATCCAACAGAGACCTCAGCACTACCTGAGAATGTAAACCAGGTTAGAGTATGGTTTTGTTATAGCACACGTCTCATGGCTAGAACACAGTAAACATAGCTGCCAACACGCCTGAAGGGCTGCAGGTCAGCAGGCAACACAGTATGATGACACTCCACTGCTTTAGTAACGGTTTGAGAAGCTGTAGAAAACGATGAATGTTTGTTT
Organism: Diplodus sargus; assembly: GCA_903131615.1. Taxonomy (NCBI): domain Eukaryota; kingdom Metazoa; phylum Chordata; class Actinopteri; order Spariformes; family Sparidae; genus Diplodus; species Diplodus sargus. Next base: position 186,767 of record CAEMYA010002084.1, read on the forward strand.
TTTTTTGCTTGAAAAAAATTGGCTTAAATGATAAATCAATTAGCAAATTAGTTGTTATTTATAAAGCTTCGATATAATGCTCTAGAGTCTGACTAATACATTGGTTTACATATATTATTGGCTGATATTGGCCACAATCACAAACATATTGGAATCAGCAGATACAGTATATACATTCAGTTTGATATTTCCATAAACATCATTGCTACGCTACATATGAAGTGGTAAATAAAATAACTTTTGAAGTAAACTGCTAACATTTAGCTGGCTGTGCTCATTCAGCTAGTGCTATAAGATTCATAAATAGTAAATATAAAAAGATGTACTACATACATTTTGCTCTCTCCTTCCACCCCACAGTATGTCTCTACTTAGTGGTATTTTTGAAAGCATTGGGAATTTGAGTTTTGACCCTTTGAGGTTACTGTAGCTGGTCAATGTAGTGGAGCGCTGACGCCAACAAAAGGCAAACAGTAAAGTCAGCAGTTACTAGTTTCCACAGAGATATATAACATACTACTATATGACATAAAAGTACGAGCGCACACATTGTTTTATGGTAAACAGGAAAAATCCTTGTGATAGTCATGCTAATTTCTGTTAGTACTTGTTGTTCCCATTGTTTCTCCCATTATGGATTAGCATCAAGCTAACATACCAAGCTCCGGTTAAGAAAAAAGTTAGATTTCTTCTCCCACCCCTAAAAATGTGCTGCTGATTGCTGAATCAGTCACACTATGACAAGTGTGGGATGTCTGTCACAACGAGTGTATGATCTCTGTTTCAGCTATCTATTAGTGTCCATATCCCCCCACAAGGTACATTTAGTTTTTCATATTTGAGGGGGTTTATTTATTTTTCTGCTTATGTTTATTTTTAAGGTTAGATTTTATTGTCTCTGGAGTGGATGAAGCTGAGTAGTGCAGCAAATTATTCTGGCACAGATTTAGACAACAAAAGATTCCCAAGCCAGTTATTTTTTTTGTTTAACACCGCCATTAAAGATTAGTCAGACCGTTTTTGTCCTTGGTGTAAGTCCACAGTTAATCTGCTCAGCTAACTTTCCTGAGTCTGCTTCCACCCACACCGCCTTGTATAGTGTACAGTTGCATTGCGTCTCTCAGCCAGTGAAAGGATCAACACTGGCTGGGCGGGATAATCCCCATTGTGCTAATCTGAAAGACTAGCCTCTGGGATGCCACAAAATGTACTCGCTGAAAAGGTGAGCTTTGCTGCTCAGCATGAACCCCCCTGACCACAAAACATAAACAAACTGGCTTTTAGCTATCTTGCCATTCAGGATGCCCTCACCACGCCACAGCAGCCATGATCCAAATTGAAAGGGACAACCTTAGGCCTGGAAAGAGGTGAGTCATTTGAGTTTTGTCCATATTCTTCCCTCAAGGTATCAACATGACAAACTAGCTTTAGGAGACATTAAGCTGACAAAAATAATTTCAGGAGCAGAAATTGCTTGAGAGAAGAGTAATGCATTTATTGCACCACATTAGTGTGCAGAGTTGATTTTGGTGGATGAAACTAATCTGCAGCAGGCAACAGTCAGGTTTGGACAAGTTTAAACTTGCTTCCAAAAATATTCATATTTAACAAGCTTACATAAGCTCGGCAAGAATGCAAGCTGAATAATTGTCATACCCAGACAACTATGTTTCTTAGTATGATTGAATATCTGCCTTGGGCTGCTGCGCACGACCATTTCTCCCTTTGTGATGATGTTATTCATAAATTCAATAGTCTTGCTATTTTGCATTAATTAACACGCGGCAAAAAACCCGCACCACCGCAAATTAATCATGACCTAAAAATAAGAACAGACTGTAATTTTGTTTTTGGCACTACACAGCAAACTAGTCTGCATTGCATTTTTAACATGGCTTCCAACACCCAAGTGTAAGCACTCAGTAATCCTTCATTATCGCTTTGGTTCTTAACAACACTCAATTAACGAGAAGAGACTTTATTTTACAACAATTCTGGGGGTCTTTACAGGGGTCCCTGGGAGGTTCACAACCTCACACATGCTGCCCTTCTGGCAGAGTCAGCAGACAGATTTTCAAGAGGGTGTTTGCTATTGACACCACAGTAGAGCCATTGCACAGTCTGTTCTGCTATCTATTTTTTGATGCATTTCTAAGAAAAACATGACATCACTTGTAGATGCATGTAGATATAGCTGTGTTTTGTTTTTTTTTACTTTTAGAATAACAAATTCCAATTCTTCACCCTGTAACTGATTTTTAAGTTGCAGCCAACCTCCATTTGACAGAGAGTTCAGCTTTTGTCTGCCCTTAGATATTCAGTGATACTAATCACAGTGTTTTAACCAGTGCGAGCCCCACATTAAGTGTATCATCATTAGTAGTTGTACAAGAGGGAGGCTTCCAGTCTGGCACAATCACAGTTTGCTCTCCCTCTCTGCTCGTTCATTTCAATTTGCAACAGGTACATTTTAAATAAAGAAGGAAAATCATGAGAATTTATAATCAAATTGGAAAAGTCAATGTTTTTGCTTGAACTTGTCAGTCTGATTTGAATACCGATTGCACCGTGTAATGGCTGAAGAAAAAAAGCACCAGCTGCATATCGAGTGGTTCCTCTACTGTGAAATAACTCTATACCGTAAAAGAAAAAGAGCCCTATTGATGGAGTAGGCAAAGAATTTGAATAACAGAAACCGAGGTAAAACAAGAGCGAACTCAGAAGCATCCAGTGTTGTGTAATTGTCTGTTACCTTGCTAATATGTGTTTCCTCTTACCATTAGGACTGGAGAGGATTCAAAAGTGGGATTCCTTCTACTAGGTAAGCAAGTAGCAAAACCTGCTTATTTAATCAGATCAAAATTATGATTCTTATGGTTGCTTGTTTGCCATGGACAGAAGCCAGACTGCTATCCAAAGCCATGTTGCTAAACAGTAACACCGCAAGGAAACAGTAGAAGAAGTTTTCCGCTTTAAACAATTCTTTTTCTAACTAAATGAGCATGGGGACTCAGGTAAGACCTAAGAAAAAAAAGACAGTGACCCCAAATTATGCTGACATTTGTGCTACTCCATCTTTTCCTCCAATTTGTCTGACCTATTTCACTTAACTGACAGCTAAACTTTTCAGTCTGAATCAATATGCAATGCTGTTATAAAATCTTCCACTGCTGCAAAGTGCACGCTAAGCTTGTGCTGTTTCATTTACGGTCCCTTTTTGCCACCATTGTGTGGCTGTGTACCTAAAATTCAAATCCAACTATGTTGTGCTTGGTGGATAAAAAATGTTTTTTGAGCCAGAATTTTCCATGTATAAAAAACACACAAACACTCTTCTCTTTACAGGAAGCTGCTGGGTGTCCCATGGGATGATTATTGTTTCGAGAGGTTCAATGTTTTTTTTGACTTGTTGCCTGAGAAAGACATTCCTCCTGAGACTGAACATTGAGAAAATACTTTGCAGTCAATCCCACATGCCAGCCAATCATTTGACCACCACAGCAGCCTACTAAAAATCAATGGCAACAAAAAATGTATTTATTTTTTCATACCAGGGGAAAATTACGTTCACAATATCACAAAACGTTTTGTCTACCCGTTTCTCCCCAGAAGTGACAATACAGAGTTTGGTGTTTGCAGTAGGAAATACACAGGAAATCCAGGCAGAGAGACTTATCTCCAGTCTGAAATGTGACCTAAAGGATAAAACAATTTCGTCTCTCTAATAATATACAGTAAGGCGGCATATGATGGAGGGAGGAACACATTTATCGAGGCACACATCATTATTCAACCCCTTATTTGAATCCTGCAGATAAGCACACTCAAGAGAGATGTATCAATTATGGTTAGGCTGAGACACTGGCCACTAAGGGTGTTTCGTGCCTCACTGTGGATAATGTAAGTGCAATAATGCTAGAGCAGAGTTCTGAAACCAACTCATTTTCACTCGGAGATTGGGTATCCCTCATTCAGACGATGATTGGATTTGTGACATGCTCTCCACTTAGGTAAAAGGAGTGTAATTATGGACTTGACCTTTAGGGGCATTTTCTGTATCGAATCCTCTTAACAGCATTCAAAAGTGAGAATAAAGCTGTGATTGGTCGAGTTTTGTACATTTCATAGGCTGCACTTCTATTTTGTGGGGTTAACTCATCTTGGGCTGGTGCACACGAGCACATGAAGAGGTTTCTCATTTAAAAACTAACCATGTTTTAAAGGAGGGGAGGGAGAGGAGACCTATAAGAGAGTTGTTTTTATCTCTGGGCTTTTAAAATACAAGACAACAACAGACGGTCTTAAAAATGTATTGGGATAATAGAACTGCGGCATCTTTTGGAGCAATGAAGAGGCATTAGTCAGAAAAGACCTGCAATAAATATAGATTGCCCACATCACCATTAGTTCTTATTCTATATGCACAATAAATCAAAAAAGTTGTTTTTAAAGAAAAAGATATTTCATATGTCAGACATTTTTAAATCTAGCAGATGCCAAATACACATTACATGCCACTAATATTTCTCTTTTTTTAAATCTTTATAGTTTCTTCTATTTTTCAATTGCCTTATTCTTCTAAACATTTTTGGTTTATCCAAAGCAATTTTGTAGACCTGCTTTCTTTTGAAAAAAAAAAAGTCCTTCTTAGTCATCCACCTACACATGTGCAGCTCTAGGCAGTATCGCCCAATCACACTGATCAACTAAAAGTGTGGCTATGTCACTTTTGCTGAACAGCTGCAACGTCTGCAAAGAGACAATGATGGGATAATCTTAAACTCTTCAAGTCAGCATAACAGTAGAATAGGTGGCAAAGAATTACAATGTCAGCTTTTTAACAATATCTATAAAGTGAGCGAATATTAGCCAACATAAGTGTCCTGAATAAAGCTAAGGTGCGTTTCTCTGATTATGACTATGACATCTGTACAGAAATGTTGCTTTCTCTTGAAAATTGTGGTTGCTTTCGGTAAATGTTGGATCTTGCAGACCTCTGACAAAAACAGAAACGTATCCAGGATTAAAGCTATCAAATGTCTAGAAACTATTAAAATGGTTAAACTGAAATAAGGTAAGAATAAAATGCGACGATAAAGAGGACATACAGCAGCAATTATAGTACTCTTCGGATGATGACTCAACCAGCATTTATAGAGACAAAAACATACTTACATACTCTTCAAATGAGGCATAATTGTTGCTGTGACATTTAATATTAGAGGGTGAATATTTGAATAAATCCGGGCTTGATGACAGTTGTGAGCATTTCTGAGACTGCTTTGCTTCAATAATATCATGAAGTTGTTGTCTTGTTCGTTGCTTTGACTGAGATGTTTTACATAAGAAACACAGCCCATCACACACTGGACATATAAAAGCAATGCCTGACTGAGTGATGGTTTATGGTTTATTGCTTCTGACAACACAGTGCTTGAATATTTCTTTGTCACAGTGCACTATTGACTGGCAAGTCAGGCATGCCATTTATAGTATAGACAGGGTGATTGGATTTTTTAGCACTAGCCAGACCAAATGTCAAAAAGACATGTTTTCTCGTCTGAATGTATTCAAATCAAAGGAAAACTGGCACCTTTGCACCAGCAGCTGCTACCATAGTGATAGCAAAATCATAGCAGGCAAGTATTTTAAGTCATTAGAGAAAGATGGAAAAGCATGCTTGCATGCAGAGAGCACTTGCCTTACTCTCAGAGGCAGTCAGACATCATTTAAGTGTAAAGTGTCTCTTTTCTTTGACAGCCTCTTTTCTAGGGGCCCTGTTGGCAGGGGTCACTGTCCTCCCAGTGCACCACACTCACTGCCTGCGTGACTGATTCTGAGCCGCGGATCTGCACGGAAAGCTGTTTGGATAACTGTCAGCTCTCCCTCTCTCTCATTGCCATCAAAGATGAAGGGTCATTTTTCTCCATCTCACCGTGACTCCCCTCAAGATGTCTCCCTCCGAAATGCAGAGGGATGGCTTCCTCACCTCCCTCCCACCAGCTTATAATAGATGGCTCTTTTTTGACTGACAGTCTATGCTGTGTCTATGCTGTGTTTTGTATTGCTTATTCAGTCTGTATAGGGGTGTTTGTGTTGAATGGAGCTCCAAGCCTCAAAAACCATGTCCTTGTGTGAGCAGCAATGTTTTTGAACGAACCTAACCCTGAATGCGGGCAATGATAGATTATTTCATTTTATTATATGTGTGCGCCAACAAAGTTGCCCTCTGAACAGGGATGGATTTTGAAATTCTGGGCTTTTACTCATAACAATTTGGCCAACTGATTTTTGTGTTGTTGTTAATTTTGTCCTTGTTATCTAATAACTCATTAGATAATTTAGATATTTAAGTAATTCAGCCCTTAATTAAACTGTCTTTGTATGGGCACAAATTAAATCATACATATTTATAAAACAACCTTTCATATAACCTTTTTCAACAAGATAATAACTTTTTAAATTTCACTCTTGTAGCATTTCCCTATGATATTACTGTTGCTGCCACTGTCGCGAAGACAGCATTTGCAACATGGCTACCGCAACAGCCTGGCGACTTCCCAAAGAAAAAACAACACGAAAATCCCAGTTTGACATAGAAATCCTGTTCTTAATGCTATATAAAAGCCAGAGTAACACAGCCGGTTGTATTAGTAAGTAGGAAGGTTCTGTTACTAACTGATCATGTGTAAGTAATGCTTGTTTTGAACTGTAAAGGGGAAACACATATCAAGAGGTGAACAGGCTTTGACACACCTGAGCGCTCTTCATCAAGTGAATGTGCACCTATTCGCTGGTTCTCTTTGGTTGCTCAACTGCTGACAAGCTTCCTTTGTTTACATTTACATTTTAGTGCCAACCAGCACATCAGGAGCAGTTTGGGGTTCAGTATCTTGTCCTAGGACACTTCGACAAGCAGACCAGGGGAATTGAACCACTGACCTTCCGATAACCAGACACTGGCTCTACCTCTGAGGCACAGCCGCCCCTCTGTGCCATAATTTAACCTTTGTTTTTAGGCAAAAAGTCTAGCCCAGCGGCAGAGTGACTAGCATAGTGAAAGCAAGGTTTGGAGGGAAACAAACAATATGCAAAGGGTGTCATTTTTCTACAAGGTGCATATCGGCAATCGATACTGAGGGTTTTTTTTGCATCCAGACTTCTGATATAGTCTTCCTTTCCTGCCATGTCTTCATGTTCAAACAGTTGAATGCAAAAGCCTTTCTGCATAAGCGGCAGAGAAGACATTGAGGATTTCACAGCTGTGCCCACTGGCTTGTGAACATACTGAAACTTGTCTCCAACACGGAGTTACAGAGCGCCCCTGACAATGCCAAATATTAAAGCAGCTTCCTCCCATCCAGTAGCCCCCATTCATCATGCTCAGCCAGAGGACTCCTAAGCATCGCTCCCTTTGGATGAGAGATTGATGGTGACCTCAGCTCAGTTTATCGAGCGTCCACCTACTCTTCTTGCCTGGTGAACACTAACCACGCAGCCTCTCACTCTCATCCATTCCACCACTTTCCTTTGGCTGCTGTGGGGTGGACAGATTTCTGCTGCTTCGTCAGGTAGCCTGGTCCACAATGATATGAAGAGATGTCAGGTCCTTCCAGTTCCCAGGATGCACCGTGTGACTGTTCGCCCCTGACAGACGGCCTGATGGGGCCCTGTCTGAAATACTCTGGTGACCTGTTTGTCTCAAAAACATCATTTCAAATCCACAGTGAACAAGGTCTCTGTCTCTGTCAGAAGACTGAGAGCAAAAGGTTGAAAAATGTTCAACACCTCAAAATCTGTAAGCTTGTCAATGTAGTTGGTGCATTGTTTTGCAAACTGTCTTTTGTAAACCACACAATCACCAACATAACATGCTAAGTTGCTTAATTTGACATACATCTCATATTTGCGGCCACTTCAGAAAACAATATCAATAGTAAAGCACCTCAAACAATCACACAACTCAGC
>CAEMYA010002084.1:212029-224051 GCA_903131615.1 Diplodus sargus
TTTATTAATTATTCTCATCGTGTGTGTGTGTGTGTGTGTGTGTGTGTGTGTGTGTGTGTGTGTGTGTGTGTGTGTGTGAGTGTGTGAGAGAAAAGCTACAACTTCATAAAAAGGAGCCTAATCATTATTCATGTAGCTGTGATTACACAAAGTACAATGAGTTCCAGAAGTGATTATGTTCCCGGATAATGTTCCTTTCTTTTGAAGAAACTGTTTTGACATTTACTGGCTGTATGAAACATGTAACATAATGAATAGTTATATCCATCCGTAGAGTAATCTGTCTACAAATTACAGCCAGCCACAGATTTTATTATTAGCCGGAACATTTTCTTTACAAAAATAAGCTATGTTGGCCTTGAATCCTTTCATTTCCTTTCATTGTTTTCAAACCATGCAAAGGTGTCTGAACCGATGTTCACCTCCGTGTTTGAGTGATTTCCGACTCCCTTCGTTTTGTCATCTATGCTACCTCAGACAGATGCTGCTTCTTTTTTACATCTGCTGTAAAAGATTGCATCAAAGCCTGCTGTTTATTTCAATCGCTCACTGCAAAAGTTGAAAAGTTTATCCGCTTCTCTCATTTGATGTTGATTTGAGCGATTGAAACTACAGTAATGTCAGCAGAGACGCCTCCTGTGTAAGAGACCTCATGTGAGTCAGGCCGGCTGTAGAGGAGACACCGGGTCAAGGGAAAGTGTTATTCATTAACAGTCTGCAGACAACATAAAATACTATATCTCACATACAAGTAGAGATTTCAGTTTTCCATTTCTCTCTTGTCACAACACTTTGCTAATCCTCTATAAGTAGGAAAACATCATGGTTTGGCTTAAAATTGCTGATTTGATCGCCAAAAGCTGGAAATGTCTCATGGTCTCCTCAAGACTATCCAGTGGGTTCAGTTCCAAATGCTGAAACACAGACTCAGACTCTGGTCACTGGCTTGGCAGCCTTGGCGCCTGTAAGTCAGATAGTAATCACATCAAGCTGACATGACGTCACATGCTCACATTTTATCCTGGCGGCTGTTGTTTCGAGCCGACGGCGTGCAGGACGAAGAGAGGTGTTTTTTTTTATATGTTACTTTGATAATACTTATAATATGTTATGCCAACAATGTAATCATCACCGTATTGTTGCTGCTGTTTATATTCACCTCGATGCAAATTCCAAAAAAACATTTTGTGTTTATGAATATGTACAGTATATAAATAACTGCATGTGTTCTATTCATGCAGCATGAGGGGGTTCACGAAATGTCATTTTGTTGTGCAACCCTGTGTTGTATAATGAGGAATAAATCATCACTTTGAAAATGAAAGATCAAAAACATATGCAAATACAAATCGATGATTGATTTATGATTCATTTATGTCTGCATCTAAATACATAAACATCCATCTGCTCTATGTGCTGCAGCATACAGGACATAGGTGCATACCGAGGTAAAGAATAAATCCCAGGACCTGAACTCCTCCTCAAAGCCTTTCCAGTAAAATTGGGATTTTTCATTTGAAATGAATGCCCTTTCATCAGAGGGTGACGCATTTGATGCATTAAGTGTGATTGAAGGGTCAGGCATGGGCTGCTGCCTGCAGCATTAGCTGCTTCTGGCTACAGCCAGCATGAGTTGGCTTTTCCTCATCAATGATTTCATAGCAGTAAGGAAACTGGGGCAGAAACAAGACTGTTTTCCATACTGGCAAGACTCCTGAATTAGATTTTGTAGGCATCTGCTCACTGGGATAGCTCAATATGTCTCCAAGCTGGGCCACAGTGTGCGGACAGCCACCCTCCAGCCAGCCACAGCAGCCTGTGCATGTTGAGGAGGAAAGGATGATCAATGCATCATGAAAATCAAACAGCTCAATGAAAGAAAAGGACTCTTGAGCAGCGAGGTGACGAAAGAGCCGGCATGCGATGATGAATCAGTGCTAGCATGTGGTAGTCGCACCTGCTGCAGCGCGCTTTGATGAATATCTGGCTGTCACTGCCGCAGCCCCACAGGAAAACATAATTACAACTCTTTAATTTCCTCCATCTTGAGTGTAGCACTGCGTCCCAGAGAAGCCAAGCGTTGGTCTTGATTCATCACATGCTTATTACCACAGGTCACAGCTCCTGCCCATGCTCCTCCCTCCTCGCTCGCTTACCTTCCACAAAATCAAGGGCAAAGACTGCTGGAATTCATTAGTCATTCTCTGGCAGATTGCATTTTTGATTATAATAAAGTGTGAAGAGTAAATTATATCTTTTCTTGGTACGGTATGAAAGCGTGTTTTTACTCCAGGTTCGTGTATGTATGGTGTCTTTCAAACCCGCAGAATCAGCAACAGAGGAAGAGGAAGAGGCAGGTCTCCGCGGCGTTGAAGCAGGATCAGATAAAAAAAACCTGGAAGCTGATTTATAACACACTGTTTACTAATATTCTTCAGATCATACTACAAATGTTCTACCTTAATGATGTTAGCTTTCAAATTTCCATTTTGCCTTCGATCCTTCAAAATTGGCCCCCGGCGAGGTCAAAGAGCTGTTTTCAGATATATTTCCACAAGCGACCTTCAGAAAAAGGCAGAATGTGAGCTCATCATAACATTTGTCCATTTAACCTCGGTGATTAAAACAGGAAGTTCGGAGACTCTTTGGAAAGTTTTGAAAGTTGTTCTTGCACACAGGACGTCTCAGCGACTATATGAATCCTCTGGATGCTGTAAACTCCAACCATCTGGGACTTTATGCGCAATGAAGTAAACGCTAGAAATTTATACGCAAGTACATACGCACATGCAAATACCCTCGTTAAAGAGTGATTTAGCTTTTAATACCTTTGGTTTAATGGCGTTCATATGTCATTGATTGAAAAGGCGCACGCTTACAAGCTCTGCCAAACACATTGGTGTAATCGATGCAGCGAATCCTTGGGGTGTCAGAAACTTGTAACCAAGACTCAGACCATCTGCTTCCTCAACAGTAAATGTCAAATGAATGAATAAATATGCTAAATGGCGTAAGAACACTGTTTGTCAACATGACAACACCCACACAACCAGTGCAGGAGTTACGAGCCGAAGTGTCTGTGTGAGGACTTTAAAATGACACTCAGCTGACCGGTGAGAGGAGGCGGCGCAGGAGGGCCAATACAGTTTGGGTGGATTTAAAAAATAATGCATTAACAGTATAAGTAAGAAATAAAACTATCCCACTCATAAATCAAGAAAAATAAAGCTGATAAACATGCTGGATAGCTGCAAAATATTACAGCAGACAGACATACTAAAGATTATCCTGCAATAAATACAAATATCTGTTTATACACCATCAAAAATCCAGTTTCACTAAAATAACTAGCAAAATACTTGAGTATACTTATATACATAAGTCTGCAGTGTCTGAGCGATGTCTCATTGTATATGATGTGGGACGAGAACACAGGCTGGTCTTCTTCATATGAAAGTAGAAAATCAGTACATTTGTCTTTACGAGGCCAAACTGCATGAACTGCCTCCATATTTTGTTCTTGACTGACTCATAACTACGAACAGCTGCCATCTTCTGTCATGCAGAAAAATTATGTACATGATTTCTCCAACTTCACTGTCTTTGGTGGAAGTGCTGAGCTACAAACACACCTCGAAGCTGAAGTATAGAAGATTATAAAATAGGATTAAGGATTATTTGACCACTTAAACACACACGTCCTGTTCCCGGTTTGTTGTCTTCAGCTGCTTGTTTTAAATCTCTGTCTTGTTTCTTTATCTGAAACATTTTACGCTGCTTCTCTTCAAAGAGATTCAAAATCTCAACGGGAATATTTCCAGTAAAATAAAGGTTAAGTAGTATTTGCCCATCAGAACGGAGGCATCAGTGTGTAAGATAGTTTTAATGGCTTTATATACAGTTTGGTAGTTTAATTTAATTTTGTACAACCTCTTCTACAGCGTTACAAGTAAATCTGAGATTTATGGGAGATAAGAGAAAGAAAACAAGCACAGAAATCTGTATTCGTGTGGCAGACTTTCCTCTTTGCTGTGTTCTTTTGTTTAATATTGGACACGTCTCTCTTTACATTGGACAGTTATTTAATTGAAACCATGTGAGAACTCTAGAGGGAAGACGTGTCTTTGGTGGAACCGCTCAGATATCTGAAACATGACAAGGAGCACCGAGACACAGATCTTTATAAGAGGTCAAATCAGAAAGGTTTAAAAAAGCACTAAAGTAATCTCGTGAAGTGTTGTGTATTTTATAACATCATGCATCTAATGACGATAGCTGTCAAGCACATGTGGTGGATTAAAAAGAACAATATTCCCCTTTGACATGTAGTGGAATGAAAGTGAGGTACTTCAGAACCGGATTCAATGCAGGAAGTGTGAAGAAGCTTCACTGCATCCACAGATATTACAGAGTTAAATTTTGGGTTTGCAGGATCATGAAATATTGATGTTCTTGTCTGGGTGAAATGATTGTCTGATCCGTCAGACATTTATCTAATTAAAGCATTCCGACGTTGTTTCTTTGCCTCATTATCCTTTAAAATAAAAAGCTCTAAAAACAAACAAACAAACAAACTCAGTCGAGGCTTTGAATGACTTTAATTAACATCTTCCATTCAACTTGCTGGATGTGAAATAACGTCACATGTGAGGAACGGAGACGTGATACGCAGAGACTAAAGGTGGAGCTGTGGCCAACATGCCTGGACAGATAATCTATCACCCATCAACACATCTGTCGACCTCTCTGGTTGCTCTAAAAATACATATAGGTCATGATGTAATTAGTGCGTTTGAAGGGTAAATGGAAAAAGTTGTTCGGTTCCAGTCGTGAGCAGACAGACACGGCTCACGTTATCAACTCGAGAAGTCGTGAACTTCCACCCAGATTACGCAAAAAACTTTGGTCTTAACTCAGGATCTGTCTCAAATCTAGCCGTCTTAAAACCAGGATAGTTCACCATGGTAACATGCTGTGCAGCCAGGCTGCTCCAGAGGAGCTTCAGCTCAGACAGGCTGTGATTGGTTCACTTTGTTGTTCCATCACTGAAGAAAATGAGACTCAGTGAGATGACGAGTGTGAAGAAGAAGTTGTAGAACATCATCAAGAGGCCAGTTCCAGGAGTGCGATCAAAGAAAACAATAACTGCAGATAAAGACAGAAGCAGCATTTATTATAACTGATCATATTCTGTATTGATTACTGCACAAGCATCAATATTGATCATGAAGTGTTCACTGGCAGCTGCAGCTGCTTCACTCATCCCTGAACGTTGTTTTGTTGACGCACTGTGATATGAAATGTATTTTTTATACTTACTGCTGCTGTTATGGTTTGACAGTGTTGCTGTTGCCTCGTCATGTCCTTCGTGCTGCTTTCCCGGAGATGTTGCTCTCAGTGAGTCTTCGTACTTAAATAAAGGTTACGTGAATTATAAAGAGGAGATCGCCTTGAACATACGAGTAGGAATGTCCGGAGTTGAATCATCACCTTCACTGTGCTGCTGAAATATCTGTAAATTTAATATTTCTGGCTTGAATTAAACTGCTGCATTCTGAATGTGTTTTCTCCTCAGGGTTATACATCCACGGACACGATCATCGAGGTTGGAAACCACTTCTGCGAGGGCAAGATGGCGGAATAAAAAGTTTCAGAAGAAACGATGTGAAATCAGAAAACAGACAAAACAAACGCAATAACAGGTGCTAACATCAAAACAGAGATCAGAGATGGATTAACGTCCATCTTGTAACGTGTACATGATATCTTTATAATGCAAACTGTGAACTATTTACATTCCCTGATGAATAGTTTAGACGTTCCTGCACAAATCTGTACATCTCTGTGATTTAAATGCAATACCTGCTTTTTTCTTCCTTATTTTTTCCTCATACGTGAAAACCTCCTTCACTTTAAACCCGACTCTGATTCTGATGGAGTTGTTTACCACAGAGTTTACGATAACCTCGAGTTCTGCCACAGATATCGGATTCATCAGTTTAAATACCTTTTGAGTCCAGGTGACGGGAGCAGAACACACTCCTGTTACTGGTCAGCTCTGGAATAGAAAGCACGATCTTGTGCGAGGTTTTAATTTGGTGACACAGTTTCACGTGTTCTGTCAAACGCGAGTGCGCAGTCACATCTGGATAAGAAAAACGAAAAGGGATTAACAACCGCTTGATAACCAGCTTCTCTCAGATCATCCACATCTGTTTTTGTAAAGCCAGATTACTGAAACAAGGAGAGTGTAAGTTGAAGTGGCTTTGTGACGGTGGACCGTAAGTCACTTCCCTTCCTTTACGTTGAGCTCCTGCTGATCGCTGCCCCTGAATGACGTCTCCCAGCCCAGTTCATCTACACTTACTGAAGGGTGTCAGCTGGCCCTCATTTAAAATCATCCGGCAATTCTCCTGAAGCATGGGAGATGAGGTTGTCAGAGAGTAGAGATCAGTGCCTTAGCTCGATGAAAGGAGCACTTCCTATCAAACGCTCCCTGAGATTATTGCTGATGACACATCAGGAGGGTCAATAGGAGAAAAGTGTCCTCCGTGGGCCAATTGACTCACTGAATCAGGAGCTGTGTCGCAGCGCCACACTCCGCGCTGCCGACTCCAGTGATGCGCGAACGACTCACCTTGGATTTTGCTTTTTTAGAGGTGAACATACTCTTGGCGTAAACTAATTTGAGTATCTCTGAGGGGCAGTTGTGGGCAGATTATTTCAGATCGATGTGGAAAGATCAAATCATCATGTGAATTCATCTCTTCCCCACATTACTGGGTGTCACAGTCAGTAGAAACACATTTCTCTTCGTGTTGTATGATAAAAAAATGATAACGGACTTCAGATCTAATCTTTAAATCTTTAAATATTGTTTCTTATCACCAGATCAGAATGAATTTCAGCACCAGGATCAAAACGACGCTGCAGAGGACAAAGCTAGGCATCGCGTATCCTTCCTCCGTCCTTTCAAGCCGACACAAGGAGGTCAAATCCGTGTGCCTCAAAGAGTGATAAAATAAGCAGGTTTCTGAGTCTCATTGCAGCCAAAACAGGGACATGACTAAGAGCCTGGAAAGGGATTGTGGGTGTTGGCCAGTGCGCAGCAGGGATGACTCAGAGAAAGGTCACGAAGATCACGGATGTTGACACCTGTGCTCCCTTTGAAAATCAAGGCTGAAATATGGAATTTTTCTGTATTTTGTCGAGGCAGTGAGAAGTTAGTGAAAAGATCTTTGAGCCACAACAAAGCAAAGCATCATATTCAAACATACATGATTAGATTTCTAATGCATCCACCAAATATATTCACCTGCACAAGGCTGCAGAGGTTTAATAAAGGTATTTTGTGATAAAGAACCTGTGTTGAGTGATTTAACGAAACGTTACTTGTTACTAATCGTCCTGAGTAATGGAAATGCCATTGATTACTGTATACACACAAACAAGAGACGTTACACACTTTACACATTTTGTTTCTGACATTTTCTCAAATCGCTTCATTTTTCCTGTGTAATACTGGAGATTTTGCAATTATTAGATCTGCGGAAATTATTTAAAATCAGACACTCTGTTGCTGTGTCTCAGTTCAGGGTCTGCATCCTTCCAAAGCGTTTGAGGGCCAATTATGTCACAACGTCGTCTGAAGGCTGTCCCAGTCTGAAGGCTCCTCCAGACGCTCCTCCTTTTACCTGTTTTTGGAGGATGCACCGCTACGATCCTTCGTAGCCTCACATGTCCCAAGAGTCTTTGCGCGCCCGAAAAAGGAGAGAGAAAGAGAGAAAATGGCGTAGATCGTCACTTTCGCCAGCCTGAGCGGCAGAAAATGGCGACGTAAGGGTAAAACATCTGGTGACGCAACCAGGAAATGCTAACAACGGCTGACGTGGTTAACAAGGTCTCTCTGAAGGACTCGCCTTCGAAGACCACAAAGGCCGAGTCCTTCGAAGGATGCAGACCCTGAACTGAGACACAGCATTTGTCTGAGCTGTGACATGAAGCAGGAATATTCACATGACTTGGCTGCAGTTTAAAGGATTGAACACTAAAAATGTAAAAACATCAGGAATTAGGGCCAAATCAATGCCAAGATTAACCTGGTTGATAACCTTTGTCTCCCTTTCATAATGTTCCTCTTATTCTGCTCTGTAGTTGATTCTAACAGGTGTATATTCACGTAAACACACACCTGCACCCAAATCTTAAACCTTGTTGAAATATTAATATTCCACTGAACTTTGACGGAGTCCTACTTTGTATTCAGCGTCATGTTTCTGACCTGCTGCATGTCAGCGGCTCGCTGTTGGGCTTGTTAGTTTTTAGTATTTTTGAAAAAAACAACAAAAAAAAAGGTTCTGGATCCAGATGCATAAAACACACGTGCATCTGCAACAAATATTCAGCTGCAGGATCTCAGAAAGCTGTTTGGTGATCAGAACAGAATCATAAAGGAGAATGTAGGTCAACATTTAAAAGGAGACATAGAGGAGGAAGGCTAAATACCAAGAATGTGGTAAATAAAATATTAGTCGTGTGGGTCACAAGAACTCCTCCGTTTGCTAATTATTTTTGTGGCTGATATGTTGCTTCCCGTTCGCCTGAAGCACAACGATGATGGAATTCACAATGATTTGAAATGCCTGGCAATGCAAATGGTTTGGCTGTGCCGGTCTCCCCACGTACCGATGCCTGCCAGGTCTCTTCACTGTAGTGATAGCAACCCTCCAATGAAAGCCTATCCCTCAATTACATTGACAATAAATCCAGGACAAGGCCAAGCATATAAATATCCGCTCCTCACACCATGAAAGGCCGAATTACTTTATGGAGAAAAATGCCACGGAGAAACAATCTGGGGGGACCTTTAGCTGGATTTGCATCTTTTATTCATTGCAGGTTTTTGCTGTTTAGCTGGAATGACTCTTTATAAATGAGGTTGAGATTAAATGGATATAAGGGATGAATAAAATAAAGAACACAATAGGACCTGCTTATTGGAAATCTTTCCTTTAGCCACACATCTGTTGGTATAAATATTTAAATCATCTCATGGAGCAAATTTGTAAGATATGTAGAGCTAATGAGAAGGTTTCAGCTATTATCACATCATGTTTCTTTTGCCAGAACTATAAATGATTATAAATGCTTGTGGCAGCATCATGTAGTGGTGAGTATTTTGTGTGATTTGGTGCCTTCCACCATTTCTGAGAGTCAAAAATACAAATTCTATGAAGGCCTGTCATGATAACACATTTTTCCAGATGATAAATTGTCACAGAACTTATTGCGATAAACGATAATATTGTTGTTTTGAGACCGTTTTTCAACTAATATAATGACAATGGCATAATAATGCAAGTACAGGCTTTCAAAGATCAATAAACATTTATTTCAAAAGAATATTTAACATTGGAATTGGAATGTGAAGAAGACGTTCTAAATATCCAAAATAAATAAACACAACAACCAGAATCAATAAATAAAACGGACTCTCAGTCTCTGTTAGCAAAAATTGCACCTGAATTACACACAGCCAAAAACAATAACACTAACCCTTTAGTATGTCGTCTTTCACGCTGTACATTTGTGGAATTACCGTTTGATATTAAAGGGCTCCATCTCTCTAATGATGCAGCGAACTACACTGTCTGTGAGCGGCACCATTCTGCACCATTCTGTGATTGTGGACTGTCGGGAAGATGGAGACGGCCCCTCTGTAGCTTTAGTTGTAGTTTTCTTTCCCAGCAGAGAAAACTGCATCGGATGATCATGCTTTAGGTGCAGATGCATGTTTGTTGTATTGCCGCTTTTAGTTGCTACTGTTTTACAACAAATGCGACATACCGACTCGTCCAGGTTAAGTGGTTCACCACGGTCATTCGGTTTGAATCCGATGTGCTCCCACACTGCAGCTGTCGCGCTCGGATTTGAAACCAATTTATCTTTGTTTTTATTCCTCCAAATCTTAACTAGCGTTACCTGTCAGGTGCAGGGCTCCGCCTCCCCACACAGAGACAAAGAGTGACAAGAGGCTTCACGTGAGAGACGCGTGATGTGTACAATTAATTGATTTATGGATTATCGTGACAGGCCTGTCCTATCTATCCTACACGACGAAGCCGACTGTCTACGCAAAACAAAGCAATCATAACAAAGCAAGCCAGCTGATGTTACTTACTGTTCAACAGCAACAAGTCCAGGTTGACGTCCGACGCCTTTAGTTGCTTTTAGGAAAACTCTGTACTCAGGAACCAGAGTCGAGGCAGAGCAGCCGGAGGACATTAGAGGACAAAACATGATCCAGTTTCACCAAAATCGCTGATAGAAGCTGCTGTGTAAGTACCGCTGAAGTCATACATCACAGACACAAGACACTGTACCTTTAACATGACTTTAAATGTTATTCTAAGGTACAATAGGTAGATGATGCTGCTGGTGCGCATCACAATCCAAAGCGACACTGCAGCATTAAAACACACGGTGGCTGGAGGGAGTGATTCACTAAAATTGATCCTTGCACCAAAGGAAAACTTCCTGGACAATCTCCAGCTCCTCTGGAGTTTTTCCTGTGGGCACTGCTATTTATTACAGGGGAGAGTTTCGACAGCATTTGTTCTGACCTTCAGCCTGAAAGTGATACCATCATGAGACGGGTCCTTCCCTGTTTAATTAGCCTCAGCTGTGTGATCTCCTCCATCCCTAAATCCAACACCTGAAAGTGTAATTATCACCACATTAATGCGTCTGCTGCTTTTGGAAACAAAGCCTTTGTGTTACTGTCAGAGCAGAACTGTTGTTGATGATTCCACTGAGAACTCTGACTGCATCCAGGCCGTCACAGCAAAACAATGTCAAGGTGTGTCACCTTTGTGCCGGTGAGACGTCTTTTCAACATAAATCCATATGTCAGTAAATACACATCATGACAGCTCTCATCAGATGCAACTATTGTGCATTAGCAATTTACGTTCAAAGGCAGCGTTCAGTGCTCCTGCGGGAGGTAATGAGACGGTCATATATCAAAGTAAAGAGTCTCCTGAAGATGGATGTTATCAGGCATCTGCAGCATACTGGCAGTCAGAGCTGACCAGACCGGCGTGCCTGGTTGCAAAGTGCCAACGTTCAGTGCCAAAGCAGGAAAAAGTGCCCTACATGTTGGTGTGGAGTTCATCAGCATTCACTTTTCTTCGTACTGTATCCACAATCTGTTCCTAACATGAGCTACAGTAAGTGTTATAGTTGCCCCGGGAAGGCTGCAGCTCTGGATACAGAGCGGGTCGTCCACTAACTTGCAGGTCTCCTGGTTCGATTCTTGGCTCTGGCTGCATGGCAAAATGCCCTGGGGCAAGATACTGAACCCCCCCAATTGCTCCCTATGGCTGTCCCATCGGTGTGTGAGTGTAGGTGTGAATATCGTGGGAAGCTTTGGACAGAAAAGATACACCACTCCAGGAGAGCAGGTCGGCACCAAACGTTGAGTGAGTCAGTCAACTAGATATAAACGCTGTCCAAATAACTATAATATAGTCGCCCTAGCCGCATGTAGGAAGCAAAGGTTAGAGCTGACATCATTACTTATCTTCAGCAGGTGTTTTCAGCTGCCTCAACTTAAAAGGTGCCACGTGGAGTTTGTCTCCTACACAAACAGAACGTATATGCACGGTCGAGTTCTCACTGCGTTGTGTCTCCATCTATACATTTAAAGGTGCACTGTGTAGTTTCTGGGTAAAGATATTTTGCTCAGAGGAGAAAACGTCGTCATTTAAAGGACAACACAGATTCATACTGATATGTGGCGGACCCTGCCACCTTTCTAGCTTCCAACAGTGTTTTCCTCTGACAAGAGCTTGTTTATTCAGTTATGGAAAAAAGAATATTTCTGAGTTTGTTTTATCACCTTGTTAATATTGGAAGTTTACATTTCTTTTCCGAAACCACGTAGTGCCCCTTTAATGTAAAACCCTGTAAAATGTTGCTGCTTTATATATATATATATATATATATATATATATATATATAT
>CAEMYA010002084.1:224074-237851 GCA_903131615.1 Diplodus sargus
TATATGTCCTATATCCTTTTATATCATCATTAAATCACATGATGGTAAAATCGTAACCTCGTTTACATAAACTGAATTATTAAAGGGTTATGAACATGAACATATAATATGAACATATAAGATCCAAACAACATAGAGCTTAATTATCTGCCAGGGTGAAAACAAATCGCACGCACAGCACTTAAAAACAACAACAACAACAACAACACTGAATATATGAAAGTCCTCGATACTAGTATTAAAGAAATCACCAGGCAAAAAAATAACTCTAATAATCTAAAACTGAATCAACGACGTCTTGGTCTTTACAATCAGACTGCAAACATGTGCAAATCAAAAGCGATGCCACGACACAATAATTCAACTTGTACGTCTTATATGAGGCTCCAGAATCCATTATTTCAAAATGATGAATTTATACCATGTCAGTGTAAATGTCAAGAAGATTTTCTGGGTAACAACCACACATTACATTTACGGAGTACGGCTGTGATTTAATCAGCGCCATTGTTTTTCCCAAACAAAGGTTAAGTGACTGCAGGAGATAAAATCTGAACACAACCTATTATTCAACTTATATTTATTTCTTTTTCTTATCTCTGTACTTGTAGAAAGTCCTAAAGCCTACATAATGAAATGATTAGTCAAGTAGGCTGCAGAAAAATGGCTTTTCTTGCCTTTCAAAGTATGTCTCAGAACACAGAAGGAGGGCGTCCATTACCTGGTTCTGCCGCCACTGGTCTCACCTTCAACCTGTCTGTGCTGTTTTTAAGGCTGCTTTTGACTCCTTTCTTTATCAAGTGTCATGACGCTGATGGAAAGCAACCTTCTTTGTTTGGTTTGAGGCTTCAGCGTACGAAAGGTTGTTTGAGACGTGTGAAAAGCATCAGGGCACCGCGGCACAATGAACACAACGAAACGCCCCCAAATCCTTTTTTTACTTACATAACGGCAGCGACGTCATCACCAACTCTCGTGGAAAGCCTTGAGCAAGAACAGAGGCCGTCAAGTGCAACCCAAGGAAAATAGATTAAATTCACTTTTTGACTGGTGTGAAGAAACTTAAACCATCTGCTGAAACAAAACTGTTAAATAACAAAATGGAATTATTTGAATTTCATAGAGGAACATGTAAAGTGGCCACGTCATCTTTAGCTGGATCTAATTTGTTGTTTAATTAATCAAACTGAGAGTAAACAACAGAAGTATAATACAGAAATGAATCGCTGCATCTGTGGCCATCGTGGAGCTCCATCTGTGAACTGTCTTCTGAAATATTGTTTCCGTTTATAAATTATTCTGGCTGAATGTTAAAAGCTTTGTTGAAACAATTTCATCAAAGAACGAGTGTCGATGAAATTAAACTACTTAAAACTGTGAGCAAAGCGCCGCGAATAGATTCGAAAGGGTCGAGTCTGAACAACAAGACTGTGATGATTAATTGATCTGTAATGAGTTGGCTAATTACAAAATCAGTCCGAGTACGGTATGGATCCCTGGCAAAATCGTGCTCACTCAGAAAAAAAAACCTCTTCAGTGAACGTGTGGGCGTGTTATGTCACCTGAATGCAGTAAAACAACCTGTGACTAAGAGTTCCCACAACAGACGTACGTCACTGCTGTTTGTGTGTCGGCTCAGGAGGCCGACAGCAAGTTAAACTAACAACCAGCTGAACTTATATGGAACAGAAAACAAAGAGAAACCATAAACGTACACTAATAACTTATAACCCGAACTGTAAACGTCACTCACAGTTTATAGAGCGACTGGTTCCAGTCTGACCATCAGCAGCGTGCACAGTTCATGTTTTATAGCAGATGATCACCAACATTTTCAAAGCATCACTTTAGGATTTCTCTTGTGTTGTAGATCATTTGTCTGAATTGACCGATTCAAAGTCCCGCCCACCCTTACGTACAGGTGCTGGGTTGGACACTGTGGTCGGCGTCAACATGTGACGTGAAGTGAAGGTGGGCGTGAACAGTGAAGCAGGTTGAATTTGTCTTCAAAATAAGAGCTTTACATTGCGCCCCGTTGGAGTTTAGAGCTGGGTTCTTAGCGGGGGCTTTTAATTTGAAAGTAGCGACCGTTAGCAGCTCGCTGTTACAACAACAAGCGGACAACGAAGACAGCTGCAGAGACCGAGGAGACGCTGCATCTCCTGGATCTCAGCGGCTGTCCAGTTGCTCATCTTGACGTCCACGGATGAAGTGATGGACTGACTGCTGTGATCAGCTGTTTCCTGGTTTTAAAACTCCCCGGCTGTGGGTCGCACAACAGTGCAGGTCATCGACACCTCCGCCCATCTCACGCAGTTGCCGGCACATCGACGGCTCAGATTTACAGCAATGGAGGTCGAATAAAGTGTTCCCTCCAAGTCTGCAAATTGGCGGACCAAAACAGACCCCCAATTTACCGCCTTCTGTCTAAATCCACGGACCGAGCCGCAAAAAGGACGGCCAAGATGGCGTCTTGCTGCCAAGTGTAAAAATGACTAATGAGAACAACCCGGTCCACAGAATAAATGTTACGCGAGTACGTTTCTGCAAATCCACAGATGAGTTAAAACTGGACATTTCTTTATGCTGCAACTTTTGTCTGCTCAGGCTGAATTTTGTATTTCTCTCTGGTCACATAAACCACTCTGTTCGGGTCAGAACACATCATGGTTGGACTTTAAATACAGCACTAGGACATCTGTTTCTGTTGCAACTAAAACCACTGTAGATGTCTCCAGGTGTCCGTGAAGATATCCGGCGGTGTAACTCAACCTTCCTTTTTGAATTCAAAGTCAGCGCCGTGTTTTGGGCCAAAGAGATATTTGTTTTGTCAGTGAGAAGTATAAAAGTGTGGATCATCACAAAATATGCAGTGTGAGTCCGGTCTTGGAGACTTTCAGTCCACGCTGCATCATTCCTTTTGATTTACTTGCACACAATCCTCTGACTGTGTTCAGTTGTGCCGTGTTGTGTTCAGGGTCTAGTTTCCCATCGAGCCACTTTGTAGTTTGGTTGTTTTCATCTTGACTGTATGTTTTATCTTCACTCTACTTGTTCTTATACTGCCTGTATGCGACTGTATGTATCTTCCTCTGTAGAACCACTTTGTTTCTGTGCTTTAAAACAAATCAAATGAATAATAATTACAACTGTGCACGGATCAGTTTTTGTAACACAGGTATTTGGGCATGTGATGGGAAGGACACCAGAGTGCAGATACTTAATGGGGCAGAAAGCAACCTTATCACGACTCTAAGACTTACTGGAGTTGGCAGCCGATATTGATTTCTCGTCCAAATTATCTCCGTGTTTTCTCCTCCGGCTGTGGTGAAATCTGTGCCAGGCCGGCCAGATGTGTTTTTTCACTTGAGCTCAGACTGATGTTAACTTCCAGTATGTGCACTTCTGTCTGTGGATGAATTACTGTAAGAGAGTCGCTCTGTGTCTCTTCCTGTTTGCTTTGGAGTTAAGGTACGTTTAATAATGTAATCGCTGCGTAACCTTTACATCTGTGAGCAGGTCGGTTCACATGTTTTTGTACTCATTGTGTTTCTTTGTCTTTGTGGTAATTTCGCCACTTTTCTCTGAGCATTTTGTGTTTGTGGTTGTTTTGCAGTCATGTTGTCTCCTTACTCGTTTATGTTTGTTTTATAGTTATTTTGTTTTTCTACTTGCAGTCTGTCTGTGATAGAAAATGAATCTGTGTAATCGACTTACTTCCCTCTGGAGTATCTTTGTATCTCCTGGTTGTTGCTTGTTTGCATCGTTCTGTAGTTGTTCGGCAGCTCAGTTGTTTTTGTCTCTTTGAAGTCACTTGGTGTCGTTTTGTATTGGTTTCTTTTCGCTTGTCGTGGTCGTTTAGTGTGCTGATGTGGTGACATTGTGTCTCTTTGTGGCTTTATGCTGTAACATTGTGTGTCTTTGTAGTTGCTTGATGTGTTTTTCTTGTTTTGCACCTTTTTGTCATTTCACTTGTCTTTGTATTCATATTGTGTCTCACTGTGGTTTCTTTGTGATTATTTTGCTTTCTTTTTGTTTGTGGTAGAATATGAATGATTGTAATTGCTCCACATTCCATTGTAGTTATTTTTTTAAAAGATTTTTTTGTTATTTTACTTTCACTTTGTTGTCATTTTGTGTCTCTGTGGTCGTTTGGTGTCTCTTTGTGGTTTGTGTTTTTCTTTTTGCAGTAACTTTTCTTCTTTAAGGTATTTAGTTTCTCTTTGTTGTTGTTGTTGTTGTTGTGCGTCTCTTCATGGTCTTCCGATGTCTTGATGTTGTTGTATTGTGTATATTCCAGTCATTTGACTGACTTGTCAGGAAAGAAGGATACTCTTACATTTACATTTGAATGTGTTGATGCGTTTACTTGTTTATTCTGATTCCTCATGTAAGTATCTCGCCTCTCGACTGACGCGCATTTCCAACCTATTTTCTTTTTCATCTCTAATCAATCAAAGTACAACATCAGCATGCTGTTTCTACACATATTTCATGGCACAGCAAATAAATCTTAACAAGTGATGCCAAGGAGTTGGAAGTCCTTTCTCTTGGCAGACTGTTAGACTCAATCTCTGCCACATGCTGGGTGTCTTTTTGAGATCTTAATGGCCCAATTATCACAGCTCTGGAACAGATCAATGGAGACCTGCCAGCCAGCGCTCACTTCACAATGGGGGATGGGAAAGGTGTGACAAGATGCACGAAGACCCTTTGAAGAAGGTGACAGGTGCAGCCACTCCGCCAGAAGT
The DNA here is from genome assembly GCA_903131615.1 of Diplodus sargus. NCBI lineage: Eukaryota > Metazoa > Chordata > Actinopteri > Spariformes > Sparidae > Diplodus > Diplodus sargus. The sequence continues at coordinate 228,826 of CAEMYA010002084.1, forward strand.
CTGTCTTTCTCCAAAAGGTACAGCTGTGACAGGAAGCTGTCTGTAAAATGGCAGCGCTCCTCTTTTATACATGAGACACAATGGCTGTAATACATGCAGTAAATCTCTCATGCGACTGTTATATAGCAGCATGTTACTGTATTTCTTGCTGTCAGTGAGGACGCCTGGAAGAGAGTTTACAATATCAAAACCCGGTGGCAAGTCGTAGATAAACTTCTTTATCTCTCGCTGCGGAAAAGTTAAAAGTGCTGTCACATACTGTGCGACAGAGGAGTTGTAATTTTTTCTGTCAAGGTCAGCCGGCAGTACAGCAGCAGTATTGTTCTTTAAAAATCCATTTACTTCATTTCCGCCGATAAGATCGTCTCATATGCTTCACACGGACGTCTGTTGTGACGCTGCACTGGTGCTCAGTCTGTATCCAAACGTCTCATTTGTGCCGGGAGAACTTCCTCCCTGCAGTTCCTCTCCAGCACCAGTCTGCACCTTTGACTGGAGGCAGGATGTAGCTCTCGATTCATTACGACACCACCTGCAGTGTGTTAAAACAGAATTCCAGATGTGTGCGATCGATAGACATTATTTCACTCCGCTGATAACCCACTTTAGCTTCATCTTGCTGTTGGCTGACAGGAGCAGCAAAGTGTTTGACTGCTGCAAATTTGCACGAAGACACGTGTACTGGGATCAGTTTGCATCCTATCAGGCCGATCAGTAACCTGACCTGACTAACATGCATCAGGACTGAACATTAGTATTGAATTGCTCATTAACAGGTTGGCACGATTGAGTACAGACATTAATGGCTTCCTGAAGACGAATCCTAACGAATGATGAGATCCTCAGAGGTTGTTTTAATTAGAACAAGCCTGTTTTCTACTTGCTAGATGAAATAAGTAAGGATTTGCAAGCATCATTTAATAATTCATCATTTATAAGGGCTAGCTTTGACTGTTAATTAGCTAGCAACATTTTCTTGCAGCATGAATATGTAATACCTTTGGTGTTTGGTCTCCCTGCATGTTAGCGTGATAGATACACAGTCAGCACATGTGTCTGTCTTGGTACTGAGTGCAGCAGGAAGGTTTTTTTTGCCCCCTAAAATTATCAAATCCCTTTTCGTCTTATGCTCAATTTTCTGTAAACTCTTGAAAATTGCAGGCAGGCGGCTGAAGATGCCAGAAACTCCCAAACTGCACAGTTTTAAAAACACATAATTGATGGTTTCGAGCTTGTTTATGGAAGTTGTTCTGTATTTTTTACTCTATTAGCACGTTTTTTTTTGTTGTTGTCTGGTTGGGAGCACAACACCTGCCTTAAACACCTCCCTCCATCTTCCTCACTGTGTGCGATGTGTGTGTGTGTGTGTGTGTGTGTGTGTTTGTGATCTATTTCTATCAGGTGTGATATAACACACCGGCTCTGATTCAGCCGTGCTGAGCAGATTAATCACACACCATTTTTGTCTGATTCACTACAATCAAGATTTTCGCAGATTACGTGTATTTGTTTATTTTAACTTCCTCTTTTTGGGGAGGAAAAATTACAGATAAATGTCAGCTGCCCTGTTTGACATCGATGTGCCTTTTGTCTTGTTAATGATATCCGGCTGCTTAGCTCGCACATGCAAATTACCCAAATACACAATCTGTTCTCTGCTTGCATGCCAGCTCTTTGTTATAAATAAGCTACTTCGCTGTAGTACAGTCGGTGCTCGCCCGAGGCCTTAGGTGTGCTCTGCACTTAGCATTGGGAAATCAATGTTCAGCGTGGATCTTATACCTGAGTGCAGAGGAGCTGCTGCTTCTCTTCAGCTGCGATCACGCAGCGACGACCTCTGCCACTGGTTTTCCTCACATTTGGCTCGAGACCATTAGCAGCTGAGCGTCTGAACCCAGGACTCTCATGGACTCTGTGTAATGATATCACCTGCTGGTTAGTATTATTGGATTTGCTGAAAAGAGTATAAAGCTGTAATTACAACCTACCTGCTCGTGTTTTAATGTGAGAGCAGTTTTCTGGAGAACTTTCTCTCCCCCACTGTTTGTCCCGGGAGACTCTTTACCATTAAAACTGAGCGCTGCTGACTAATGAAGACTGTCATCGGAGGTTTTCACCCATCATGAACCTCTCGAGATCAATATGTTCATCCCGTTTCCTCTGCAGTTGTTCATGTTTTAACACTGGCAGACTGGAAGACAGAATGTACGATGTGGCTTTAAGAGAATGCACTGATAAACTCAAAACATCTTGGGTCGAATTGAACTGAATGAATTGATTTCTACACCTCACTTTTCCTTTGAAAATTATATTTAATTATTACTGCAGCAACAAGAGGTCGCTGCATAACTTTAACATTAATATGGGTTGTTTTAACGGAAATAAATGACTGCGGCACAACTATTTGCTGTAGTTATGTTTCTACGTTGCAGTAAGAGAAAAAACGCAAAAAGAAACAAGTCTGGATGAGAAAACGGTCAGAGAGGTCAACATGTGACGTCTGCTAGCTGATGTTAGCACTGGTTGTCTAACAGTGTCTCTGTCATTGGCTGTGAAAGTACTGACGTGATGACAATTCCAGCTCAGTCGCCATGAAATCACGTTAGCATGTCACGTTCATGTTATATGCTTGTAAGCCGACTTTCACATTGAGGTCGAGGCTGCATTACAAGACACGTAGTAACCAAACAGGAGACCAGAGTTCGAGTATGTCCGGATATTTCTAGCCGTTTTTCACGGGAAGTCGGACAGTCTGGATCTGTAAACCCCTCACATTACCAGATAATCTGGGCCAAAACTCTGGGACCAACCGAGCTCCAGGACCAGATTTTTCGTCTTAGTGTCGGTGAATTGGGGTTAAATCCACCCGATACTCCTGGAGTGTGTTAATGTGACATCAATTGAGGCAGATTATCAGATTTCCTACAGCTCCCTCCGGAGCCACACAACTTTTCCAACAGTCGTCGCTTCTCCCCAGAACCCGTAAACACAGTCTGATGTGTGGCAGCGCTGGAGTTCGCCCTCAAAACTTTAATAGAATTTAAATGCAGATTTTCTTTTTTTATGCAGTAAAACTTTCATCAGGTGCGGTGTGAGCACGAATTATTATTCATCCGGCACAGAACGTAATGTTCCATATAGTGAGAGCTTTCACCGCCATTTCATTAGCTGCATATCTTTAGGTGTCTTCACAGCAACAATGAGCACATTGAAGCGAACAGCTAGCTTTGCCCCCGGGCTTTGTCAGAGTCATTCCTCCCATAAGAAGGATGTTAGTGAGTCAAACCTGGGTGAAACGTTTCCACTCTCAGCAAACACAGAATATTGCAGCTCTCTGGAGGCTCAAACACCACCCTTAGACGGCTGATTATAACTACTCCAATTGGATTTTGAGTAAAACATCAATCTGCTTTAGTTCTGTGTAGATCTCATTCTCCCAAAAACTTCCACGAGGGACTCAACGCGGTTATAGCTTGAATCTGGAGATTACTTTCCACCATTTTCCAGATTCTCCCTGAATGGGAGTATGTTGCAAATTAAAATGTAATAAAAGACATTATTCATAATTATGTTCAGATCTTCGGCATCTACTAACACCCACAGTGACAGTTTGTGATGCCTCGTGGGCTCTAAAGGGGTCAATAGTGAGGAAAAGGAGGGCTAAAAAGGAATAAAGGCATTTCTAAACGTTGCCTGTCCTCAATGCTAATTTGGCCTTTGTGGCAGAAGAAAACAATGGGGTGAAAATAATTTAACTGGCTGTCTTCAGCCAGAGGAGATGAGAAATAATGAGCAAATAGCAACAATAAAAGTGGAATAATACCAGGATTAGCAGTGGCCTCACAGGCTTCTGTCCAGCTCGGTTTATTATTTACAAGTTGTGTGCTCTGAGGCCTGCAGCTGGAGATAATAATATTGTCTTCGGCAGCAAAAGCAATAAGAGTAAGCAGAAAACTTCAGGCGCACCCCACATCACTCTTCCTCTCCCTGGTGGAATATGTGGAGGAAGGAGAGGAGGATCATGGGTAGTCATTAGTGAGCTGGAGGTGATGCTTTTTTATTGTTTATTGCTAATTCATCTAGTTTCCGCAGAAGATGTATCCTGATGCGATCCTGGGGGGGGGGGCAGGAATTTAAGTGGGACTTCCCTGAACAATACAAGGGAAGAAGAACCTCGTTATTTTCTGCATAAATGACTGAAAACTGACGCTGTGTTACCAGCTGCATTTAAGTTTGTTCCACAGAGTTGTGCAGGAGTTTGGACAGATGGAAACTATTTGGGAATAATCAAACAAAACGCACCTCGAAAAAGATGATTCACAGCTCGTGTGCTGGTGTTTTAAACTTCACAGAATACTCTGGACCCATCAATCAATCAGCTGTCTGCTTTGTTCCGGGGAGTGAATGTACTCACACACGTTCCCAAGCCGGTGATCTGAAAGTTAAAAAATGCTCAGATATGCTGCTCCAGTATTTTAGAACACAACAATTCTTCAAAAGCAGGTCATACGAGGATCTCATGATGAGTGTGTTGCATTGATTTCTCCTCCCATAAGATGTTTTTTAGCTCCAGTCGAGTGCCCCGGGTCTCCAGAAGCCCGTGAGTGTGGTGATTAGTCTCTCGCAGCACACGCTGCGCCTCTTCTTTTTCTTCTCCTTCGACTGAACCGTTGTTTAAACCTCTTTGTGTTAGAGCCTCTGCGTTCACGAGGAGTTCATTGGCTGGCCGGCCCTCCGGGGTCACGCGAACCTTGCTGGCTGCTGAGGGGATTGCTGCAGGGCACAGGGATTAGGGAGAGATCACAGACAAAGTGGGAGTTGCTGGTGGGCTCTCAGAGCTCTGCAGCAAGCAAAATGAGCTCCATGGTGACCCTTTTCTTTCTGGTTCCTTTAGGGACCCTCGAAAAGTACGAACAAAGACAGGACTTTATCTTTATCAATGTCATTAGTGATAGCAGGAGCAGTGGTGGAAGTAGTTTGTTCCTGTGTTCTTTACATTAAAGAGTTGTGGGTCAAATTAAAGTGAAATGAATTCTATCAGGAGCAGAATCTGAGCTCAGCGTGTGACAAAGTGCACGACAGCAACAAACTTAGCAAATGTTTGCAGGAGCTGTAATGAGACTTGTGTTTCCCTGCGAGCTGTCAGGTTAATAAAAGTATCAGTAAACACATTTCTAATAAATTCACTGTTCCCAAGCAGCGTCTCATTAGTGATGTCACAGCTGGAGCTGAGATGCAAAACAAACAAGAAATAAAAAGTAATATTTTCTGTCAAGTCGTGAATCAATCGAAGCATGTTTCCAGCTCTACCTCTGACTGTGTCATGTGGGGCTGTACAGGTGCACGCTGGTTCTTAATCTGCTCACAGTCACACAAAGTTTCAGGATCTAATTGCTGCCGTCGGTCTAATTAGCCGAGAGGCATTTTAACGTTTCTGTTGGAGCAGCTAAAGCACACGGACTATATGATGAGAAGAAGGGAGGCAACACCACGGATTATTTATATCATCACTTAAACTGCTGATTTTTTCCCCATTAATCATTTAGAGTCTTATTTCTCAATTTTTTTTAGACTGCTGTAGTTCGATGGTATTAACTGAATGTTTTTAAATCAATTGATATAATTTTCAAAAACATTTGTATCACAGTTTGAGAATGGACCTTTTTAAGCCTCACAACACCTGCCAAGTGCACATTTTTGGGCCGGTCTGTCATAATTTAATCCAAAAAGTTTATTATAAATCATTTTTTCGACCGTGACGGCCCATTGGGTGATTTTCCTGAAGAACATTGGGCTAATCCAATGAAATCTCTCATCCCTCCTCTTCTTTTTTTCTAAGAGCACGATTTAGAGGGCGCGGTCAATTGGTCCATCTTCAATATAGACAATGGACTGAACCAATCAGGATATAGTACGACAGCGGCCCCTGAAGATGCTGCAAAATGTGCAAAGATCACAGACATGTTCGCTGGAGAAGCTGCTGTAGCCTCCACGTCCTCTGAGACGGCAATGATCCAGCAACAGCAGGTCGAAGGTGAAGACAGCAGGAGAGGAGCAGCAGAGGAGCAGCTGACTGACAGGGACAGTGTAGTACAGCCGGTAAGCAGGCAGTAACGTTAATACAGGGACTGTGAGGTGATGGAGGTAACGGTACCTCTATTACATGTAGAGTTCTCAACGGGTCGGGCCAGCTTCCCAGGTTCACGTGTGGTGAAGAGTAAGTCTGGGGGCAGAACTGACGCCGCTGCGTGCGGCAATTCATGCTGGTGTGTCGGGCTTAAAAACCTGCGGGCCGGGTCGGGTTGTAATTTTCAGGCTCATTGAGAACTCTAATTACATGAAAATGATGAGCAATGGCGATTGATTAGTATCAATATTAATTGGTGTTGCATCCCAAAATCTGGCAGCCGCTGCACTTTATTCTGATAAAATAGCAAACAGTCAAGACTGAGAAATGTTGGATGAGCAGCAAGTGTCCATTTTAGGCTCCATCATGGCATTTTAGATGTTTAGGTTAAAGGTGTGTTGAAAGGCTGCATAGTAGTTTGAATTTGTAGCAACCCTCCATGCTGGTTACACATGCCTTAAAAAACTGATTTTAAAACTGCTAAATGAGAAGTTAAAGCTTTGCAATTTAAGCACTAAAGTAAGTGTAAAAAAAACTATACTATTATACTCAACTATAAAAGTATTATTAGCAAAAGGTTTGCCCACATTGAATAGGAGTAAAACTGTCAAATGCTTTTAAGACAAGTTGATTTGCATGAGTTCATACAGCAGCCTGTCTTTAGCCTGATATAACACGTTTTTTAGGAGCTCCTTTTAACCTGAAGAATTAGAACTGAGCTGCTGTATCAGGGAAATTCAGAAAATACATATTAGAGATGATTTTAATAAAAAGGATAAAAGAATCAATTGAACTACACAGAGCAGACAAAAGTGGTGGAGTTAACAATAGACGCTAAACTTCTGAGATTTAGGATGTCGGTGATGCATTTAGCTTGAAATAGAATATAAGGAGGTAGAACTCTGTGTTGAGTAAATGTACTTATTTTTCCAGTCAACTGAGTAACTGAACATATGCACACATCACCACAATAATTACAGTTGGGTTTGGGATAATAGTAAAATACGTTCCTTTGGGGAACACATACATAAATTACTGGTCGGTTGTGCTCCAATAATTATGAGGGGCCGGTCTAACACAAAAATGCCAGGGCCGATTTTTTGTCCCAGTCCAGCCCAGGTTCAGTCCAATAATCATTTGAGGTTGAGCTGGCGGTAAAACTGTTTCGCTAAGTTTGTAACGAACATCTTGCTGTTTTAAAAGACTCCTCTTTGAGACAAAACACATGGAGAAATACAGAAACCTGTCAGAAGATCAGAAGGTCTGGACCACTGCTCGCTCTGCTACAGAGCAGAGAGGACTTTTAACAAAGCATGTAAAAAAAATTCTGTGTTCAGCTCACAAAAGTGCCAGAAGGAGCCGGAAGTTTTCTGAGGAGGAATTCATCAAAGAGTGTCTGATGGACTGGTGGAAATACTGGCACATCTTTCCAAAATCTGTCTTTCTCGAGACTGAACTGAGCTTCAGAAAAGCAAGACAGACAATTTCCACTGCTTCTCGTTGGCGATGGATGAGATGCTCAGCTGCTGATTCTCATGAAAGTGATGACCAAAGTTTGTAAAATGATGGAGGAATTATGAATTAACAAATCCACGACTGTCTACAGCTGATATCCTCAAAACTTGGCAACTTACACCACATTAATCACAGCAGCACCAGAAACAGCACCAAACATGCAGGATTCTTTATTTAATTCAATGTTTTCCACCTCTGCCATCCTTCTTATACGTCGTGAACGTGGACTAAATAATACTTTGCGTGTCTGACACGACAGCTCTGCCTCCGCTAGTTTATGAATATGTGTCTGCGTGAAGCACCGTACTGTTTAAATTCAGCCCATTTTGCATTTATTATATGAAACTCCAACATCAAGGTCAGACTCAGATTGCCGTTTTCCAACCGAGGTCGATTAAAGAACACTAATTTTTCTTTGTGACACCGGAGCGGAGAGACAAATCACGGACGAAGACGTGACAAAGACCAACACGCAGGACAGCGATATTTCACATTTACTGCACGGTGACTGTGATAAACAGCAGGTATACATTCAGCGGAGTCTTACATCACCTTGGGGATTGATAGAACTTTATCTTCCCATAACTCTTCCCTTAACAACTATATGTAAAGAAGTGTTTTTTATCAGGCGTCTCACAATACCCACATTTGATTCAGCGTGTCTCTGAAGAACACGCCGTTTCTTATCCCTCATCACAACTGACAGACAAAGTAAAAATGCATCTCACTGAAGCAATCCACTCCTGACTGGCTATGGCTCCCATGAGAGAACATTCTCCCCACAACAATGAGCTACTTAGACTGCCAGAGGACACAATGCCTGTGCAAAGAATAGAGATAAAAAGACAAGTTAGATGAAGAAGGAGGAGGAGGAGGAGGAGGAGGAGGAGGAGGTGGTTATGAATTCAACAAAGAACAGATGTGAGACATATTGGCACCCTGGAATGAATGAAGAGATCATCCATAGCATCCGATCGCTGGATCAAAGCGCACATGACGGGAATTAAACTGCTAATCTAAAGAGATGATCGGTGCAGCCGAACGTATATAATGAGTCACGCGGATCACTGGGCTGATTTAAGGTAACAGGCAGGTGTGATGACTCATTCTGCAAACACGTAAACATGTTCAGAGCCGACAACAAACCAGCAAATAAAATCATACTGCAAATATACAAGATATGTGAACTCAGGAAGTGTGATTACTGCATCTCAGTTATTACTGTCTGTTAGAAACGTATTTATAATAACTCACCTCTTTTTTAATTATCCGTAATATTTATTTTTCTTTTCTACAACAGGCAGATTCTTCTTCTGCTGTTCTTTGTGTGGTTGTGAGTTTTTGTGTGACTGTTTTGTCTCTTAAATGTTGATAAATTAGAGAA
>CAEMYA010002084.1:238055-263359 GCA_903131615.1 Diplodus sargus
AATGTCTCTCCAAAACTACGTAACACACCATTTTTTTTTCTTGCTGCTTTTGTGTTGTATAAAAAGTGAAGCTTTATTATTTTCACCTTGAACTGGTCATAAGTAATATCAAAATACAGATATCTAAATTCTTATTGGTGCCTTTGAAATAAAGGATACCGCACATGTAAGGTGAGGACAGTTTCAAAGGTGCTCCCGTCATGATTACTACACCTGAGCAGAGAAGGTGAAGCCAAATGCACGAGACGACAGGTAGGAACAACAACGGATTAAGTATAATTAAGATCACGGCAATACAAGGAACAGCGGGATCATGGGAACGCAACAGATGACTCGACAACAACTGGACTGAAATACAGAATAAATCAGGTGCAGGTGAGGCGGGAGAAACACAGGTGAGGTGAATGGATAGAAAAACTCTGGAAACATGAAGGAGAGGCAGAGAAGGTGTGGAGGGAAACCAGTCTGAGGAAGAACTCAGGTAACAGGACGGAACCAATCAAACGGATCCAAGACAGGTGTGGAGGTAAAATAAGAAGACAGGAGGGAAAAAACTGAACACTGGAAAAAGGACAGAAGAAAAAATCTAAAAAAACACATAAAACTCACAGACAGCGAGACCAAAACAGCAGAATCAAGACACCAGCTGGAGGCTTTGTCACTTTAATGGACACAGATGTAGTTTCGGGTCATTTGCTGTCGTTCTACTAAAGAAGAGATTCATTCAAAGAGGTCAAAAGAAACCAGATTCGTTTGGAAGAAGTTGGTTTTAGTTTTATTCTGCTTCCTTTAATCACACCAGGATCCATCAGATTCACCCTGAGACCCTCGAGGGCGCTTTAAACCAGAACTCTGAAGCCACTGGACCAAACTACGGACTAGTTCACACTGACAGAACAAAAGATTAACTGGGTTCAATATCTTTTTAAAAAGATTCTACAGAAGAACAAAGGCAAAAAGAACATTTTATTTCAGATTTTAAAAAGGGGGCTCGTTTCTTTATTTAAAAACGAGACACTGGTGATTAAAATCCTGTTTCAGACAAGAAATAAATAAATAAATTACCAAAGAAATAATGAAACTAAATAACAATATAACATTTGCATTAATGTGGCTTTCACGTCGATGCATCAGTAGTAACAATGTAATAACATCATATAATCGATATATCTTCTGTGAAAAGGATGTAAAAACATCCTCCACCGAAACTTCAGTGTCTAAATGAAAACCCACAGAGTCCTCCGTCATTTCCATCCCCTCGTTATGAGATCAGTGGTATGGAAATATTTGAATGAATCAGTGGATTGGAAGTAAAAAGAAGACGCAAAGTCTAAAACGTTTCAGTGAGACATCAAAACCTGATGTGATTAAATATGATTCTGCAGCGAGCCGCGCGAGGAGACGCTCTGCTTGTCTGGACTGCAGATCTATGGTGACCTTGTGAAGGACTAAGCAAGCAGAGAAAATTAATGAATTCATAGAGGGCCACGTGTGAAAGGTTGAATCAGCATTTTGTCATTTTATATTGATGTAAATGTTTAATCCCCTCCCATATATTTTATCTTCCCCTCCGTCGACAATACATCTGCACAAAGGACGGCGCTGGGTTATCTCCTCCGGCCGGTTCCCTTCCCGTCTGACTGAAAATATTTCAGCGGCTCCATTAAAGAACTTCAATTACAGACATTTCAATGACCTTGACAGAGTGAGGTAAAAATCAATAGATGGCCCTGTTTTTATTTTTTCTCCGATCCCTACAGGTCACTTCTCCTCCCACAGCTCTAAGTCTTTGCCTGACAAAGGATTACTGAGCTTTATCATCATGCTGACAAAAAAAAAAAAAAAAGATGCCCATAAAAGTAGAAGAACAGATTTATTTATCTCCTCCTTGATAATTTGGTCTATATATCAACTCTTCTGGGCGCCACAGCTCTGTGTAACACAGACATCCTGACAACGGAGAAGTGCTTTATTGTCAAGTGCACATTAAGGAGTTTCATTGTTACCGCCGAGCCGAGAGTCGGAGCACCACCAGCACCACCCGACTGTAATATTTAGGCACTTCATTCAAAACATCCCTCTCTCTGTGTGGGCAGAAGTTCCTGAATGCTGGTGCAAATGGGTCCAGCTGAGTTTAAGTTAGGCCAACAGAACACAACACCATGGAAACAAGCAGCACACAGAGCGGCCAATCATCATCAGACCAGCGACAATCCAAAAGCATCCGTCTGCCAAACCAAACTGCTCTCATTAAAGACATGCAGAATATGAGACTTGGCCTCATTCAGCGGGACAAGTCTCTTTCTGGTCAACATGTGCCAGCAGTGGAAGATTGGCATTTTCAGACTCATTATCGAAGTCATTACAGAGTCCCGAGACAAACTAACAACGTTGTGACAGAAGCTCGCAGCTGCCAGGTTCTGTCCGGAGGTTCTGGTGACTTCACCTCCGAGGATCATTACAGCTCTGCCTTTTTTTACTCATTTAAACATCTTCATCTTTCAGACTGCCTTCAGACAGCACTGCTCATTTCGCTCCGAAATGCTTAAAATGACACACATGACCTCCGTTTCCCGACCGGTGACCTCATGACCTCCTCTAAATGTGCAGACGCTGGCCGGCCTGTCCGAGCAGGCGATGTGAGAGCAGCTGTAAAGAGGACGACAGACTGTGGATGGTTGGTTGCACAAAGTTCATGACATGAATTACTGACAGCCAGCCGGCCTGTGGGCAGCTTTCTCTAACCTTTACCACGCAGCTTAATCCCCATTTTCAAACCAGAATGAATCAGTATTTTTTATTATGACAGTGAGAGAAGAATAACAAAGAACCCTCTTATTACTCAGCAGCTTCACAGGCGCTGTTAGTCTCTCTGAGTTTAGTTAAAGGTGCACAAAGTATCGTTGGGGAAGAATTTTTAATCGGAAAAGAAAACAAGAATGATGTTTTAGGTTGTTTCTCTCGACAGGAGCCTACTGAGCAGACTCCTTTTTAATCTTCAAACACTCTAATGTTAAAGATATGCATTCATCAAATAAATATTCCTGATCTTGTAAAGTTACTTCATTAATATTGTAAATATGACCTTTCACCCTACATAGTGCCCCTTAAAGTCTGAGCCAACCTGAGTTGTTCCCAGAGACCATTAACACACCGGCTGTACGCTGCCTGGCCGGCACCGGACTGCAAGATGTAAATACTCACCTCAGCAGTGGGTGGAGACTGAAACGGAGCTATTAGAGTCAACAGGTGGAGAGAAATACAACTTAAATGGCGTTCAGCAGAGTGCAGACCAGCCACGGGCCGACAGCCCCCTTCAGTACAATCAAGGCTTGTCGAGAATCAAATAAACCAAATTTAAATATGTTGCATCCAGTTGTACTCACTCAGACAGCAGCCGCCGGATGTAATCAGGATCCATGTGTTATTCTGACGCTGTGAAACCTCGTGCGATGGCGGCTGGTTTCAGTGTGTGTTGGAGTTTTTCTATTGGGACCAAAAACTGTTAAATTCCACTTTATTTATTCATAAATACAAAACCATAACCAGAGAGTCACAGACACTGATGCAAACACTTTCTGAATAAGTAAGGTGTGCGGATCATTTCTGTCTTTTTAACAAACATTTTTTCACTTGATCTTACAAATAAAACATGCTCTCAGGCTCTCAGGCAGAAATTCACAGGATCTAACAACAGTGTCGACGCGAGCAGCTTCAAAATGTAAATTTAACGAGAGACGATGGAGCTGAAAACATTCCTGCATGTTTATCATGAAAAGTGTTTCTGCGTTGATTGTCTGAATGATGCTACGACAGACGACGAAAATAATATCAAATCAACCAAATAAGTCCAGTGCCCACGTCATCCAGATGGTGCTTTTATTTTTCCTCTGTTGGTATAAAAAAAACACATTTCTACGTCCTCATATTAACTCTGAAGTTACACGAGGACGTCGACTGTACTTTACCTCTTGTTTATTTAAGCACTGAGGAAAACACCCAGAGGGAAGAAGAAGAAGAAGAAGAAGAAGAAGGAATCTGCTGTTTAATTGTTTCGCTCAAAATAACCCACCGACTCACACACACACACACACACACACACACACACACACACAATAGCTGCTTCTTAAAATATTCATGCAAAGGTGGTAACGTACACATTCACACGATGATAATTATTCAGGCAGTTATTTGCAGAGTCTCATCTGAGGACGTCGTCTAAATGGATCCACACGGTTCGCTTTGTCATTTTCTTCCGCTTGTGAGCCAAATCACAGCAGCAGACGCAAAATAATTAGCAACATTATTAGATCGTTTGACAAACGGGGATAGCCGTTTTTTTTAATTTATGCTACTGACTGCAGAGTTTACCTGCAGATTAGTCTGAATTTGCTCTCTAATTGCTGTAATTTAACAAAGATGTAAAATATTTCTGGGATGTTTGTTTTCTGGTTGTTAATGTTTCTATATATATATTTGAACAAGTTGTTCACATTCAAGCGCTTCTGTTCGGAGCCTAAATTTCTTGGGGACGCCTCTGTTGACTTCCCCGTTTAGTATTCATCTATCTGATGCTTCTTTCATTTGAATACGAGGTGCCATGTGCAGTTCCACTGTTCATGAATAACTCATGTTCTTACCCAGGGTGCTTCTGTCTAATCTTAGACATTTAAGGGAAACACAGCGATACAAAATGGAAAAAGTGGATTCAGTCTAATTCAAATGAGCAGCTTCGTTCCTCCCTCTGAATTGTGTCAGAGAAGCTTGAAATGTAAAACTCAGAGGTGTAATAAGAACATCTAGTTTACTATAATTAGTCTTTAAGTCGCTGGACACTGATGCTCATTAAACATCGAGGTGATTTCTTGATAAACTGCGATGTTCAGAGTCGGGAAGGTTTCCTCAAAGGGCAACGCACTGAAGTGTGAAAGGAACTACGAAGCTTTTTGTGGCTCCAGATGAAGCTGCGTGTAATCTGATAAATGGCCTCCAGTGATGTCACTCATGAGCTGAGTTGAATCATGGGTAATGTAGACACAAGGGTTTAGAAAAGGACGAAGCGCATGTGAATAAAAAAGGTAATTTCTCTGGTTCTGCTCGATGAATCGATCATTTGTTTTCTAACAGTCAGACAGTATTATAGGAACGCAATGCTGGACTGGTGGACTGGTTTTTACCCATAATGCAACCCTCCCACTGAGGGACTGGAGGCAGTTTATCAGAATAAAATACTTTTCAGAGTTCGCTTTGCAGATATTTTTAATAGTTTACAGTTTGTTTATAGTGGTTCTTTCATTTAGTGAGGTTAGCCTGTTAGCTAGCTTAGCTGGCTTCCTAAAAAGCTCTATATACACATGTAATAGTAGAAACATTCACCCTTCTCTATTTATGATTTAAATCTCTTGTCCAGTGAGGAGTGTCACAGCTCACTTTCACTTTCAACTTTGGAGAATCTTTCAAGCACGTGTCGTGACAAAACCAGCGACTGTAACAGGTACTTTAAGACAGAAAAATGATCTCAAAGTGTTTTTGTGTCCTAAGCTAACCAGAACATAAACACAGTGTTGATTCTTAATGTTAATTTAAAAAAATGAACATAAAGACATGTATAGTAGCAACATATCTGGGTTTGCTGAGCGCTACATTGCCAACATTTATTTAAGATCCATCCAACCCATCTGCCAGAATTAAGTGGTTTTTGCAAATGAGTTGTAACTAATGGACGTCCAGAAGCTGGTGAGATCATGTTTAAGTGTGATGCTGGCTCGTCGTGTGATTTGGCAGACGGTCAGAAATAATGAAGAACAGTACAAACAGCCCGCGTGCTGCGTGACTGATGATCGATAGGATTCATCAGCTGCTGCACCTGAAAGGAAACAGAGGTTGACCATAAGGTAGCTGTTCTTATATAAAGGCAGTGGTCTCCTCTCTGTGCCCGTCTCTTCCTGCTTCAGCTCTCAGGTTAGGTGGGGATATCCACGCTTCAGTCGCTCCTCTGAGGCGCCTCATGGCTGCGGTTGCAAGTCTTCCAAACGGGTGCAGCTGTCCTGGCAGGATGCCTGAACGCGGAGCTCTGATCTGGCTACACAAGAGGCCTTTCTCTCTGCAGTGGGTTCCTCAGGTTTCTGCTCACATGACCTGACACAGTACTGCTCATTGTCCACGGGGAAATTCAGTCTGCAAAGATTCAGAAGCTGTTTGGTACAGAAGCAGCGCAGTGCGTGTCGTACTAAAGAGTGGGCAACAGATGAAAGAGACACAGATGAGCGAGCGTCTGTGCTGTTGTTATCGCTGCAGCATGAAACAGCCATCATTTACAAAACACCAACAAAAAGTAAACTTTCCTACTGAACACTTTCTGCATGTTTTTAAATCTTTTATTAATGATAAAGAGAAATACTACGTCCAAATGCACGATTCAGCACAGTCGGAGGTTGGATGTGATGAGAGCCGTGAGTGGAAAACAGTCATTTACTGAATTCTTCTCACACAAGATTTTGCTCCTCTCATTTTCGCAGACATGCGGTTTTTCCGTGGTAGTGTACTAAACTGACAGTTCACGCGAAAAATCTGTTATAATTGGTTCAGTTTCATCACACAGGGGAGTAAATGTACGTTTGAACTTCCCTGCAAGGTATTTTTTGGATGTGTGAAGCGAAAGTTGAAGCAGGTGTTGCATCAGAACATTTAAATCTGTGACATACCTGGATGTACTGCTCATCCTGTGAATTAATACAACAGTTGGACTAGTTTCATGTGTTTTGTTTGGCAGCTTCTTTTCATGGTTTTCTTTCCTAGAAGAACGAGTGTGTTACTAATCCTAACAGGAGCAGCAGGACGGAACTCTTTCATTTCAGACATTCAGCTTCTTATGGGAACACATTTCTTACACATCTGTTCACACTGTGTTCATTACAGACCACCTACAGCTCTCCAGTGCAGATAATACAGGTCCACTTCCTCAGACAGAAGGTGGAATGATGCTTTATTTCAGACTATCATCTTCAACCTGAGGCGTAAAATGATTCTGTATGTGAACAGTCGTATTGTTTGACATTGTAAGTATGTAAATAAACCTGAAGATGCTGCAGGGAAGATGTTCTCGCACACTGTTCAACTTCAGAAAACCCTTGAAACAGCAGCTATCAGATGATTTACTGTAAAGTGTAGTGAAACAACTACGTGTTACTCAAAACTATTTGTTTTTTTACATTTGGGGAAAAAGTGTGATGTTAAATACTGAAGAACAACGAAACAATAATATGAATACATTAAAACGTGTAAAATTTTTGCAGCCAAATGGCAAAATGTGTCATATCATGTTCATATTACGTGTTTATGTCCTGACTTTCATATCGGGATTGAAACTGTGCTGTGACACCTCACGCTTGTTTAAGGAGAACTTGAAGCAACTTCCAGCCGCATTTGTGTCGACGAGAAACAAATATATTTGACTGGAAGTCTGAACATCCTCAGGCGTGTTTGTGGCCACCAGAACAGCTATTCTAAGCTAAAACCTGATGTTTGTTTAACCTGAACCACGCGTTTTTTATGCCTTACCATATAAATATGACACAGACAAAACATTTAACCTAAAGAAAATCGCAAATTGAAGAAATGTAAGGTAACTTCAATTCCTTATTTAAACCCAAACCAACCGAAGTAACGCTGGTGCCGAAAGCTCACCAGCGAGCGACCGTTTCACAGTGTTCACCACACGAGGTTCCCTGACGTTATCTCTTCCTGCACGACCAGAGTCATAAAATACAGACAGCGTTAAATGACACATGATTTTTTTTACGACGTGCCACAAAGTCACAGTAGATTTATGTTCACATTTCCTATTCGCAGTCTGCGACGTTTCCAGCCTCCAGTTCACTTCCTTGCGGAGCACATGGATCCAGATGAGGTGTGTGTAGGAGGAAGAAACTTGATAATGATAATAATTCTTTCCACTTAATTTAATTTACAGAAGTCACACCGCAGTCTCGCTTTCGTGCTTCTTCCACCTGAGACATAAAGAATATGTGAATATATGATGTGTTAAAGACTACACTTCCAACTATCTCACCACGAGAGGCAACGAAATACCTTTTTCAGCGAGCAGTAAAGACCTCAGACACGAAGTGTGATCGTAGCAGGAGTTTTGTGACAGATAACAGTTAAAATAGTGAATTAAAGGCAAAGGCAGGTTAAGTGTTTTTAGACAACACCCGCCTGTCATGTCACCTGTCTAAATATATATAACTTCACAGCATTCCACAGAGGGTTAGGTTTGACCCCAAACTCCTCCTCAGTGTCTGCCAGACACTACTCCGATAAAAATACGATTTAAAAGAGAGAAGTTTGGTTTAAAACTATAATATATCTATGAAATTATACACACAGTTCACTGCAAACTGTGTACAATAAATCAAAAAGCAAAGCAAATAGCAGCAGTAATCCTGCAATAACTATTCATTAACACACGTAAACATGGGAACGGGACAATCGGGACAATCCTCCCGTTATATTAAAAAGTCTGCGATGGTGTAATCCCTGGAGGACCACAGGGCTCCTGGAGCAACCATAACAACACTATTACAGGCAACAATTTAAAAAGCAGAGAAGTAGATTCAGATTAAAACACACAAAATGCATCACGACCTGTAGCTCGCTCTCTCTCCTCCAGCTGTGAGCCTGCAAACAAATCAAACTGCTCATGTTGAACAAATTTAAGACTTGATCATTTGTTGCCAACCTGAACTCTGCAGGGAGATGTGATGTGTGGGAACAGGTGCTACTTAAAAGCTTACCGACACTTAAGGTTGATGATTTGTTGGCCAATTTGACTTTGATATACATTAAATCCTTTTAAGGAGGATTTAAACTTTGAATGAATCATGAAAAATATACCAAACAAAGTAAATAAATGCGGCTCATTTGTTTCCTGGCGTGGCGTTTACATGAACACCTTCGTATAATCCCCACTGAAACATTTTTAGACGCAGTGAGAATAAAGAGAAAACAGTCCCTCTGTTCTTGGGGACTATTTCTTGGCAGTAATTCCTGCTCAAACAGATGCCATGACACATAAACACAAAGACACACATTCAGGGAGTTAAACTAATATCGTCTTGAGGTAAATACTTAGTGGGTTGGCTGCAGGTGCAGATTATCAGGGCTCAGTTTCATCCTGGCAGTCGTTCTGCGCACCTTTAAAATAGCACACGTTCTCATGAATTCCTGGGTCAAACCACCTCATTAAAGCGAGGGGGGAAACTCATTCAAAATGCATCTGACCTCATAATTCATCCCCTTTAATGAATGGACTGCTCTGCCCTGATAAAACCCTCTGGATAAGATCAGTTGATTTTACGGCGCAGCGTGCGTAACTTGACATGGATGAATTTAACCGCTCCTCATGAATCACCGCGCTGTGCACCCGTCTCGTTGAATATTACAATGGAGTGCTCTGCCTGGATGCTCAGCGCACCCACAGATTGGACACACACACAATCGTGCTATTAAACATCAAGGCCTTTGCATTTAGTGGAGAGGAGGACAGCCATCTAAATGTTTAACACAGGACTATAAATTAACTGCAGCGAGCACTTTGAAGAGGAAAAAGCTCTGAGTGCCGCTGCGTTGCTGTTTTGGGCTTTGTAAAACAACTGATGTACAAATATTTACCACTGAAATTGTTGGAAATGCTGAGTTCTAGTTTGCTTTAGAGATGTAATGTATTGTTATAACCATTTCCCACAGGTCTAAAATCCCACTTAAAGACGCTAACATCAGGGTTTTTTGTGCAATGAGAAAGTGTTCACTCTGTATCTACACCCGGGTCAACTGACTGCTGTAGACTCGGGTTTTTATCACCTCAGCTCGGCTCGGTTCTGATCTGAACGTAAAACGTGGCTGAACACGTTAATTCCTGCTGTGTGAAGTCACGACACGTTATCAACATCTGGTGGTGGCGCGTTGTTTAAGAAAGATGTTCTCAACTGTTTCCGGCACATTCATGATGTACAATGTAACGATTCAGATAAAAATAACTGACGCTGTCTTGTCTGTGGGAATGGTGACAATTAGTTTTGCAGGTGTAGCCGCGTTTAATCCGTGCAAACCTGCTAATTTTGGTGGAAAAGTTGTATCACTGCCAGTTTTCCATGTAGAAAATGTCAACATGACACGTCCAATTGTGACGGTATCAGTGGTTAACAGAAATGTGAACTCCCAACATTTTATCCTGGTGATCACTTGAACCCGTCCATCCAGGATTTTGCGCATGAAAATGCAGAAATGTGTTCGAAGGACATCTCACATTTACCAACAACCTCACCGCAAAAGGCCGCGCAATACAATTCCCTGACGTTCTGCATGAAAGTGGAGGTGAACTGTTTTGCACGTGATGGAACACAAAGAAAAGTCGTCGCTTGACGAACATTTCGTTCCTGCACAGCACGGCCGCAGAATTGCTGAAATGCGCGAACAATCACTGTGCGAGAGGCTGTTTCATCCACAGCTATTGCAAGAAAAGCAAGAGCGACAGAAGCACACCAGACAGAGTTTTCCCAGTTAATGTTGATGATAGAAGATGAAGAAACACTGTTCAAGTTTGAAACGTCTCCAGTGGCTGTATCAGTTATGACTATGGGCAAATAGAGGAGGAGGACTCGGTGGGTGGATGGACCAATAACACTTTAACATTCAAGTCACTTCCTGTCTCGTACCAACATTGATTGGTTTCTTTCAACCATGACCGAGATCATAACCTCACAGAAAGCAGTTATTTTAACTCAAACAACAACATGTCCCTAAAAAATCCTTCTAACTGTATTGCTGGCAGATGTTTATTTTTCAGCAGTGATTTGTTTGACAGGTTCTGAAAGCAGACACAACGAAGCTGAATGAAGAATCGGATCAGCTGTCACACATGTATTGTTCTGAAGGGGAACTTCTGTACAAATTGTTATTTGTGTTTTGCAGCTCAGTCGCCAGGATAAATGTTGGCAGTTAACTTTTCTGCAACCACAAGTTTATCACCACGTTTATTACCTGACTTATAGGTTATATTGGCTGAGTTATAGGTGAGGAGGCTGCCAAGCCAGTGACAGCAACTCAACATCTGGAAGTGAGTTAGCATCAAGTAATGCTTTAAATATAATTAACCTCTTAGTGGAGCGGCACACGGACAACATAGTTCAAATTACATCCTGCAGTAAACATGAAAAATAATGATACTGCCATTACCGGTGGTAAAAGTGGTTTAACTCGACCTGAACTGATCCATGTCACGAACCGCCCCAGAATTCAGAATAAAAAGAGGAAGAGGCTGCACGAGAGGCCGGGGTAAAAATAAAGTGACAATAACAAAACCGAGCAACAGAAAACAACCAAAAAACATTAATTAAGAGTGACGGCGGGGAGCAGA
This sequence comes from Diplodus sargus, assembly GCA_903131615.1. NCBI lineage: Eukaryota > Metazoa > Chordata > Actinopteri > Spariformes > Sparidae > Diplodus > Diplodus sargus. Next base: position 249,472 of record CAEMYA010002084.1, read on the forward strand.
GCGAGGAGGAGACGGTGTGTGCGGGCCAGTGTTTAGATGCTTCAGGTCATCAAGCACAGGTGATCCTCATCTGACTAATGAGCCGCACTCCGCCAGGCCGTCACAGGAGATGGGAAGAAAGAAAAACCTCCCGTCACAAAGAATGAGTTGTGAGTCATTTCAAGAGATAAACAGAGGAGAAAGAAAATCTGATTTATTTAATATAATCTTTGTTTGGGATAAATACGACTGTAATGTTTAAAATCATCTGTGGATCGACCCTCTCGAGGAGATGAAGGAAGCAAAAATATCTTTTACTTAATTCTTTGATGGGCTTTTAAATAAAATAATCAATCACCGCATTTCATTGTGCTCAAGGTTTAAAAACTCAGGTGGAACTGCACTTATCCCCACAGGAAACGGTTTGAAATGCAGGGGAACATTTTAGGAACTACTTTCCTCTGAGGAACTTATTATTTGTGCCAAGTTTAGCTTTTCTGCTCTTTGTAATTCAAAGGTTTTTTTATTCATTTGTGAAAAGCGTGTTCGTACAGCACGTTTCAGATTACTGTGTATACGCATCACTGGAATAAACATTTAATCAAAAGTGAATATGTCTGATTTTAATTACTATTTCACTCTGTTTTTGACTTTTCCAAACATCTATATTTACTGGACTATTAACTCAAATTTGCCTTCCAATTAGCTTAATCAACCCAAATGTAGTTACATAAATTTGAACATAAATTAGCTGCTTATCAAAAGATCTGATTGCTCCATTTGCTCATTAATTGATCAGATCTTTTGGGTCCCCCTTCAATCATATATTTTTCTGCTTACGTCTTTTCAAGGGAAACGTTCAGGCCTCGTTCTTCTGGCAGTGGCTTTAAAAAATCAAAAAACTGTAAAATAGGTTGTTTTTCAGTCTTCCATTAAATTATATGAGCGATCAATCACCTCGATGGTAAAATGGTTAAGTTTAGTTTGGTTGAGGTTAGTTAACTGTAAACATGGTTAAAACCAAAAAGAAATTGCTTGTATTATACATATACCTTCACAAAATCCCTTTATACAGACTAATGTGGAGGAATAAACACCACATCCATACCTGTATATAGTACATGTTAATTATATTGTGTGTTTTCATTTTGTGTTAAATAAAAGACTTTGGAACATTCTTGCTGTCCCTTTAATATTGTACAAGAGTGAATGTTGTCTTTTCCCTCCCTTTCTTTGGAGGTGGTCTAATGTAAATTGGATGTTATTTTCTATATCATAATTAATTATTGCCGGGATTTTAACGCGTTAATTACGATTAATTAATTACACAAAAATTAACGCGTTAAACACATTTTAATCGCACTAATTTTTGCACCGCGGAACGTTTCTAACTGGATGAGTTTCAGGGGTACCGATTATACTGGAGCACCAGCTAAAGTTCATGCATAGCATTCATGACTTCAGACAACAACAATGAACGAAGAAGCAGATGAGACCGCTTTGGTCGCCCCGTGGATGGGAAACTTTGTTTTAAAAAGCGGACGGATGGCGGCGTAGACAAGAGCACGGTTGTGTGCAAATTATGCAAGAAGGAGTTCGCGTGTCACCGCAGCATATCAAGCCTCAGATATCACCAAAATGCTCAGCATATAACAGCTAGCGTTAGTGTGGTAGTATTGTGTTTTATTAAAAAACAAAGTGTTATAGTTTACAGAAGGTCTACCTACCTAAAGGATACCCGAATCTCTGAAACGTATCCCTAAATATGCTATTGCTACACTGTATGGCAAAAATTGCACTGGTCTGTTGGTCTTGAAAAAAAAAAACAACGTTTTGTTGCTTAAGTTTATGTATTCAGTCATTGTTCAATGGTATACTAAAATCCATGTGAAAAAAATTGCTTCTCACTGTTCTCAGGTCAAATATTTATATGCGATTAAAATGCGATTAATTTTGATTAATTAATTACAAAGCCTCTGATTAATTCTATTAATTTTTTTAATCGAGTCCCAGCCCTATAATTAATACAATGAACACTTTATTGTGCCGTACGTGATGCGGTGCACATCATATGGTGCCCCGTGTGAGGCGCTGCACAAGAAGGTGATGTTTAAGGTTCTGTCCACGTTATGTTTAGTCACATTTGCAGACTTCCTTCTGCACTCTCTGAATTAAGATCTAGTTATGCTTTAATCACTTGGTCATGTGCTGGTTCATCTAAAGATGTTTAAGTTCAGGTTGCAATGAAACTGTTGGACAGTCAATCCTAGAACCACACTGATGGTGTTGCACATATTTGTACAGATGAAAAGATGTGTTTAGCTTGAGATGGCGTTCATACAGGTTGCAAGCAAACCAACAATTAGTCCACATTAGCTTCTGCATTTTTTGGAGGTAAAAGCAAAATTGGCGACACCTGTAATGCTGCCAGTAGTTGAAACAGGACGTCGGGCTGTAAGCTGTGATGTTTGTTTTAAACTCATATGATCGATGCACTTCTCCTTCCTGTGGCGCAGTTGGATGTATTTTCAGCTTTGTCGACATGTTCCCAGGTCTCAGCACGTAGTTATTACTTGACTGGGATTTGAAAAATGTGTATTTGCTTTGGCAAACTAGCTCACTATCATTATTGTATGTATCCCATACGTGACGGAAACAATCTGTGTGTATGAACAGCTGTTTTCGGTCACCAGTACAAGACGATGATACTCATTACTGTCAATGATGCGACTGTTACACGTGTGAGTGTGCGAGCTGTCGCCTCAGTCACGCATCAGCGGCTGAACTCAGAAATGCTATTCATAAGTTGGTGAAAGTCTGTGGATTTCTGAATGCTGGCACAATAAATAAGAAATTCGGACGAGTGAGACGCTCGTTTAATTTGAATGCAGGAGAAAGAACTCCTGACTGTCGATTGCTTCATGTGGGTTTTTTATTTTTTTGTGAATTTCATTCTGTTCGCGTGAAATTTTGTGAAATGAGCACTGCGCTTTAAAATGCAAATGAATGCCTTTCTGTGGCGAGAGAGAAGCGTGTGCTTCCACCACAGATGTGCAGGAGACAAATAGGACCAGGCAGCAGTTTGACACTGAAATGGCGCGGTGGAAAGTGGGAGTGTGGAGGTACAAAGGGCAGGTGGAGAGATACATTTACTTTTAACTACAGAAGCTCAGGTTAAATGTCAGCATGGCGCGGCTGCTCTGTGGTTAGTTCTGTCACCTCGCAGCCGGCAGGTTTCATGTTCTTGGTGCGTGTGCGTGGGTTTCCTGCCACAGACCACAGACAGACAGAATAAGTGAAATGGAGACACACAAATTGCCTGTGGGTGTGAATGTGTTTGTGTGTCTGTGTTTGTTACCTGTGTGACGGACCGGTGACATCTCAGCGGTCCAACCTGAGTCTTTGCCTATTTCTCATGATGAAATAGATGGTGTAGAAAGTGAACAGATGGAAGTTTGGTTTGTGGCTCCAGAGGGAACCGCGAAATACCTGACAAATTGCTTGTGACGCCAATGACCAAACCGTTAATTGTCAAGGTGCATTGTGGGTAATGTAGGCACCACGTAGTGATGAGAAAGAAGAATGTATAGAACAAAAACAAAAAAGAAAATAGAATGTTGCTGCATTGATTCAGATCCTACATTTATGTACTTTCAGCTTCCAGAATTTGTTGCTGGCAGTTCATGTTTCTGCAAACCGCTGATACACGTTTGTGTCATACATACAACATCGACATTTCCGCCAAACATGTAGCATAATGTTCACGTTACGACCTGACTGAGGGTGGATGAGGGAGGAATTATAGATGAGAAGCCAAGCCAGTGACCACAGTTCCAGTCTGCGCTTCACCATCTGTAAGTTTTAGTGTGACACCACTGGATACCTCGTGACCTCGTGACCTCGTGGTGAACGATATATATAATCTTTTCCCAACTCTAACCAACTGGTTTTAGCACCTGGACCTAATCAGACCATCAGCTTTGTCACAAGATAAAATTGCAAATTGCATCTAAGGAAAAGTTCATGGTTTCTGCAAAACACGAATTAAATTCAGAATCTGAAAACTTCTTTTCAGCCAGTATTAAAATGACTAAACAATGGGATGAACTTTTAACTTCGACTGTGTTTTATTACATTGCTGTTTTTCCAGTTTTACCTTTTCAGCACAAAATGGATAATTGATGTTAATGTTGCCTTTTAGAGAGAAGATTAGTTATTTCTCTTCTGTTATTATAGTTATTCTTAACGCCCGTCACCGGGTCAGATTCTGACGGATAATGGAGTTTCATAAAATCAAAACAAATTATTACCGGTGGAGTTCTGAGGACGAATTGATTGAGGAAAATAAAGAAGCTGCTCTGTATTCAAACGTTGTGGTCAGAATCAACACAAAAAGGTTCCTTGAAGCGGCTTTAAGTAAAAGAACAGAACATTTCTTCCACCGCTGTTGAATCAGGATTTAATCAACTAAAACAAAACCTCAACCACAGAGTTTTCATGTGAACTCAGCTGCAGTGTGTGTTGCACTGTGCCGTGTGTGTAGAGCAGCGTGTGCTGGACGGGTCCAAACGGGTCACAGTGTGGAGCGTGACTCTAAAAGCTCTTTTTCTCTGTGAATTACTCGCACATGACACTTTCTGATTATAGAAATGGGCAATTAAAGGGACTTTGATTCAGAATTGTTTAGGCACAAGCCAAGCATTTGATCCAACCTCAAAAAGCCCTCAGCAGCATATTATAGTCCGACTGCAAATCCTGTGCTGCTACGCTGACCATGCAAAGACAATTGACAGAGACTAAAGACGGTGAAGGACACTTCCACCTTTAAAGCTTTAAGTTCAGAACAAAAGTTGTAGCTTCATTAAAGTGCCACCTGAGAGATGATTATTACAAGGAAACATAGTAATGATCAGATTCCAAGAGGGCTTTTTGAGACTCACTGCAGTTACTTTACATGAGGCTCATTATCTATTTTTACTTTGTATTGATTTTCACCAAAAGTGTCGGATCTAAGCCGACTTTCACAAAATGTTTCTGCGCCCGCGTATTGAATTGTTTCCTGCTGCAAGAAGAAACTGATCACTGCGGTAAAGCAAAGTCTCCTGGAAGGTTCGCTGTTCGGAAAAATGCTTCTGTTGATAGAAAACAGGGAGAAAAATGAGAAAGCAGCTGCTGATTATGCACCAGACACTCACTAAGTAAGAAGAACAATAGACAGCTAAACTGCTGTGCACAGAGTTTGTGCTGCACATTAAAAGTATTTGTAAATTCAGATTTTTACCCAGATTTTGTTTTGTTTTAAACATCAAGGTGAACACAGTTTAGTTTAAACACTGTGTTCACAAACAGAAAATGAGGACTAGAAGCAGCACAATAATGACCGTCCGGCACTTTCATTCTAATAATACTCAGTTTCAACTCAACACCGTTTGTTCATCGATCACTGACAAACGGTGCAGAAACAAACGCTCATCCATCTCGTCGAACGCTCCGTCCAAATGTCACAAATGGGATCCACGCAGAGCCGTGCAGCAGTCAGACGCTCCACGTTCATTTCTTATCTATGCCGTGAAAAACACTCTGAGCCCAAACTACCCAAAACTTCATCAGGTGAAGAAGGATTCAACTCTTGTGTGTATCGTCATGGTAACGGCCTTTGTGACAACCGAGCTGAATCACCTTCTATCCAAACCGTTTCTACGAAAAACATTTTGCAGTCTGATGATCCCTCCGCGAGTAAATCAAAATATATCCATCGTAGAATCAATTTTCACGACTTCTCCTCTAATGACACATGTATTCCTCTTTATTACCATATTGATGTTGTGATAATGCAGCTGACATTGATCCAGAGGTCAGTAAATGACTCTATTACATCAAGACTCTCTATTTTCCAGGGGAAATAAAAAAACAGTAATGTCAGACCATAATTCTGCGTGCGGTGTTGAGGTTCAGTTTAGTTAACACAGAAATGACTCAATGAACAAAAATCAAGCCAATCGGCAGAATAAAGTTCAATGTACGTTTTTGTAGAACCCGAATATTTTGGAACTTCAGATTTCTTTATGCTGAGACGATGCGCTGCTGATGCTCCTGTTAGGTTCAGGCACAAAAAACACTTGGCTGTAGTATCAAAATCATGTTTTGGCTTAAATTACCTGCTTCGGTTTCCACAAACACGACAGGAAATGTCCCAACTTCCTGTCAGAACAGATAACTCACCCCAAGTGACATCGAGTGGTTTTATTGCTGGTACCACCAACAACATAGGACAAAATGTGAGTTTATTCATTTATTTAGTCGATCGTGCAGCAGCCCAGGATATAATGTCAGCAGTTAATATTTCTGCAGACCGCAGATACGTCCAAGATTGTACAGTGTTGGTCGAAGGCTGTGCACTCTGCAACTGTTTGTGGTGACTAAAGAGGTCATTTGACTCGAGCCGTGAGCGTTTCCAAAACCTAATCACGTGTGTTTTGTGCCTAAAACTAACATTAGTGCAGCATTGTGACAAAAGAGCAACAAGAAATTAAACCAAGACAAACGGAAAGTTGCAACATAGACACGAACACCTCGAGCTTATATGTGGATTTGCAGAAACAGAGTCAGCTAACATTTATTCTGATGATTGGGTTGAATGGAGGCCAGACTGGTTTTCCAATCGGCTGTAATTTTCCCGGGATGTTCTCGTTAACGCAAAAAACTTTCCAGCTTAACTTCTGTTCGCTTTACCCATGTTCATGTGTTCAGCTCCACCGGCTGCAGTGTTTGTTTTACTAGAAAAATTTGGCACCAGTGTATCGTTACTGTGATATGATATACTTCTGTATTTATGTCTTGTGCCAGCTGTGTTGACCATATTAACAGTGGTTTTACATTAGGAGGTGCAGTATTGATCACATTTGGATTCTATATAAAGAGTTTATGGGTTCAAGTGGTTAAAAAACTTGCACGTCAATGAAACATCTGACAACAAAATGAATTTTGGGTGGATTGTGTCTCCTCCTCGTCTCCACCAGGATGATTCATTTCACTCCGTTTTGTCAGGCGAGCTGAATGAATCAAAGAGAAGTAAACATGAGAAGAAAAGGTTTTGGAACTGCGCAATTTATACGGAACAATCTGACCTTCAGGTCGTGATAAAACGGGCTCGACACACAACGTGCACCAACATGCATTCAGTCTTGCTTTGCTCTTTCTTCCACCACCGTGACAAATGTGAAAAGAGGAGATGTTGTGAGAAACCTTGAGGACTCGGCGACAGCCCTGGCGGTATGACGAGCCGTGAAGCGGGCCGCGTTGCTTGGTTTCAGCTCTCGATGCGGGAACAGCCGGCCCTGACGCATTAACAAATGAAGACGGATTGCGTATGATGACACAAGTCGAGTTTAATTCGCTGTTTTGCCAAAAGGGGAAAGAGCTGAGGGAGAGAGATGCATCGTGAGCGTTGGAAGTTAACTCAGTATATAACAAAGCCCAGAGGTGTGGCTTTGATCTTCTCATGCTGAGAGTTGTGACATTCCCCGTTCCAGCACACATGAACTCAGGTGGCCCTCTCGCACAATAGCACGGGAACATAACTTCATCTCACGGCCTAAATAAGCAGCTCTTGAAGTCCCTCCAGAATCTGGAAAAGGCAGAAGATGAAACAACCGGATAACATTGTGTTATTCTTCCTCGATGCTGAATTCATTTTTACACGGCGAAAAGAGCCGCGTGCTGCTGACTGAGACCTGCACGCATTGTAAATCTCTTATCTCTCCGCAGCACAGGTGGGTCAGCTCGTTCTCAGCGCAATCAATTCAAAATGTCAGCAGAAATTCTGGTTTATTTTCCACAGTTGGAACATTCAGCCTCATTTATTTGTCAGTGGGTTGGATAGATGTCGAGCTGGGATTCCTGTCGCCGTGCAAACCACACAACCAGTCCTTCCTGCAGAGCACTCTATTGTCAACGAGCCTGTTTCCAGCCTCATATTGGCTGACGACACTCGCAGCTCTCAGCGGTTTATACAAACCACTGTCACTTCATTCCTAATGTCACTTTAACTCTTCTGCTTCTGCCCTCATGAAGATCAACCCTCTTCATCGACTTTTACATACAGAATGTATTTTGTATGAAGACACACTGTGTTGCTCATCAACAACCTCTCTGTGAAATAATGTATGTTGTTTCTCGCAGCCTACACACACACACACACACACACACACACACACACACACACACACACACACACACACACACACACACACACACACACTCCCTCTCACACTGAACACATCACATTAAATATTTTTTGTTTGCCTGTTTTTTTATGTTGTTTGCTCGAGACTCCTCCGAGCCGCTGACTCTGGCTCTATTCTCCGTGTGGGTGTGTACGTGTCAGAGAATAAAGAGAGCATAACGCTGCTTCTCCAGCTGATGCTACCTGTAATGTGTGTGTGTGTGTGCACATTAAACAGCTTCAGGTCATCATACGTGCTCTGTGGTTACAATACAATCAAGACGCTTCAGACAGTCTCTGTATATCATGACGGCGAGCTGCTGTCTTATAGAAAATGAGAAAACAATCAGAATGGACGAGGTTTGAAAAAAAGCTTTTAGCCTGTAACTGCAGTCGTCATTTCTCTGTTATCTCCTTTTGGTCCGTTCTGTGTGCGCTGAAAAGAAATCCGGTGTTCGTCCGCAGCCCGGCTCTGAAAACAGCGATCAAAGACTCCAGCCAATCAGCAAAGAGGGAACCAGCTCGACTAGAACTGAGTAAATAACATTTTTGGTATAATAATATTTGTCTTGCACTCCCCGTTTCTCCTGTGTAACCTTCATAGACGCACTATTTGGAAACAGATGCTGCGAATCATATTTCTCTTTTGGTCAGCGTATTTTTGCTGTCCAAACCAGGCCGAGTCCGAGAAAGTACCAGAGCGTGACCTCGACACGCGTTCTTGTTTGTTATGTCTAAAACCAACTTGAGCGCAATGCAGCTGATGTGAGCGGAGTTTGTGTTACTCTTTCACACGGTTGTTTCCTTGGTGACATGTTTGGTAAGCGACCCGTAGAAAGGCGTCGTTACGCTCACAGAGGATCCGGGACTTATTTCTGGCCCTTCAGGTTCAGGTCGCGTGTCCACACTCTCATTTGTTTGGCTGCTGCGTTTAAATATCGTCAGTCTTTCTCCATAATCGTTTAATCCAACTTTAATTGTAAAAAAAACCCAAAGTTTTCGCTCCTGTCAAACTCAGACACAGGCTTTCTTTTTAATCAAAGTGCAGAGACTGAAGACACTTTGAAATCAGTTTCTTCCTCAAACTCGTTCACACAGCATTTGCACTCGAAAGCCGCAGAAAACAACCACCATCGATTGTCATTCGTGGCGATTAAAAAGCAACAGAATTAACATCAGACTCCAAACGTTTTTGCAATTCAAATGACTCTCTGGTTCATGTTTTACAGACGAACATCATGATCCAATTTGTGTTAAACTTCACTACACATCCTCTCGACTGGAGCCTGTTTGACAACAGCACCTGCAAGAACTAGAAATCAAATCGTAGCAGCTCCACGTTTCAGAATGATCATAACTTACAAACTGCAGATGCATCTGTGAACGGCCATGTGAGAGCCCTCCAGTCTGAGAGCGACAGACGTTTGTGTAATATCTCGTTAGCACGATTTTCAACTTTGTGGAAGTGCTCACAAATTGCTTTTATGAAATGGGCCTTGATGGATGAGACGCCCACACTAAGACCTGACGATTACCACTGACAACACTGCAGTGGAAATGCCAACTCAGACAGCGGGGAACTTCACTGAGTGACCCTGTGAGACGTCACGAGAGAGGAGACGATCCACTTAAAGCATCTGAATAACGCCGGAGACGGTGTTTGAATGACACATCTCCCGTCTCTTCTCTCAGAGAAGCAAATGACTGACCACCGCCGCCACCGCCGCCGCCACCGCCGCCGCCACCGCCACCGCCACCACCTCCTGTGACATATCGGCCACATTTGAAATTCACCACAGTTTGAGCAGTTTGTATCTAACTTCTGATTCTAAATAAACAGTTTTCATGAGGATTAATAGTCAAGTTATGGCTCTGTCGTCATTCATTGAGACAGAGGTCTGGTCTGGACCCAAATAACTGTCTGGCATTGCCAAGACGGCTGCAGAGTGACAAGACGTGCTAAAAAAAGGACTTTAGCTGCAGTTCTTATCAACAATCTCCTCCACAGTGACTCCTCCTCCCTGAAGTCTCTGTATCTCCCACAGGCTCTCTGCAGATAGTCCAGATTGCTCTTGTCTGGTTTTCAACCTCCCCAAGTTCTCCGACACTGACTCTCTCCTGTTCGCTGCACCACCGTCCTGCTGCAATCTGCATTCAGTTCGACGCCCTGCTGCTGGTCTACAGGGCGCTGAAGGAACCGGCTCCTACTTAGAATACCTCCAAGCCGATGTTAAAGTCTACACTCCAGCTCAGCCGTGGTGCTCCCGCTCCTCTTCTCTGTTTCTGACCCTACAGTGGTCAAATAAACTCCACAGTGAAGTCAGCACAGCGGAGTCACTGGCCGCTCACCGCCGCAGGCTGGAAACACATCATTTCAGAAACAACACCTACACGCCACGCAAGCACTTACTAACATCCTGTCATTCCTCACAAACAGATACAAAACTGAGCTCCTGTTCTTGTCACCGTGAGCTACTTTGGACAAGAACAACTCCCTAATAAATACAATGGATTTTCTATTGTTAGTAGCAAGAAGAAATAAGGACTCCTTAAGTAAAATCACCTGAAAGTGACAAATAATTCTAATAAACAAACGGGAGAACTTAGCTGAGTTTGCTGACACAATAAATTCCAAAGTGTAGCTCCTGAATGACGCTGGCACAGCGATAATGGTCTGCTAATGATATCCCAATACCAGAATCTACTTTAGCAGCCAGTTACAAAGCTGTAAGCAGTGATTAAAAGCATCCCAAGGCCTCTACCGAGAGTAAAGGATGAGCGCAGTGCTTAAGGGAGGGATAACCAGATTCCACCGCATCACGGCGGCCGTGAAGTGTGTGGGGAAGAGGACAGAGTGAGAGGAGAAGCTGCCGATGACTTATGTTCAGTAGGCAGAGATCATTTAAGGATTCCACAACGCTGGTGTGATGTCTTGGAGATCTCAGTCTTGTTTGAATCCGAGCATTGTGGCAGATTGTGGTGGATTCTTCAAGGTCGGAGAGCAGCTAACAATCTAGTTAGCATCTGTTCAGTGAGAACAAGGCAGCAGAACAAAAGCAAAAGTGTGACAGCACCCTGTGGGGGAAGTGGTGCAGCAGGGAGTCGCAGACATTACTGGACAGTAGAGAGCGAGAAAAAGGGTTTAAGGAGAGGAGACGGTTTGTTATGTAGCGGCACAAATTGGCATGGAAATGTGAAGCTATAGGTCAGGATGGTGTTTGTGTCCACAGCGTCTGCATCTGAGAACGGTTCAAACCGAGATGTGTTCAGACCGAACAGAAAGCAGATATTCTGCCGTGTTCTAATGACTGCTCGAGCTCTTTACTCGGTGCCGCTGCATGTATGGACCTTTTATTGAAAACGGCCTCATAAGACCTTAAAATGACCAAAACTTTTTCACTCGAGCTGCAACATTAAATTCGCACTAAACAAGTTTTCCTCAACTTGCATCAGCCAGAGTAAATACAGGCTTTCTGAATCTGCTCCTGTCTTATTTATATTTACTCTCCATGCAATCATTCCATTTACAAAACATGATTCACGTGCAGTTTGAACACATCTTTGCAATTCTTTAAAGTTCTTTGGCACCGGACTAACGAACGGTTCACAGGTGTTCACGGGGGAGGGCGGGTAAAACACAAAGACAGGAAGTGGAAAGTAAAAAATGACACAAAAGGAATATAAAGCAAAATAAAAACAACAAACCAAAAACACAAAAACCGCGACACTTCTTTGTTTCACAGCCATAATCACACTGAACCAGTCTCACCTGTGTTCTCCTCATAATCTGTAATAATGTGAAAGTCGTCTGTGATCTCAATCTTCTGCAAATCTGCCACCAAAAAATTCCACCACTGTTTATTTTTCACAAACAGAGGTCATGTGATGATATCAGTCCCCTGTGAACTCGCACCTCTGTGATAGTTTGTTTAACATCTGTTCTCTATATTACCAAACCTGATAACAGTTTATAATAAGCTGCTCTGCAGTCAGCAGCCGTGTGTGAGAGCGACTATACTGATGTTTAAGTGCAGCCACAGAGCGTCTGTACCTCGATCAAAACGAGCTGCGAATGTGTATTTATGCTTCAACACATGCAGAATGTGATCAAACCAACTTAAAACTTTATATTAATGTGGTTGTTGAGGAACAAAACTCTGCTTCTGATGCTGATGTTACGTCGATGCCTTGACGTCAGATCCAGATAATGTCAGTAAATGTGAGTAAATCCAGTCAGCCGCACTAAAAACTGACACAGGGAGGTAATTTGTGAGAGCACACAACGTCCCCCGGTAACTCTCAGCAGAGCCTCTTCAGAACGAGGCCTCCACCAGGAAATGAGAAGAACTTGAAGTCCCGCTGTAAGAACTGAGCAGACAAAAACAGAGAACATGCAGCAGTGTCGGTGATCGTACAGTCGGCTTCACAAGAGCAGCTCATTAGAGCAGCGCCCTACTGCGGCGCAAAATGAGGTGGGAATGGTTTGACATGACCTCTGATGTTAAAATATATCTTCCATGACAGTCACGCAGATACTAGAGGAGATAATATCCGCCTGTGCAGCACAAGAACACACTGATTGTTAACAGTCATTTTATCTGAGCTCCTGTGATCTGATACTTTAAGTTTGTGCTGAAAGTGAAGATTAATTAGCGAACACGAGCGAGTTAGCGGCCTGTAAATTGATATGACACCTTTTAGTGGTGTGTGTGCGTTTCCTCATTTCAGTTTTCTCGGTCTGGTGTTTCCTGAGACTCCGCAGTATCAGCTCGTGTGATATAATGAAACCACGAACATGGACTTTTTAAGGCCACTTTTTAATTACCTTGGTTCCATAGAGAGCGTCTGGCTGAATCCGTGTTCTAATTAAATCATTGTGAAGGTGTTCAAAAGCATGATCAGCCTCTCAGCTGGAGCCACCACACCATAAGACCAATTATCTTTACCGTACTGTCCTCGGTAGACAAATGCTTACGTGACATTTAAGCTTTTTATGAGGACGAACGTGTTCTTGAGGGCTCAACCTCGACAGAGTTCAGATCACAGCGGAGTGAAGACGCCCACGCCTCTAAATATGAGCTCATCTGCTCGGCCTCCGCCGGGACTTTAGCTTCTCACATCATTCAATAAATCATCAAAATATACTGCTGGTAATAAAATGCTTTATGTAAAATTCATACTCGGGGATGAAGGCGCCACTTCAACAGAATAAGCAGAATAAATAATTATTATAATTCACCATGAATTATGTTGCTCTTCCTTCCGGAGGGGAGGAATGTAAAACTTTCCTTCTCTTTGCTGCGATATATGGCTCCATTCGTCATTAAACAATTACATAGGCAAAGAATTCAATTTCCCTCCCTTCATTTCTTCTTTCATGACCGTGTTTCCCAGAAAGGGCAGAAACATAATTACGGAATGCAGCAACATGCAAACAAAGAAATATCGACTGTTGGTTTACAGTGCAGATTGTGAGGGTTTTTTTTTGTTTCTCCTCCATTATCCAGGAGGCGTTTTTCACTGCAGCCTCGCAGCGTGAAAGAGTTTTATATATAAAAAGAAAGGAATGACTCTTTCTCAATCCCATCAATCTACCTTGGTTTTGTGAGGGAAGACAAAAGAAGCTGCCTTAACGTGCAAATCAACCACGACAGGATGAGTAGGAGGCAGTGTGTGTGTGTGTGT
>CAEMYA010002084.1:263391-285880 GCA_903131615.1 Diplodus sargus
GTGTGTGTGTGTGTGTGTGTGAAAGCCTTTCAACACGGGCCAAATCAGTCGCAGCGTTGTGTTTCCTTTCACCGGCAGCATACGTTTAATGTGATGTCAGTGAACGCTCCAGTGTGTGCAGAGGATGCATAGCAGCACATGCACGTCTTCCTCTTTTGCAGCCAGCCACAATTTTTGGACGTCGAGTTGGAACTGCAGTCGGCTCACATGGGAGCTCATTTGGCAGACCAGCCTGTCATCGGGGAGCGTATGAAAGCTAAACCTAATGAAAGCACACACAGCCAAAACCTGCCGGCTAACATCTGCCCCAGACTTCAGCTACAACCGGCTCCACTCTCTCGTCAAAGCGAAACCGCACAGCTCCCGTTCGCCAGGCGTTCTTTCTCTCACTTGCGCTGCAGCTCTATATGATCTGTTATGTGTGGCGAGGGGTCCGTCGCCCGCGGGGCTCGGAAATCTATCAAAAAACAAGGTGTGGAATTTCAAAACCACGGATCTCAGTGAGCAAATGTAGACTTGTTTATTCCTTGGAGTTGTTTTTCAGATACGTGCATTAATACAGAGTACAAAGATAAACATAAGCTCTCCTCATCCTCAGCTGACAAATCTTTCTTTCTTTTTACGAGGCAGCTTATTTATTCTTTCAGTCACAGCCGCTCTGCCAGGCTCGTATGACTCTGTGTGGGGAGGTGCACTTTGTTTGGTTTCCTCACAGGTTTTTAAACGATTCTTCTGAGGACCTGAAGAAAGCTTACATGAGTATTCACAGGACGGCTGCTCCGACTGCCGCCCAGTGTCGGATTAAAACTGCTTCTCTGATAGTCGTGGGACTCTTTGTTGTTTGTCCAGAGCCCGACATTTATCACATCGTTCATCGGCAACAGCAGGTTAAAAGTTTTGTTTCTTTGTAAAAATACTTGACAACTATTGGACAGATGGGCACTAGATTTAGTGCAGACACGCACATTCTCCCCCAGGAAGAACTGAGGAGTCGAGTCTGCTCGTGTGGCTGTTGACTCTGAGCCTGATTTGCATTCACATTTACATTTAAGGGCATTTAGCAGATGCTTTTGTCCAAAGCGACTTACAGTAATTTATACATACATGGGACGACTTTTACTTTGGGACCTCTGATAACTTTTTGCGGAGGACGTCTGTGATGTTTATCTCTGTGTGAATATGCCACGGCCTTAAATTTGTAAAGTAAGAGCTCATCTGATAACATTAGTCCCGCAGGATTTGAAGGAGTTTTCTGGCTTCAGACAACTAAACAAGTATCTGATATAAATGATGATATACGGCTCACAATATGTTGAACAGCTGTGCTGCAAGATTTTCTGTATCGATGTTTAAAATGAGGTTTTCATATTCAAGTTCAGCCACAAAGCATCTGTTACTTGATTTCCAAACACATGCAGAAAGTGGCTGAAACAACTTTAAACTTTTATATTAACCTGGCAGCTGAAGAACAGAACAGAACAGACGCTCCGCTTCTGAAAGCTGATGTTAGACATTAGAGATTAGAGACTGACGTCATATCCAGGAGACGATGTCAGAGAACAAAGTCCACAGAGTGCACAAGTAAATCACGTCTCCTGGTAAAACTGTGTGAAAGCTTGAGTGTTGTCCTCTCTTTACTACATTACTTTCATATCTATTGCCACATTTGTTTTTTGTATGTAACAATTCTGCATTAAAATGTCTAAAAACTGGCTGCCTTTTTTAAATATGTACTAAAACCAAAAGAACGGTGAGTTTCTGTCGGACAGTGAGGAAGAAGTCAGCGATAGATCTTCATCAGATATGATCAGATTCAGCTTCTATAACAATGATAAACAACATCTAGTGGCAGAAATTATGTATAAATTACTGTCAGTCGCTTCGGATAAAAGCATCTGATAAATGCTGTAAATGCAAATATAGGATTTCCAAACTGGGGCTGAAGGACATTTGACTGACTCTTGACTGTAACTTTCACAACGTGTCAAAGCTCTGGACATTATGATTTACTGCTTTAACACGTCAAGTACTGATTCTTTGGGATGGCGGTCGACTCGACCCACAATCCTGAAGCTTCAGTACTTGACAAGTCAGTAATGATTCTCAGAAATCTGCTTTCTTACAAATTGGACATTCAAAGAACAGCATCAGTTTGAAAGGATATTTGGCTGTTGATGGACTTTGAAGTGTCACAAAAGCATCATGTTATTTTCATGGCCGGCTTGAGCCAAGAACGTTTCTCTGTTAACAGGAACAGTATTAGTCATTCGAGTCGGAGGGACTCCCATCTGTTTTACTAAATAATCCTCACTAATTATACTGAAACTAAGAGTGGTCAGATCAGTCAATAACTGATAAGAGGGGGACAAACAGCCACGCGGCGCTAACAGCTTTTCAGCTGCAATCCAAACGCAGCAGACCAATCAGAGCGCAGTCAATTAGTATAAAGAGATCTGCATAACACAAAATGATAATTCTGGATATCAACATGGATTCACTCAATTTACACAGGCTCCGAAAACCAACAGCTCTGCTCGCACGTCGATACTCAGAATAATGTCTGTCTGCTGCGGCTGTGAGATGTCTTTTCCATCATGTATCTGAGTTACAACAGAAACATGTTAGTGATGTAACTATTACTGAAAATGATTACTTATCCTTGGTAGGTGTGTAAAACATAAGATACTAAGATGGATGCCGGTTTCCCATCATTTAGGATGGAATGTCGGTACTGAGACTGAGAAAGTACCAGAATCTTTCTAACAGGACTTCTGGGACGTATCATGAACCCAGTGAGTCTGTACAAGCTGTTCTTTAAGGGCCTCATTTGTGCAGGACTGCAGTTGTTCTCACAGGTTCAGTGAGAAAACTATTTTTAATGCAATTTGACTAAACAAACGCCGTGGACACGAGGCATCGCTGACCCACAAAGTTAACCTTGTTTCTTTTGTATTTTTGGAGTAGCTGTAGCATTTGGTGCTCTGATTTCTGGAGCAGCCCAGGGGACCGCGGGCTCAGAATCCACAGACGCAGTGGATTTTAATGAGAGTGCACAAATGAGGGACAGCATGAGAGACAAAAATTAAATATAAAATAGTCCAAGAAAGTGAAGAAGAGGCCAATAATTTTCTGATGTGTCATACACACAGATTCACTTGTTAATGTCAGCAGAAAGTAATTACTGTGTATCATCACTTCAGTTCATGTTTATATTAATACCATATCTATTAATCATAGTATGTTAATCAGCAGCTGAAGCCGAGCAGCTATAGACTCCATTTTAAAACACATTTCAAGTCAGTGTGTTTATGATGCAGGTACGTTTGTGCATATTTTATAAAATATGGGAGTATCTTCTGATCATGGACGTGGTAACTGCTTCCAGAAACTCTTTATAAACCTCAGAGAATCATGCTGTTTGTACGTGTACATCAAATATCAACATGGAGATTCAGAAGTTAGTTGTTAGTTTAGTTAACCTAGTAATTAGTAATTCTACCAGCTCTTTAGCTGCAGTATCAAGAAGTCTATTGGCGATAGTTTAATAATCCAACGCAAAATATTGTTTTCTTCGAGGGGTTCAGTTTCACCAAGAATGTGTTTTCTCGTTCTGCACATTTCTTACAAGCGATAGATATTCAATTTATTCCATCGTGGGCAAGAACTCATGGACGAAATGTAACTGTGAAAAAATAAAACTAAAATCGGCGACCCTGAAGACGATGCGTTGGTCATTTTAAATACATACTGTCTTCATTTTGCAACGTGCCTTGGGTTGTTTTAGATAAACAGAACAGGTCTGTAACTATTTGTCAGACGTAATGTAGGTTTAAACTGCAAACAAAACCCTTCTGTGAAAGTAAACATGTATGTAACGCTGTGATCTGACTCTCTCACTGAGGGTACGTAGTGCAGAAACAAGTGATGGAGGCAGAGTGGCTGAGACAGAGACACCATCATCCTACTACAAGACACTTTACCATCAAAATGATTCTGAAGCTGTTATTTTAAGGTAAAAAGTTGCATAATTGTGCCTTAAATTGAATAAAAACATCCACTAGTAAAGGAAACGGTCAGTACCTGGTCAGTTTGATACAAGACGACGCACCAGTGATTGTGTTGTAAATATTGAACACATTTGGTCCGTTTCAATTAAAATCTAACGAAGCTGTCAACAGTATTATGCAAACATCACCTGAGTTAGGACTTAATGGACGAGTCACTGGAGCTTGTGGACGTCGTCATTTTAAAACTGAAAACTGACGAAAATCTGACTTTTCAGAAAACGGGAAAAGCATAAAGTTAAAAGTAGCTTCCAGTCTGATTTTCTGGATTGTTTCACCGTTATGTTGTTATTTGGAATATTCTGTTGCTGTATAAGAAACTGAATTGGAAACATTCTCACTGTAATGTTAGCGTAATTCATTTACAGTAATTTGTGATAAATTTAAGGAGAAAACAGTATAAATATGAGTAAAACACTAAAATATGGTTGTAGTCATTCAACAATTTATACCAATACTGAATATATGCTGCAGCTGAAAGAGTTTGTAAGAGGTCACAACTAAATTAATGTTCAAAACAAACATATAAACAATTGACTGCTCATTTCCTCTTCAGAGAAATTATATACGTAGCTTCACTGAGGCTGTTGCCGATGACAACTGGGCCTTCTGTGCTGCATTTGAGGGAAGTGAAGGGAAACGTAATGACATGTTTGTACATCAGCTGTAACTTCAGTACAGTTGTACAGTACAACAGTAAATGCCTGGTAATTTAATATGTACGTCATGTACGTTATGGAAATGTCCAAATAATATCGTCCCATGTTTGTGTTGTTTGTTATGTTGCCATTTAAAGTTTGGTATATGTAAGTTATGACATAGGTTGCATATTTTTAAACTGATGCTGTTGCACATGGTGGATATGTTGCCACACATGTGAGTGTTTTTATTCTGCTGCAATGTAACAGAATTACAATGTAATTGAAAGAATAATGTTATTTACAGAGAGAAGACTGTGATGTCCATCAGCGAGGCTGAAGAGAAGAAGATTCCATTAGTTTTTTAGCCATTTAGTCGGACTCATCGGTACAAATACATCTTCATTTATTTCACATACATTTTTTTTACTTTTACTTTGAAGTTTTCACAATCTAAATGATTCAACAACAAAATGAGGAACTACCACAACAAAGTCCAAATTTCCTACTGGGGAAAATTATGCAAATGTCACTGTAGTAAAATTGACACATGTAATTTGCCAACCAGCAAAGGTACAGTTAAAGTAATAAAAAGAGACAAAATAGGACAAAAAGGTGGTTCATGTCGGCTCTCCGACCAGCACTGGGTCAACTTTCTGATAATCGAAGTGTTATGATAGATCCTGAACATCATTTGAGGACTGATTTTTGTCAAATGCTCAGCATTTTTTTTTTTTAATAAATAAAATCTTTTTTCTTCATTTTTTATTGATAAATAATATATATTTATTAATATCTAGGAGTCAATTGGGGGAGCAGGGACGTATAATCACCCTTAGAAGCCCTTCCTGAATCCATGGAAACTTCAAAAGTCTGAAGAATGTTCTTGCTGAACATGTGGGGTATATCAATTTTGGCTAATGCATCCCATGAATATTGCTATGAGTAGTTCTTTTGAATGAATATGTACATACATGTACATAATGAAGCATTAGGTACACATATGCAAAGTATTGAACATAGGAAATCATGGTTT
The DNA here is from genome assembly GCA_903131615.1 of Diplodus sargus. NCBI lineage: Eukaryota > Metazoa > Chordata > Actinopteri > Spariformes > Sparidae > Diplodus > Diplodus sargus. The sequence goes on from CAEMYA010002084.1 coordinate 269,130, forward strand.
GTTTCATTGATTTGTTTTGTGAATAAGCATGGCGCAAGACTAAACAAAGTAGGTTAATAGCTTAGATACAAATTTGTACTGTACATGGTTCAGCTCAGTCTGTAGATCCAACCCAAAACCGAAGTCCTCTTTTTGGGCATATAAATTTCAAAAAGCTGATAAATGACACATATTCCGTTCAGGTCCCCTTGGCGGCAACAGTTTTCACTTCTCGTCCAGGTTGAAGAAGTTGCTCTTCGGCTGTCCCATTACGACTCGTATTTTAAACACAGTATCCAAGCATTATGTTAAAATCCACTGTTTCACGGTGCTGCTTATCTTGGTATGACGCCCGCAAATGTTTTAACTACTATTCTCCCTGCAGTCGTGGGAAGTTCAGTAGTCCAATTTTCAAAAAAATACATTGTGCTGTGCATTTCCACAATCCAGAATCTTGGACTTATGAAGAATGTCACATCATTTTCATGTTAAAACGACGAGGTCCAGCTTGTCCCTCTGCCGAGTCAACGTTAGTGCCGTTAGACTTTGACCGAGGCACGTACTCAACATCTATGTTGTTTTTATGTTTTCCTTTTCCTCTGCTCCAAACGAAAAGGAGCAGGAAACAAAACAAGACCACTCCCAAGAACGTGAAACAACCCATTGCCGTTGACACTAAAATAGTCTTTAGGTCTAAACCGAGGGTCACGCCGGCTGTCCCATTGGCAGTGGTGTTGCTGGGATCTGTGTAGTACTGGGTCCTGTTGGCGTACAGCGATCCCAGGCTTTTCACCGCCAATGAGGTCATCAGGGTGTCATTCCCAGCAGTGTTAGAGGCGTGGCAAAGGTACACTCCGCTGTCTTGTACCTCTGCTGACTTGATCTCCAGTGTGCCATTATTGTGGACGGTAACTCTACCATGGCTCCTACTTGTATATATTTTTCTACGTGGGGAGGTCCAGGACACGGAGGGCCTTGGTGTCCCCTCAGCACTGCAGCGCAACATCGCCTGCTGGCCTTCATCCACAGTGATCGTCTGAGTTTTATTCTCACGGATTTTTGGCTTGGTACATGTCACGTAATAAGACAGGAGAGTCTCCTTAAACTCCTTAAAAGGCCTGCCACGAATACCTTCAGGTGTGCTGCACTCTGGCTGCGATTCCCCAAAGAAAATGGAATGCCTTTTCTGCAGGATCCACATGAGACGGCAGTCACACACTAGGGGATTGTTGTCAATCAGAAGAACCTCCAGAGCCTCAGGAGACTGAAAAACACCCTTCTCAAGTGTATCCAGTCGGTTGTGAGAAACATTGAGGACTTTGAGCCCCCGCAGGCCCTGGAAGGCATACGGTTCAATGGTGGTTAGCTGAGCTCCGACCAGATGGAGCTCCTGAAGCCGAACCAGTTCCATCAGCATCCCCCCTTCAATGTGCCTGATGCGGTTGTAGGACAGGTTGAGGTGTGTCAGGTACGGCAGATGCTTCAACGCTTGGTAAGGGAAGGAGGACAGGTTGGTGTTGGTGATGAACAGAGTGGTCAGGTTGAGGCCGTGCAGGGTATTGGCTGGCACGTGGTCGAGTGAGGGCCAATTATCAATTTCTAAATTCCGCAGCCGAAACAGCTTTTTGAAGGAGTAAGGATGCAAAGTGCTGATGCTGAGGTATCGTAGATGGAGGCTGACGAGGTTGTGCAGGTGGGAGAGGGCCTCAGTAGGTACAACGGTTAGGTTGCATCTTTCCAAGGTTAGAATCTCCAGGCTTAGGAGTCCACTGAATGCACGGTGAGAAATGTAAACCAGATCATTGTCACCCACTTCCAAAAACTTTAGATTGTGCAGGTCCTGGAACATGTAATCCAGGAGGATGACGATCTTGTTGTCACTTATATCCAGCCGGGTAAGGTTTGCTAAGCCTGCAAAGACGCCCAGAGGTATGAGTTTGATACGATTGCTCTTGAGACTGAGCGAGTGCATGTTAAACAGGGCGTTGAAAGCTCCAGGTTCAACATAACTGATGATATTTCCACTAAGGTCAAGTTCTTCAAGCCCAGGAAAGTTGATAAAGTCATCAGGATTGATCATTGTCAGCTTGTTCTTACTCAGGTCCAGGATCCGGGTCTCTGTTGGGACGCCGTCCGGGATGGTGGGCATGCGCTTGCGGTGACAGACAACTGCCTTGCTCTGCGCTGAACACTCGCAGCGCGAGGGACATCCTAGGGTGGAGCCCACGAAGACAGCCACAAGGGCCAGTCCCAGGAATGGTTGCCAGCATGAGACGACCGTGTGCAGCATGACTTTGCTCATACAGTCGATCATTCTGTCACGGTTCTGCAAGAAAGAGCAGGAGAGAACAAAGAGAGAAAGAAAAAGGCCAGTTAGTCACTCAGGATACGACTTGTTGTAGTTGTGTTCCTGTAGAATAACTTTATCATACAATATATAGAGCACGAATGAGTCTGGTTCTGAGTAAAGTAGCCTCAGGTGCCTGTTCTACTGTAGTATTTGTCTCGACCTCGCTGCACACAAGTGTTTTATTCTTGCCACCCTTTTCCCATTTACTTATTTATTTAAAAAAAGGCTCCAAATATTTTGAACTTAAGTAATTCTTTCTCTCTCCTCTTTTCCACCATCATTTTAATCTGTCCGCCGCCTTTGTTTTCCTTTCATCCTCGGGATACTGATCAAGGCACAACAGTGCTGGTTAAAGTGCTTCCCTGGTGAGCGCTGACAGTTAATTTGATTCCCACTGAAATGAAATTAACCGTCGAATAAATAAAAAGTGCTGCTTTTGAAGCCAATTGTTTCACCCCACTTTATGTGTTTTAACAATATCACAAAAACAACTTTTCCTTCACAAAACTGTTAACAACATTTACTGCAAATCAAAGTTAGAAAAACAGATTAGGATGAGGTCGTTATCTGATCATTTAGAAAATATACAAAATCAAGACAAAAATTAAACAAAATCACAAGACAGCTTAACTCCTGAAAGAAATAACCTCAAACATGTGAGTGGCAGGATGATAGAAATCGATCATGAAAAACTGTGACGGACTGTGAAGTATGAACTAAACAGCATCACTCAGCGATTACAAACATTACGACAAAGATCACAAACCAGCCAAAACCCAAATGTGTATAAAAGTAGACAGTAATTTAAAGATCACTGAACGTGAATAATTTACTCAGCTGTTATGTTTTACACTCAATTCATTTCAACATCCACTCAATAAATGTCATGTTACTATGCAGTACTGCTACATTACAGTGTGAACATATACCTGATCATTAGTGTGTCATTATAGTGCATTATATATTATTACATATTTCTGCCTTCTATATTTATGTGACCAAAATGACTGTGAGTGATTCACATCTTCATCTTGTTGGACATACATACATAAATATCTGACATTTGAATACATGTGACTCAAGTATTTATCTTTTCATGTGGCCACTGCCAATAAATTTACATTAAAACACAACGTAGTCCATCTGTTACTTATTTGTTATGCTTTTTTTTAATGTTCATGGACCTACTCATATATATCATATACGCACCTACTCATATAACACAAGTGCATGCAGATAAGCAGATATATGACCTGGATTGCCACAAACAGACTGGGTGACAGGTTGCAAAGACTGCAAACCATTCCTGCCTCATTTGGTGTGTCATGGGCTGTGCTAAATTTAAACGATGGGAGGAACAATCTGAATTTCTCCCCAGGCTCTTAATATGCTAACAGACTATGGTGCAAAGATAATATGATGACATACTGATCTAAGGAGAAACATTATCTAAACCTTAGAAATCACGTAAAATGGTCAAAATAAGGAAGATCTGAAGCTCATGTGTCGGCTCAGAGTGACACAATCAAAATCTTCACACTTAACATCAAGTGCAACAACGTGCACCAAAAACACGGCGTGTCATTGTTTTCATTCTTTACAATTATCAATTTAAAACATCATTTTTCAATTTTCATATATACCAAAATGCAGCATGACATTTATTTATATTTGTGTTATATAGAATATAGATGGTTCTGAAGTTCTGATTCTCAAAGCTGTCATGTTTGTTAGTTGCCTATTTTATTTATTTATTCATTTTTTAATTAGATATTAATAAATATTTATCTAGACATTTATCTGTTTGTTGTGTCTTTACTTTCCCTTGCCTCCAGTTTGCTATAAAGCTTTATTCCCATCGTTAGTGAGAGCCATATGGCCGGCTCTCCACTGCTGCTGAACTGAAAAACATTGCCAAATGTGCATTAGCCTGTTCAAGCGTTCAACAGCTTTCTAATAGTTTCTTTGAAATGTAGAGCTATAACGTTACTCCCCACATTAAAAACATTACCCCTCCCTATTATGCTCAACATTCATGCTAACGTGATTAAATGCCTTCATTTGCCCTTACAAAACACCTTGGTTATTGCTGTAGTTATTGCAGTCTTTTTTTTTTTAACCAATGTGGGAAACATGTATAAATTGTTATTGTTTTGTTATGTTTCATAAATTGCTGCATAACATTTTCAAAGAAAAAAATCTTGGCACTGTTTTTATGTCCAACAAACAAAAAACTCCAAACAAATAGGGTACAAACATGAACTGCTGCTAACTGTAGCTGCTGTTAGCTACTTAGCCAAGTTAGCTCTCTGTCTCTGAGAGTACCAGACGAACGTCTGTGTGGTTAGATGATAGCAGGGAGCAACACAGGGATAGGTGCCAGAACCAGAGCCCGTAGAGTGGGCAGTCTCCCTGTAAACATGACTGGACCGGGACTGAACACACGATGTACATATGCCAAACAAGTGATAAAGTACAGAGGTGATTTACAACGGCTGTGACCGGAGACGTAAAGTGAAAGTTATCCTCAAGCTCAGACTATCGCTTTGAGTTACAAAGTGGTTTACAAGACAGGACAGGCTGGGGCTAGCTGGTTAGCATGCTAACCTCAGAGACTACAGAACACATAGCTGTCTTTGACGTAACATTAAAACTGTTATTTCTACAAATTGTGCGGATAACTTTGACTTCTTTTTTGAATGTCTAATTTCTTAAACTTGTATCTGGGCAGTTAGTTCCTGTGGTAGTGAACTGGCATAATAATAATAATATCCAATCCTAGTATTTAATACAGTAGTCAGTAAATTAAGTCAGTAAATTACATTTGTTAATCTCAGTGTTCAATCAAACATTACATATAGCTGATTGCAACACATGCAGATCTCTAGACAGGAGATTTTCTTGCCTCCTTTTGTTCCTACAGACTCTTCCAACAAAATTACCACTTTATGGACACACACTGGCCACATGAACTGCGGCACCATATGATTTGATGGTTTACTAAGAGGGTATCTAATCAGTATAATCACTGGATGTCTTTGGAACTGTGTGTAATCAGAGTAAGAGAGAGCCTGTGATGTAACCCTCTCACCTGGACGCTGCTCATTGAGAGAACCATAATGCAAATGCATCATCAGTAGCACCTGTGAAGTGCGTCCTGTGCAGGAGCAAATGCTGCACAGAATTAGGCAGAAGCCCTGGGGCAACATCCGCAAATAAAATCCCAAGTATGTGCTCAGTGACTGAGCGAGCTGAGTGTTTGCTGATGTTCTCATCATAAGAGGAGACAAAATACAAGATGGTACATTTTGTGACCTATAAAATTCAGTAGTCGTAGAAAAAAATATCAGTTTACCTGAATTTATTTTGGCTTTTCGTCTCGAGGGAGAAAATTATTATCAGTGTACATTTTCTGGTTAATATGGATGACTGGCACGATGTGGACGATCTGATTTCAAGGTAAGAGTATGTTGGTGGTGAGAATATATCTGCTACCTAAAACATCAGTGGCTCTTCTCTAGATTCTCTAGATTAAACATTTTATATTGATGTTCATCTGTCACATGGACAAAACAAGAACAACCAAAGTGATATCAGGTGATCGAAATATATTGTGGCCACGAAATTAAATGAAAATTGATAATAGTTTTACACAGTCAAATGCAAAAATGTCTGAACTTTGTCAAAAATAACTCCTGGAATACAACGAATAACAAAAATATTGATCCGAGAATAAATGTTTTCCCGTCATTTTCATCTTATCTTCTGGTGCCGTTCAGTAACAGTGCGGTTACTGAAATCCTGCGGTGCACACTATGAGATAAGACTGTATGGTGAAGGTGTTTCTATAATGTGGCCCCTGACCCACATTAGTGCAGGGTTGGATCCTGAGAGGGGGAGGATAACAGCTAATGGTGTCTGACTCAGCATAAATCAGTGAACAGCCATTCTGCAGGGGTGCTCAGGTCGCTTGGGCAATGCCATCATCCTGGCATACGTATACAAGTGGTTCCATGTGAATCTCAAACTTACACAACACTCCAGACTATTAAGTGATGATTTACTCCTCCGCTGTGACGAGTGTATGAGACGTATTTGTCTCAGCTCATTTCAGTTTTCTGTGACCGTCACAAACTAATCTCCTCATGAATCGCATGAAAACATACAGAGCTCTTACATCCCATGATGCCACGCTTTACTTTTGAACACAGCCCGGGGCGAACTAGTAAGAGGATGAGTACGGATGACGTCTGTCTTTACTAGAGTGGCAAAACACAGCCATGCATGCGCTGATAGTCCTGATTCCACTGACATGTCTCTCCCGCAAGTCTCTGAAATGATTTGGTGCAGGATTATAATACCTCATCTAGCAAACCACTCTGATACATATTCATGAGAAATGCAATTATATTTGCTACATCTCTTGTCAGACCAACAGAACTTTGACCTCTGAAGTCCAGACTTGGCATCCATGTCAGCTCACAGTACGAAAGGATTTATCAGGCAGGAATCCAGAGGTGAGAGTGCAGCTACTGTAAACAGGAGATTGCGATCGCTCCCCCGGCAGGCGACTGATATGTTTCCCCGGGTCGCAGCTGAAGCTCGGCCTCTTTCTCACCCTGACTCTTTCATCTAGTTCACAGATTTTCACTTCCTGTGTGTGAACCTCAACTAATTGATATGCATTATGTAGTGTTACGTCTTTATTAATTATGTGCTGTGGTTATTGTTACTTAACTTGAATGTTTGAGCTTCACTGTGAAGACAGATTCACACGCAGACTTTAACACTTGAAGGCTGTTTTCACATTCATCTACTGAAAAGGGGAAGTGGATGCAATTTTAAAGAAACTGTTAACACGGAAATGTAATGTTTTCGTGGAAAAACCACATCAGACACAATATATTAATCAAAGCTTAGTATTTAAAAAATATCTTCAAATAGCTTTAAATCACAGCCGGATGGTTGTATCAGCTGTGTTGTAGTTTTCACTATTAGAAACATAAAATCAGGCACAGATGGTGATAATTCTTTACTTGCATCGTATACAGTGATTTAAACATTTATGTTCATTATATATTCAGGTAGGTGTTCTTAACTAGCAAAGGTAGCCTGACAGTTAGCCTAGCTGGCTGCTAAAATGAAGAAAGGCCTTTGTGATCGAAGATGTAGCTGGACACAGAATTTAAATCCCACATCCAGTAACGAGGTCGGAGCTTTACTGTTCGCTTTCACAAGAAAGCCGCTAATGCCGCTAACAGATATCTGTCCATCTAAAGGATGAAAACTTAAAGGTGAACTATTCAAAATGTATACAAAGTGAACAGTGAAAAGTGAAGTATTTTAACTAAGTTATGGCTGAAAAAGCACTGAGATGACTGTTGATGTACTGTAGAGCTGTTTTAAAGTTTAAACGTCTGGTCGGTAATATTTCATTTAAAAATTTGATTGTGATTATGACTCTTTTACAAAGATTATGTGAGAAAACAACATTGTTAAAAAACCGTGTTATTACTAAAACAAAATAAATATGTGTTAAAAATCTAAACAAAGAAACCAGAACAAGATGAGAGATGAATATTAAGTGTTTGAATTCCGTTGCTTATTCTTTGAGACAACTTTGAGACATTTTGTGTCACAACATTGTGACAACGCAGACCAGAAATAATGACCTTATGCTGAAAAGTCCTGCCGCCGGGACATGAAACGTGTTTAATAAACAATATGTGGTGATTTCAAAAGGAAAGCTTGACATTTATTTATTCATTTATTCTCTTTCATGGGAAACATCGACAACAAAGATCTCAAGTTTCAGTTCATGTCCTGCAGCAATACACAGACGTGGTGATTTTAGATACGGCACATACAGAATACCGCCGCTCCTTTGAGAGACAGCAGCCAGGAAACTCCACAGAAACATGGCAGTTAATTTTATTTTAATCGGCGCAAATTGAATCAAGTAATCACGGGTCAGTTTGCTCATCAGTGTCTCCCCCCCCCTGATGGGCAGAGTGGACACCCACTATCCACGTTTGATTTCAAATTATTTATCAACTAATTAGCCCAACAGCTCCAGTATGGACTGAATATAATTAAGCTAAATGATAAATTAAGTCCCCCAATGGTAAACCTCACTGTACAGGAGGTCGGCTTGTTAGACTGCAGCAGGATCTTGGCAACAGAGTTTAAATTCTGACCTAATATAAAGAAGAAAAAAAAAAAACCTGGTTAAACTCTGTGTAACCTATCTGTAGTCTGAAAATACGTTTGAATCTGAATGCGGGCTGTAGGGTCCTGAAACCTGTTCATCCGTCTAAAGATTATACAAGCCGTCAGTTCAAGTGAAAAACACGAAAATCAAAGTTGACAAAATGCGCTTTTTCCGCACTAGCAGCGACTGTTTTGTCGCTGGTCGACTTTGTAACTTCTACATTCTGTTCACACTTACTCTCTTAAGCCATAATCCTGGCAAACTATTGGTTGTAAACATTTTGCTTTGGCTCTCATCAGAGGGGCGCGTTTGCACACCCTGAAAGCTCACAAGGCACTTCTTATTTTGCCCAAGTAGTTTGAGGATTTAGATAACAACTTGGCCTCTGTGCAATCAACCAATAAAAAGCCACTTGTGAAATTGGCCTGCCTCTATCTCCTCTGGAAAGGTTTTACAGACTATGTTTGATGTGGCCCCCAGGCACTGATCATTGCACATAATGTGATTCCTCTTCACACAGAAAAGCCTCCCTGCGTTTATGGCGGATGGTGGGAGACAGTTGCTTTCTTTACCCGGCAATTATCAACGCCCCTTAAAAAGCATAATCAAAGCGTCAAATTTTGATATTTTGACTTAGACGGCTGCTCTGGAGAAAGAGCCACTTTGAAAAGGCAGGAAAAAGGAGGAAAATTAACTCTCGGAGTTTGAGAAAAGCCGCAGAGGAACGAGGCTGTGTGAGGAATAAAGCAATAATGAAAGCAGCATTATGTGTAATCATGCAGGGAAGAGAATGTGCTACATACTGGGTGCTGCAGTTATACAGCAAGCTCTCTTGTACATTAGCATCTGACATGGCTGCCCTCACGTCACTGGGTCCATCTCATCGTAATGTAAGTGGTTATAACAGGGACGGAAAAGGCGACTCTTTCAGAAAGCGCCAAAAAAGGAAGGTAAAGAAAACCCTGCTGACATATAATATTCCTATATATCACTGTTATATCAGGCTGTGTACAAAAACTGTTATTCTTACTGGACAGAATGAGGGTTCACTGAAGGTTTCAGTGGTCAAGAGAAGGTTAATTCTTGTTTTGCAAAGGACAGCACAAGCCATGCAGCAGCGCCGTGTTTGATGTCTTAATTTCCCAGATAACTACAAAATAACCGTACATGCTCATAAGGGTCATTTTAAGGGAAAGTTATTAAATCATCATTTTATTTTAATGAGGCTTATATCTTATAATGATGCTACCCCGAAGGAAAGATGTTATTAACTTGCAGGTTAGTTCACAGTCAGAGTGCGCAATTAACCCACCTTTTCCAAAGAGCAGAGACGAGTAATCAAATGGGATCATAATGAGTGGGAAGAGACTGCGATGCTCTTCGCCTTATCCATTATTGAAAGGATCTTTGTAAAGGGCAGCGAGGCTTTAAGGTGAGCCTGCCAACATGCAAAATGACACTGTACTTCTTTAATAAACCTCTGTCGATCTGACTTGTCATGCAACACAATGCCTCCTCGGAACGTGACCTGCATACGATTACATTTTTTCCAAACACAAATAATTAACAGGAGAGCGCAGCAGTATTTCTATTGGCCGAGGGAGCGGAATAAGAAAAAGAACAACAGCAGCAGCAACCTTGATTGTTCTTCATACAGATGGAAGCAAAACGCTAAAACTGTTGGTAATTGTTCTGTTTTCACAACCATTTACATGAACTAGATTCAGTGTAGCAAACTGTGTAATTCATTAACACACACACACACACACACACACACACACACACACACACACACACACACACACACACACACACACACACACACACACACACACACACACACACACACACACACACACACACACGCACACACAGCAACATGATCATGGTCATGTGACCGAGGGTTTTTGGACCTCGAGCCCTTAACAGCGAGGATCAGCCGCCTCCAGGCAATAATAGGCTTCCATGCACGAATTGCCCTTCTGCTTGGCTTGCAGAGCGAAGTCAAAGCTCAATTAATCCGTGTTAATTAGAGATAAACTTGGTAGATTGAGTCAGTTGCTCTTTTCTATGCGTGATAACCCTTGGTTTGGGAAGGAGTCAAAATGGCCGCATCGCACAGTCGGATCTAAAAACATACCACAAGAAAAGCCTCTCAGAGACGACTGTTAATCCTGTGTTTAAGAGCTATTAAAACATTCTGAACTTTGGAGACAAGAAGGAGCTTGTAAAAGAAGGTAACAAAAGTATGTGATTAACTGTGTGGGGAGAAAAGTACAACAGCGACAATAGCAGAGAACTTAATAAGGTCTGGTTGAACGGAGCATTGTTATTTCATTACATTTACACAGTGACAAGTGGAAAAAAAAAGAAAGACGAATCAACCAATTTGTCAGTTCATTAGGGACTAATGTGTAATGCAGTAAGAGTTTTATTGCAGTGTATTTTTCTAAGTTAAAATGACACCCACTCTCCCTCCCATTAGTCTATAAAATATAAACATTAATGCACCTTTATATTGATACTGAGGTGATGTTATTGTGCTTTTTAGCACCACTTCAGAACGCTGTGCAGAGAGAAGTCTGTGTTCCTTCGTTATGATTAGGACATTCAGGACACACACTTCATCCCACATTAACAGGAGCCAAGAGTCTGAATAGGTGTGGACACAGAATACTACAGATGGCTTTTCCAAAGGACGTGGAGATGATTTACTTCACTTTTTATCTGATAAAACAATCTAGAGACAAATACAGAGAGACAGTCAGTCAGTGTTCAGTATTGACTTGATTCAATGTTTGGTAGTATTGTAGATTTTCAGAACTGCCTGAAATCATCAGGTATCTGATTTGACTGGAGACACATGACTAATAAATCACGCAGCCTGCAGATATATATGTCAGCCAGTCAAAACAGTTAAAAATAAAAAACACGTGAATTTCCCTGTATTGGGCCATCTGTTGGTATATGTTATCACCTTAATTAAATCAAGCCTAATTCATACGAAAAAACATACGTCATTTCAAAATCCACTTGGTCTGATTTCTGATTTGGATCCCCATCAAATCGTACTTTATCAGGATCTTTGAATTATTCTCTGAGAAACTAATGAAAATGTCAAATCTGTCTCACGCTGTCAGAGAACAAATTCCTGGATTCGTCCCTTTATCTGGATCAGCATGGAAAGATAATCAGATCTGTTCTGGGTCGAGACCCATCCTCCATCCAAGATCAGTATAAATCTGTTTGGTAGTTTTTGTGTGATCCTGCTGACAAACCAACCAACCAATGAAGAGACAAGGCTGAAAACGTAACATCCTCGTGGTGGTAAATATCATAATCATAACTGGACATTTTGGAAGCTAATGATGCTTCAGATTCACTTAATTTAAAGGCTCCGTCTCAAAATTGTTTCCTTATAATAAACTTCATGTGGAAACATTAATCAGCCAATAAAACGTTATCTTGAGAGTCACTATACGCCTCAAAAATCCAGCATTGGCTGGGCAATAAAAAGTCAACTGTACGCTTAAATGTTTAATAATTTACAATAATCTATATAAATCATACACATTCACCTGTTTAATAAGTCTTGTAACGTGTTGTTTTTAATACCCAGAACATATAAATAATCCACTTCAGAAAAAGACAGCAGGACCCCAGAGTCATTCATCATCTTAACTAGCGATATTTTTAGAAAATGAAAACAGATCTTTGACCATCTGAACCCTGAACACCACTTGGACCGATAATGTATAGTGCATATGTGCTATGAAACATATCTGCGACTACACAAACACTAAATATAACATAAAGCTCACTAGGCTACTCTCTCTGTATCGAGTGAGAAATCAATAACGGCATCAGAGACCAGAATCCCTGTCACTTGAGCATTATGTGGACATTTATATGGATGTGTGCAGGTATATTATTGATGAATTATAATAACAACCCACCAATAACTGGGACTTAACTAGAATAAGATAAATGATGTTACAATACAACTAACACAAAGAGCGATTCAGGTTTGACATTTTTCATTTCACATCTCAGGCGATGCTGCAGTGAGAAGTCAGTGAAGCCGAGAGGGATTTTCTTTTTCCACCTGCTGCCCCCACAGAGAGATTAGCCCACAACAGCATCCCTGAAGCTGCGAGGGATGCTGTGTCTTGCTCATGGGTACAACCAACAGTGTGTGTACACACATGCCAACAGAAAGACGTGAACCTGAGTGCTGCAGGTCTTAAAGTACTGCTGCCTGAATCATAGTAGACCGCTGCCAGCAGCAGCTAAAGAAAGGATAAGAGACGGGAAGTGAAGACAGAAGCTCCTCTTTTTAATCTTCTCTTTCCTTAATGACTTCCATCATAAACTTGCATAACCAGCAACCCTCTCCCATTTTTTTTCTCTCACTGATCTCTTATAGTTTCACTGACCTAGACTGTATTTTTTATTCAGCCTCGCGTCTAAAGAGCATTTTCAAAAGGGTAAGCAGAACCTCGAGTGAATTTCTTCCTTCTGTGGCTTTGAACCGAACAGCCTTGTGAGATAAATTGTGTGGACTGATTAAAATGCATCTGCTGCAGCCGTTAACACATTGTGTGGGCTCCTGAGAGCCCTTGTGGATTCGCTTCTTGCACCGCCCCCCAACCCCCCACCCCTCCATGTCTGGACAGCCTACATCAGGTCTGAGTCAGGGGGTGTTTCATCAGTGCTGTGACTCAACCACAGGGGCAGTTAAAGGTGCTTGGCAAGCCCCTTTACCCCTCCACCCCCACACTTCACTCTGGCCTATATTTACATCTAAACGTTAGTATACATACTGCATGTACAGCCTGAGCCCATGCGTGCTGCATGCCTAAAAAAAACCAAAGCATCCACACCAACAATCAGCTATAATAAAGGAGGACATGTGCTGCTGACTCCATAAATGCCTTTAGCAAAAATTCTGAAAACAACAAACAGTATTACTGCAGCATAATGAAAGCGTCATGCTTCCTATTGCCAAAAATGCATCAGCTTAGACTCAGCGCTGTGCTGAGAGGATGCTTTTCAGCAGCACAATGAGGCACTGCAAGCATCTCACACTCATACTGATAAGGAATGACTCCATATTCATTTAGAGCGTGACATTTCCACATTTTACACAAGCTTTAAGAATATATCAAAGAAACCACTGCTGTCATTTGTGCATTAAACATCATTCTGCACACACTACCTTCAACACGCCCCTGAGAGACGAGTGGGCAACAAGTAGTATATTATGCCCAGAAAAACAAACAAGCAAATGCAAAGATACATTCCTTCTTTGTAAGTTACAGCCGTTAGCTGAAAGGAACACATGCAGCTCTGACATACCCATGTATCTCCGTGATGTCCCAACAGTGTTTCAGTAAATTTGGCAGGAAATCTTGTACAAATATCTGCGAGACATCTCTCCATCTCTTCCTCTAAATCAAAATGGATTCACAACTTCTTGTTATGAATCTCACTCTCTTGTGCTATCATGTTCTGCGTGTGATGCTTGTTCCTCTGTGTCTCCCTCTTTGTCGTCCCTTCTCCCCCTCCTCTTTGGTTTTCTCTCTCTTCACCCAATCAACAGATCTGACCTCCGACCTTGCAGCTCAATGCCATTAAACTCCTTTCAATTCTGCAGCTTGTAGCTCCTCAGAAAAGACAATGCAGCCCTGTGCAGTACTTAATATCAGCTTGTATTTTTTTTCGCCCTTGTATAGTCTCAGTCACCTTCCTTCGTGGTAGAAATAACACAAGGAAGGAAAAATCCTGAGACTTTAGCGATGTATTTTGTGTACGATTGTTTTGCTTGAAACTGGTCAGGGGAAGGGTAATGATCTTATTGACTGGCTGTGGCATTTCACACCCTACATCCAAATCAGATGAATGAACAAAAAGCATTAGCAAAGGTTCAAAGGATCATAATAGTGCGCACAATGCCAGTGAAGAGTGATCTCTTCACTGTCGCTCGTCCTGAGGCTTCTCAGGTTTCTTCCTCAGGTTCTTGCTATAAGGTTAAAATTACAGATGCACATTTTAGTAGTCAACTGCCTTAACAATTGACTATATATGTTGGAATCTTTTCTATTGACTATCGGCAGTCTATCGACAACTGCTTGAACCACGGACAATGCAAAATCAGAGGAGACTACAGTCAGAGTTAAAGGAGCAGAAACACAAAGCTACTTGAATTATAAACTAAATAACACAAAACAAATGACTTCATTGTAAAAGGGGAGCTCACGTTTGTTGCAATTCAACAACTGGCTAAACAAAATCCAACGTATACTGAGGCTAATGATCTGTAAAACGTTATATTATCAGCTTCAGTAGAATGTCTCTATATTCTCTGAAGATCACAAATTACTTCTATATTAATTAAGCACATTTTCTCACAACAATTTTTTTTTAAAGAACTTGTTATTTGTATTTAACCTCTCTGGTGGTCTGTTACATTTTTAATCATCTAAATTCTTAACGGCGATTCATTAACAATTAATCATTAATCATAAACACAGTTTTGCTCACGCTGTGTCTGTTTGTTTCTTTTGTGTTTGAGGGTGAAGAGAGTTCACTTATTACAAATACACTGATGTGAGTTACGTTTCTGTTCATACTTTAGTATTGTATTTATTTTATCATCTGATATTAGCTCATCTGTTCACACTCCTTTAATCTATCCGTGTATTTCATGAGTGACTGGTTCACTTGTTTGTGTTCGGCTGAACACACCGAGACAGATTCCATTTAATTATGTTGATATGACAATAAAGCACCGAGTCTTGAATTAACAGCCATAGTTGAAATATAAATGGAGATGACTTGACTTTGACCTGAGTCTTGTGTTTAAAATAGGGACCAGTGCAGCGCCATTTACTAAAAAGAGTATATAAATGTAAATTCCCCCTTGACATAATCCAAACTTCCTGCTTCCTTTAGATAAACAATTTACAGCAGTAAACAAAGGTATATATTCTGAAACAAAATGCAGATGTTCACATGTTTCTAATATCAAGACGGAAAGCTCGTCCACCTCTGCAGGTACCGAGAATGAACAGCGGGGACAATAAACAAATGGTTACGGAGTTGATTCCACTTGACTGATCTGAGGTTTCTAGTTCAGTACATAACTTAGTGTCAGGTGAAATAACAAGGCAATTGGAAATGATAGTGCTAATGTTGTTAATGCTAATGTTATTGCTGCAGGTTGCACTTCATTGCGTACCACTGCGTTCCATACAGATTCAACACACACACAGCAATTGTTTTACAACGGCTAAATGCAAAATCGCTGCTGATTCCAGATAAACACTGCATGTACAAAAGGAATTGTTCTCTCAAGACCTCACAGTGTGATCACTTCCCGCGGGAATTTACGCAGCTGAGCTAATCTGACTGCAGTTATGGCTACTTTACAAAGGGTTAATGAACTGTCCAGGGTTAAATCAAAGCAGGCGTTTGAGTGGCTGTTTTTCATAGCTTGCCGTAATCAGCTATACAATATGGCTCTCCCATGGGATTCCAGCCCATGCAAGGATCACAAAGAGTTATTGGATATTGATCAGATCACGTGATTCAATTGTGGTAGAACAACAGCGGCAAAATAAAATAAAAGATGCAGCAGGAGGTGACAGATAATGTCCAAAATGACCATCCTGCTGATTCTTGTCTGGAGTGTCTCAGTCAATATTGCATTTTATGGCGCTTCATGCTGCTCGTGTTCACTTCAAACGCTGCGGGACCGGTTTCCTAAAGCTCGCATTTTTTGTCATCATATTTCCCTTCCTTATCTGTTCTTGGTTTCCCACGAGCGGTTATAAAGAAGAAGAATGCCCGAACTATAAATGGTGTAACATATAGTTTATCTGTCATTCTTTATCAGAAGAAATGATAGTGTAGTATATAAGGTGTACTATGTGTGAGGATATTCAAAATTAAATAGATTAGTTTTGCAAAATTACATATTCAGATCAGAAGCGTGATCGGCACTGTGTTTTCTTTTCTTTTCTATTCTCATATATAATTAAACCTCGGCATGACCTTTAATAGTCTGGAACTTTATGTACGGATACAGCTGGCATTTATCATCACATTCAGATAGATGAACAGAAAGGAAAGTGTATGAATGTTTTGTCTAGTCCTGGTTCTGTCCTGGTTCTGTCCTGGTACTGTCTTCATTGACAATGAGCATTGACA
>CAEMYA010002084.1:286094-371905 GCA_903131615.1 Diplodus sargus
AAGTGACATACATTCTGCAGTGTATATGTCACATATTAATCTGAATGTGCTACAGTACAGTAATGAACCAAACCTGAACAACAAAACACAGCCTTCATCTATATTTAGTTGTAAGATTAATTATCCGACCATGATACTTTCACATCTCACATTTTGAATTATTCATGGGGAGAGTCCTCGGTGGTCTCCATGTTTCCTTCACACACCTCTCATTTGGAGCAATGTGGGGAGAGCAAGTGGTGGGAGTGAAATGAAAGAAAAACAAGGAGAAATATGGATCTTTGAATTTTAATCCTGATCTGTCAGAGCTGCTTGTCAAAGGCAACAGCCACAGGCTGCAATTGTGTCTGCGTCGCCGGTGGGCGCTCAGGTAATGTCACTGCTCAAACAATGTTGACTTGTGAAAAAAGTTGAACACAATGTAGCAAGAATTCAATCAAAAACAAAGCATGTTTTCGAGTTTAATTAAATTGCAGTCTCTGTTGCAGATGGCCCCCAGTACAAACACTGGAATACGATTACCAGACACTACCAGCTCAAGAAACTCTGGAAACATTCAAATCGGAGAAGTTTGTGAAAATGCAATACTGTAAAAGAAAAAAAAATCCCAGCTGTTTTAAATTACTTTTGTTTCTAAGTATCTGAGCTCAAGTCTGATACAAAAGATCTTCCTCAGTCGATATTAACTGAAACACATTTCCTGCTCCGCTGCCTCCCTTGGGTGTTTGGTGAACACAGCAGGGGAAACACCCTCGGTGCTAATCACTGAACCACACTCAGCCCCTCGAGGCTCTCAGAGTTTGTGTTATCATAGCAGCCAGAATGACTGGATCTTTGGTAATGTTTCCCATATGAAAGTTAAATCTGAGGCAGTTTATGTGTTATTGTGCAATAAAACTTTTGCGAGTCACCTGTAAAAAGAAATCTGTGATTGTATTGAGATGTCACTGATCATAATAAAAACGTATAATTCCAGTGGGAGTAAAAATGAGCCAGTGCTTTTCAGATGACCAAACTAATGTGCAACAGAAACTAAAACTCAAAGTCCCTTTAGAGCTCAACAACTAACTGTTACTCACAGTTATTGTTACAGCTCGTGTGATTATGTATATAGTCCATCAAATAAACAGCCTGAAATGGCCTCCACTTTCTCTCACTGCCGCCTGTCCCCACTTCATTCTGTTCGGTGTCTTCTCAAAGTTGCTTGATTAGTAATGGAGGAGCAGTGAGAGAGCATTTGGATCCACCCAGGGACTCTGCAGCTCACTACACAGTTTAGCTAACAATAGCCGTGGGTTATTGGTTTAAGCACTAGGAATGGAGCTGGTAAGGGAAGCTAATATTTTAACAGTCTACCAAAGCAATATGTTGAAGGTAGCTGGAGTGACTGGAATGTCTGATGTGTGCCTCATATTGTCAATATATCAATTTGATCAATGTCTTAGTGGCACATTGCCCTGGAACAACAGACAGGTAGAATCTGCACAGTATGTTAAAGCGAGTCTTTTATATCATTTAAAATTGTTTTAAAGATCAGAGAAAAAAATCTGATTACTCAAAAATACCTGAGTGAAGGTTCATACAAGTTGTTTTTTTTATCATGTTGGACAGCTGAATAGAAATTAATATTTGTCAACTTAAGTAGAATCTTTTGAGCACTTAAAGCAGTTAACATGAAAGAGGGCAGAACCAAGAAAACAACAACAACACAGGCCAGGATGATGACAGAATAATGACAAGTTGAAGCAGAAAACATTTCTGTTGCCAGTTAAACAGGAACTTTAAGGCACATTAAGCAATCAACATTAAAGTGGACATGACATTCTTAGTCAGTTATTAATTGGAGGTGTATCATAAACAAGTCCATACACATCTGTCATTATCTAACAAGAAATGGCAAAAAGTCACTTTGTCTGATAAGGTTAAGTTTCTGTAGTTTGTTCTACTTACTACTTGTTTCAGTCATA
Source organism: Diplodus sargus (assembly GCA_903131615.1). NCBI lineage: Eukaryota > Metazoa > Chordata > Actinopteri > Spariformes > Sparidae > Diplodus > Diplodus sargus. The sequence goes on from CAEMYA010002084.1 coordinate 288,062, forward strand.
ATAATTAAAAAGAAAATCAAAGAAGTTTGGATCAGCACTGATTGTTTATGTCACTCTTAATCAATATCAGTTTGGGCCTCAAAGATCGAGGATCGGTTTGGCAATACTCATAAACTATTCCTGAAATAGCCTACTTGATTTTATGTTAATGTTACAACCAAAAAAACAAACAGTATCGATGTCACTAAAAGTAAAGAGAGAGCCATTTTACATTAACCATTCAGCAGCTGAACAATTTTGCTCAGCAAACACACCTCGACAACCCTGGATTTATACAGTAGATGCTTTGTGGAGGATTTTTTTTAGCCTCTCAAAACCACTTCCTCACATTAAAAGTTTGTTTCCACCTGGAGACCTAGGGCGGGTTTCATCAAGGGTCTGTTTGCCGAAGATAAGCCCCAAATGAAACTCCACTGCAGACCGACCCTTTCGCAAAGAAATCATTAACATGGCCATTTCTCATGGCACTTCAACGGATTCTCCCTCCATTTTGAGCACCCTGAACACTGACAGTGTCTACTTAACTTAATGACTTTCTTGACTGCTCGCAGGTAAGTGATTGGGAAGTGTATAATCTTTTAAGAGGGCTGAAAGGTAACGCTTAGAGGAGGGAACGGCTAATAATGTTTTATTATGAAAACAGATTAAATTAATCTTTGGATTAATCAGTTGCTCTATGGACTTCCTTTGGAAAATCTTATTATACTCCTCTCACAACACTGCAGTCTTGGTGAGACACTCAGCTTGCAAACTGCTGTCCACTCTGCATCCTTTAAATCACTGCCATTTCTGCATGGTTTTTGTTAACTCACATTCTCATTTGTGTTTAGGTTTGTAATGTTTCTGGCTAAGAAATGATTTAAATGTATTTATGTAAAATACTAAGATGCATTAGATATTGAAGGATGCTGATTCAAGGTAAACTGCAGCTGAGGAAGGACATTAACCCTGAGTTCTAAGCTTATCTGCCGTGGCAGCTGTTTTATAAAGGCTGCCACACCATCAAGGCGCTGCCTGGCCAACCCTCACGGTCCATCTGCTAACGTCTGCGGACAATATCAGTGTTGCACACACTCACACTATATTTACACCTGTTCAGTCGCATTACATTAGGCTCAAACAGATTCAGAAGTAACAGAGACACACAGGCAGATTTACACAAGATATTCTAAAATTCTTATGCTCTTGGAAAGTTCGTCTCGCCAGAAACTTCAGTCATGGACCTATGAACAAATTCAGCAAGCTTCCAAACAGCTCAGGAATATGCCACAAACCAAACACGGTGATGACTTCTCTTGGCATCCATTTCCTCTGTGATAAAAGGGCCAAGTGCCGAGGGGAAATGTTCCTGACATGAGGAAAAGTTCTCTCTTTATTTGTGTCTACGACTCTTACAAAACATTACAGAAAATATTACAAATTTAGTATCAGTCCCATGTTTTTTCAGCAGCCTGAGCTCCAATTATTATTAAAATAATCCCATAGTAGATTGAAAGAAAATTAATCACCAACTATTCTGATAATTGACTGATCGTTATCTATTTCTTTTTACATTTGTGGAAAAGCACTGAACAGATAAGATGTAAAAGTCAAGTGACGGCCCAACTCTTCATCAGTTAGCTAACAGGTTTCCTCATGAGACAGAAAAAATCACAAGCGGGAAAGTAAGTTCACTAACTAAATGAAGCTTTGGCCTGACTAATGCCAGCAGCAGCCACAAATACATCACAACAATAGCAATGATAGAATGACAGAAAACAGCTGACAGTGATGGCAGTAAAGTTATGAAAACATAAACATGAAACATAAAACTGAGTCTACTGGTGCAGCAACACAACATTGCATGCATGTTGCATGAAATGAGCCAAAATCTAGTATAAACTGCTTTTGTGAAAAAGAGATGATAAATAAAGAAAAAAACATCTGGCACGACACCTAACTGAGGTGCTGAAGCTATAAACGTTCAAAGTTAATGAAAGAAAGCGTACAAACACTCAAGTTTGTATAAAAACTATTTTAATTAGTGGCTTTCAATCATAAACATTCTTCAAGGCATGGACAGGTGTAAAACAGAGACAATGCCAGCAGATGTAATAATAAAGATACGACTGTTTCAGCTGAGTCACTCGTAGCAGATGTTTGGTAACCAATTGTTTTCTTTTTTAACTGAGACTGAGGAATCAGGCCAGATGACCTTCATAAGTAGACCTAAGGGGACTTTAGGAAGTTAAAATGTCACCAATGCAATCAGGGACCACTATTAATGTGATTAAGATTGCTTTGACACAGTGGAGTCATAACTGGCCAGCATTTGGTCAATAGCTGGGTTGCAAAAATAAGCACAAATGGATGCTGAAATACACGTAATATATCAGTAATGTGGAGGCTGAGCCTTCCCTGTCTGTGCTGCTTCCTTCACCAGCATACTCACATCACACACACATCTGAGAATGCAGCAATGGCCTTGAATATTATTTAGTTTCCTTCCTGACCCTTTTCCAACCATTTTCATTAAGGTTTCATTGTGAGTGGCCACAAAACCAATGCCAAAAGCAACACTACATTGCACTACTTGTTCCAAGGTGCCCCTAAGGGTTACTTCTAAGGACGCTGTGTCGTGATGGTGAAAAAGGTTCAGGGAGAAAGGTTATTGCTTCCAATCTGGTGGTGGGGAAAACATGATGACTCTAAGCTAGAGGGCACTACTGTGGCCTAATTATAGTCCAGATGGTCAGAATAGGTAGGACTTCCAACAATTAATTACTGAATGCCCATGTGCTACGCACGGCCAGGAGCTCTCCAAAACAGTGAGCAGAGAGAGGTTCAGTTCTGTTTAAACTAAATAATTGAGATTGATTATTTTCATCCTTAAAATTATGATTTTTCTTTTTTTGTATATGTCAAGAATACTTTGATGTTATATCTTAAAACATGTCTTTACTGTCTATGTCACGCTAAATGTGTCTATAAACACATCCTCCCTTGTAAAATTCCCTGATGTAGTTAATGACCTTCCTCATAGCAACCGTGTGTCTACGTTTCATCTCAACACTGACACAGATGCTTCACTGATGACGTGAAACTCAAAAAAGAACATTCACCTCCGCTGATCATGACCAAACCGTACCAAATTCAAAGCACTAAATATGGGATGACACAGCAACTGTAACTGATGGGCTGCAATATTTAGGGGACTTCAGCCAAGAAAATTCAAGATCCTTCAGGGTAAATTTATAAGGACATGGTTGTGATTTAAAATCGGGGTTGCTGTGAGTTTCTGGCACCTTATCTGCAAAAACAAAAACAGAAAACAGAGCTCTGCTATTCCCGACAGACGGCTGACCGGTCAAACGATGGGAAGTGTTATCTCCCACTTCAGACAGAGTTGGACAACTTCCTTTCCCAGCAATATGAAGATGATGTGTGGTTTTGTCTTGGCCACTGGCCACCGTTTTTTCTGTGTGACAATTAACTTGATATATATCATGTATGACAAAGCCCATGGGCCCCATTACAGGATCCAGGATATCCAAAGGGTCGTGTGAAGAACACTTCAAACCTATCTTCTCTCGACAGATACAGTGCACTCCGTCTGCTTTAATAAGACAGAAGAGCTGCCTGTGTCCTCCCATACAGATGCCTGCTTTTACAAGTTGGTAGCATGCTTCAGCTTTGAGAATATCGAGAGCACTTTTTCGAGAGGCGTGGAGTGCAACGTGGCAGGAGAAAGGGAGGACGCATTATGGAAATGAGTTGTAATTAAAGAGGAGAGTCAAAACAGCACAACAAGGCACAATCAGGGAGCTTGTGTGATCACAAAGTTAGAGGTGCACGATAGGACAACCATCTGCAGATATAACAAAGAGGAAACATAAAGGGTTTGTAGTGTACAGTGATGAGGGGGAACTCGCTTTGATGTAGTACATTTTGTGCAGGGGGCGTGTTAGTGTTATGCTAATGACTTGTCAGTACAAAGGACCTATTAGGCCGTGTCTCCGGTCGTTGTCCACTTCTCCGATTGGTCTACATCTGTTACAGCCGAGGCTATTTTATTTCCTCAACAAAACCTCCTGATTTCAAAGGGATGCAGCGATTGTGTTTAACATCCATCCAATGACAATTAGGTTGATTCAGAAACGCCAAAGAGGGCCGCAGGAGCAAAAGTGGAAATAGGTTTACATTTTTGCACAAGTCAGTGGATTTTTTAAGAACTCAAGAGATTTCAGATTTTCAGAGATTTGCTCTACAACATAGAAAACAAAGTCCCCCGCTTATACATTTTGAAGCATGACATGAATTTAAAAGAGATTATCTAACAAATGAGACTGCAGAGAATGTCACGGACATTAAACATCATCGCGCAACTACTCACTAATTGTCTTCACAGAACCACCACACACCATTATGTAGTTTGAAACATCACTTTGATGGTTAGTTCTAAATTTGTTAGTTCTTCTAACCTTCCCTTCGGAAAAATAAATAATCTATCCATCTATGTAGTTCATGTATCACAGATCTGCTAGTGGATGAGATTATGTGAAGTTAGGAAACAGAAAGAAAAAGACATAAAATTGCTTTCATTCGCCTGCAAATTAGATTAAAAGCGACCTTCAATATCGATCACACTCTCTAATCATCAGATCGCCGATCACTTAATGCAATACTTCCCCAGCACTGTTATCACAGAGTCTGTGTTGCTTTTAGAAAAAGTCATGAAGGAACTGCAAGAGTGAGCATTTTTATTTTGTTTCATTAAAGCATTCAACAGCAATTATGTATGCGAACACATTCAGGGAGCCCTGGTGTCTAATGTGTTAAAGTTTGCTTACACCCCGTGGCCCTCACTTTTGTGCTTCCACAGTGATGCTGTGATAATTCACTTTCGCTGCAAGAGCTCCGTTTTTGCACAGTCACTCAAACAGTAGTCTTGACTTGACTCATCAAATTCTCAAGGTGCAGCCGAAAGCAATTACAGAGCCTCTGGGTGGAGGAGCTACAGCCAAGGCCTTCTTCTTACTTTATCCCTAATAAAGGCTCACCTTACAAACAAGATGAATCATGTTCCTCTTTTCCTTAAGCCTCAGCACTTCGGTGAAACCTCTCAGACGAGCATTGTATGCTCATTACACGCACACCTCACTGCTGAAAACAATAATGGCTCAGATTTTCACACCATTTTAGCAGGAGGAAGATTATGCCGAGAGTATGGCTCCGAACCTTGCGTAAGATGTCCGTGCAAGGCTTCTGTGCCTGAGCTCTGCCTCAGTTTCCAAATGCATACAGCTGCGATTTGTAGCTCGGGGTAAGAGTCATTTATTATTTCCCTTTGTCACACTGTGCGCGCAAGTGAAATGGTAATAGGTGTGATTTTGACACACGATAGTAACACAGGAATTGCAGGTTCCAATGTATGTGGGTTCCTGTTATAATTGGGGACTCATGTAGAAAAGATGCATTCATCACTCACTGTACCATTCTCCCCTGCTGCAGCATCCTATTACTCATCTGCTCATGTGGAGCAGATGAGTAATAGGATAATAGGCTGGGCAGTATACACAAAAGTTCTGTTGTAAGATGGATGCAGCTCAGTAAGGCAACTCAGAAATACACAAGCTGCTCTGATTTTCCACAGGGGCATCTGGCATCATGATGTTTCTGTAAAGTTTGGTGGCATTGGCACTGATGTTATAGGATGACATGGATTTTACTCCCATCTGTGTAAGACTCAAAAATAATCATTTGTCTGAAGTCTGGCACAATCTCAGTGTGGCGCACATTAACTATTTCAGGCAGCAAGAGAAGAATCCAAAATCCCACTTTAAGTATCACAGATTATGACAGCAATATTATGTTTCACTTGAAACACAGAAGCCAGGAATTGTATAACCAAAAGCATCTATAATAGGATGCAGAATGTTTCTAGCAGCTGACCTAATGTGGGCATGTGTACACTCTAATTAAAATATACATACATTAAGATTAATAAATTAAAGAGGATTACTCGGAGCTGAATGCAGATATAGCTCCCTCTGCTTCTTGTTTTCCCTTTTCCATTTAGAGATTATCAACTCACAAATTAATCCATTCAGGGTATTGTGCTGATAATAATAATGTGAAATATAAATATCAAATGAAAATACAGTGCTTCTATAAATTAACCTTAATGATCGTGACCGATTAGAGAGATGCTCATTTAACACGTATCTGAGGAAAAGCTGTCTTACCACGGTCAGTCAGCGAGCGGCCCAGTGATGCTACTACACTGCAGAAAAAGCAAAGCGAGCCAAAAAACAGTCCCTTAGAAAGCAGAATCCACATCCTCATTGTGCGTCCGTCTCGATCTCCCACTAGAAATCTCTCCAGAGTATCACAGCTACAGGAAACTACAACTCCAGACCAGGCTGGACATTCTTCACACACAGAGGAATTTCGTGTTGTTGTTGTTCTTCATTTTCCCGCATTTTCAAGGTAAAATCCGCTCAACTTTGTGAACAACACTGTCTCATGTGAGCTGGACACAGACAAAGACGATTCAATAGGTCTGTTTGTCTGCGAATGCAATCTGAGGCTGCTAGCTAGTTACCTAGTCTGGTTAATTAACCCCCGGAGGTTTACAGAGAGCAGAGGCTGCGATCTCGATGGGTCTACTGGGCTCAATCAGGACCACAAACTGAACATTGTATATGGCATAAAAGTGTTGTAGTAAACACATTCTCTTCCCTCTGGCAAACCCGCGGGAGCTCTTAATCAAACCACAGTACGCACATGATGGCGTCTCCACACAAAATGAAGAGGAGAAAGACAGAAAAGTGTGTGAACCCTTGGCCTTTTATCTGAGCTCCTCTGTGACATTTTAACTCAGCTGCTCTCTGTGGACACAGTTTCAGAAATGTATTGTAGAGAATGATGCCTTGTCTTCGATTATGTGCTTCACCTTGCGTGGTTTTGTTTCTCACGCAGAAGTGAGTTAGCATAATGCAGTTAGAGTCATTTAATTGATCTATGTTTTGTTATTCAACACAGAATGTGATCATTAGCAATCTGTTGTGATGTAACAGTTCCCCCATTCAATCTAATGGCACAGACGTTATGGGTGTAATCTGTCCAAACAGCATTTTTCTTCACACGTGATTAGCGTGGATGTCACTGTTGTTGCTTAAAACTGCAATTTCTGATGGAAGATTAAGTTTATTATCTACAAATGTGTTCAGGGATCACTGGGCCATTTTATGACATCTGGTTAATTTATACCATGTTAAAGGGTTTTAAAACTTCTAAATGACATGAATTCCACTCAGGAAATTATCATTTTCTGAGAATGTTTTTTTCCCTGCAGATGCTTGATCTCACCCTGCACCTGTGAGGGAAACTTGATTATTCGGGAAGGAGTCAAGACTGATGAAAAAAAGTAATGAATAATGTGTGTTCATTAAAAGACATCTTGACGACATCTCGACTCTCTAATTTGATACTGTATTTATTCAATGAGGGTTTCGTAGTGAGACATACTGTAACATGGCAGGAGGTGTGGAAGTTCAAACGTTGTGCTTAGGTGTAACTTCTGTTAAGGTGCATCGAGGGACAGTCCTTAAAATATCCTGAAAAATACATTTTGTTTCGGTGGTTCACTTAAAACGAACCGGCAGTCGGAGGATGGTAAAGGTTCCAATCATATCACCAGGGAAGAACATTTATCATCCTTTGAGGCCTTCTTGTAAATCATCACAAGGTCTTGCCCCCAAATTACCCCGGACACAGCCAGAAAATAAATAATTAAAAGCCCATTTTCTGATGGGAGCTTCCTGAATGATAAATGATGAGGCTTGGATGGTGAGCATGACGAGCCAAGTTCTCCAGACCTTCACTTGGAGGGGGGAGGTGAACAAACGATTTCAGTGGTATAGATACTGACTGTAAAAAACCTGGTATTGTGAGATTTATATTATTGCCAGTTTAGAGGTATAGGTGATATTATTATGATAAATATCAATAATATGAAGCCAAATTGCTTTCATGGACGGCATCTACACACTCCGAGGTGGCTGTATGACCGTGAATGAGAAGAAAGAGATGGAGAATAACAAAAAGTCAAATTTTGAGACAACAAATCTTAATAAAGTTCTGGGATATTAAATAATCCATCTTTGCTCATTTCATCTTAGTCTTTTCTATAAAATATACATATATATAAAAAAAACGTTATATTACACATTTTATATATAAAATACAGACTTCAGGTAAAAAAAAACTCTTTTAGAGATGGAAGCACAAAATAATAAAATAGAATATAATTAAAACAGCAGGATAAATTAAAACAACCTTTTAGGAAAACAAAAACAAAAACACCGTTCAGGAAAAGGAACTTTGAAATCAAGTACCCTCCGAGAATACATACCATACATTCACTGCAGGATACACTAGTATGGATATTATATAAACATCATCTACGATACAAATGTATTTTGTGTCTGAAAGCTTCAGCAGACTGTTTATCAGACCGTCCCATGTTTCCTGTGTGATAGTTCTCCCTGTGAATCATATCAGATATTAGATTAGTCATCTCTTATTTGAGGGCAAAAGCAGCTATGTCTGGTTTTTATCTCTCAAGTGCTGCCCCAGAAATTACTCGCCTATCTCACATCTTTATAAAAAAAGATAACAGCAGAACGAAACAAGGTTCAGGTTGTTACTAACAGAACATCCCTTGTGAGCACACAGACCTGGTACATCTGCCCTTTAGATTGCATGTAGCCAAAAAAGTGACTAGCTTTCAGGCAGCAGAGGCGTTTGTGGGATGTTTCTTTGCTCATGGGTGACTTGACTTTGCTTTTGTATTTGAAATCCTGATATTTTACATGTTAGGAACATTAACAAAATAAATGCTAACCTATTTCACAGCACCAATATTAATTGCTAATTGTACCCATTTAATTATCGACCATTTGACTGATAAAAACACTGCATTAAAACAGGAGGCAGAATAATTACACGCACAGCAAAACAAGGAGGCAAATGTGAATGTTGAGTTAATTTGAAGAACAAAATAACAATCATAAGAAATACCCAGAGAATAACTGATGAAAACATATTAACACTCCAGGAAAATCTGAGCCTGAAAGGTTACTTTTGAGCTTTATTTCTTCTAATCCTCAGAGGCATTTCCGATGGTTTCTGTTCTGCATTTTGGCATAGTTTAAAGGCGACTCCCAGGAGACCTGAGACGACTGGTTGTAGTCGGTAAGCCATTTTCACTACTTTTAAAGTGCAACATCAAACAAGGCTTTTCTTAATTCACCCATGAGGCTTCATCAGCTCATTTTAAAAGAATCTAAATACAGATTTGTCAGATTTTTTGAAGCCAGTCAGAGTTGAAAAGCCAAATACTGACAAAAAGGTTATTATCAATCACTAAAAAAGTTATAATTCAGTGATGGATAATTGAAGCAAGAGGCCACACTAAGAAATGACACCAGCTGCAGGTCCAACTCCTGTCATAAGTATAATTAGAGTCCCGTTAGCACAGAGACAAAACTGATAAAAGCCTTTGTGACAAAGCAAAAAGACTGTCCTTTAATGGCTCGTCTAAATGGAGACGGATAAAAAATGAAGACAAGTTTGGTCCAGTAGAATCTTAATCACAACATCTTCATATTCCAAGTGAAAATCCCTGGTGTCTTAAATAACTTTGCCAACAGCTGTGCAGGTACTCAGAAGACACGTGGTATATTTGGATTTGTCATAAAAAAACCCCCCTGAATTTTTCAAGGATTTGAATGTTTTATTTTAGAAACATTATTTCCTTCTAGGTGGGAGAGGATTGGAAAGACTAGACCACTGAGGAATAATAAAACCCTCCATTAAAACACATGCTAATGAAATCCGCACTAGGTTTAGCGGCTCCCAAAAGCAGGGTGAGGCAGGGTTCACTGCAGTTTATGGAGCCCAGAAGCTGTTGAGGAAAATCACGTCTTCATCTCCGTGAAGGGCTGACAGACCAATATCAGATGTCAATACTGCCTTGATATACAGTATTGGCTAAATCATGCACACACACAGACTGAGACACAAACCCTGGATTATGAGATTGTAGGCAAAACATGCTTCAGGCCTCAGTCTTCAGCCACCTTCTATTCTCACTCTGTGATCCTGTGGCTTAGTTATCATGTCTCACACGGACACCTTCAGGTTCAAGGGTGCAGCCCAGCATGCCTAACTGACATTTCCACATAAAATGTTTCCCACAAGCTCAAGTTCAAAATTGCTTTCTTCCTCCCTGTGAGCACAAACCTCCCAATCAGATTTGACTAGTCACACCTTTCCTATCTGCAAAAACATTCATGTGATTTCTGCCACGGTTGCCACCGTTCCAGCCTTTATATTTGTTCTCACCAATAACCACTGGATCTCAGCCTAATAAGAGAGCAGCTCATCGTCTTTGCTTTTGGCTATTCTATGCTCAAGTCAGAACAGTTTATTTTCAGTTTTGTGAAAGTGGAACAGCATAGTCTTGTGGCAAAATTAGAGGGTTTATATCTTTCATAAATATGTAATAATAAAGCCAAAACACGAAAGTGACTCAAAATATGGCGAAAGAAAACTTGAGTATCTAAACAGAATGAGCAACAACACAGAAACATCTGCAGGTATCGTTTTGCACTTAAAGTAAATAAACCTCAGCTCATCAGGCCTGAGTGGGTGCTCTTTGATTAGATTGGGCTGACTCACATTTTGATTTAAATATTGCTGAATTCTGATTGGTGCTCAGGAGCACATGATACCACATTTTCTACCACAGCAACACCCACTTCAAACCAGTGATCCAAGCACACAAGTAACAAAGTTCCAAAGTGCAACAAACCAAACTGAACAAAACCGGACCGCTTTGTGAAAATGGGCTTTAAAGCGATCAGCGCGATACAGCACACTATAACATGGTCCACTGCTGCTAAAGGGCTCACATTCTGTTTATATAGCACAGAACTCTTTGGCTTCTTATGCACTGACGAAGCTGTTCATAAAGATGCCGTAGATCTGCTAATCATATACATTGTAAAGTGTAATTTGAATGTAAAGAGTACAACATGAGAAACATACATCTACACTGGCAGATACTACACATACACAGAAGCCTCGCCTTTTTACTGCCAACCCACTGTCTAAAACTCTAATTCTTGAGCTGAGGATGAGTTCTCTCTTCTCTCTGACAGATCTGGGATCATAACATATTGTAATGTAAACTCAGATAAAATGAACCTCAATTTGCCTGTCTTAGTGGCCCTGCTGAATGTGATTCCATCAGCCGTGGCAGGGAACATTGTACCGTGTTCACTCCTAGAGATGAGATTACGTCGGCACTGAAATGCGCACTCATCCACGCACAACCTCTCTCAATGTGTCACTGTGACATGAGTGAAACTCAAAAACCTTGGAATGTTAAGGACTTTGTTGTGAGAGTTTACTCTGAAAAGCTTTCTCATTACTTTACAGTACTGAGAGAATTCAAAGGTGAGGTTTGGGGTGTTTGTTCACGTTGTGGTGGACTGCTAGACGACTCAGTAAATGAATCAATGCCCGAAGGGCCAGAAAAGAATTGGTGATAATCCCCATTTATACAGAAAATGGTTGGCCTAGATAATTTGAGCTTCTGCGTGAATTGATGAGAGGTTTTGTCGTTCACTTGGAGTAGAACACATATATGCACAGACACAGACTCTCAAACAACTTTTGGATCAATACTACTTATTGTATTTAGACAAAATTATGAGCTATATGCTGGAAATCTAAATGCAAATGCTGCATAAGTCTGTAAAATGATTCCTCTATCTACTGTGAAACCACAATGGATAATGAAGTTGGCCATGAGTATACACTGTGTCAGATCTGGTAGTGAACTATGAATTGTATGCATAATTATATTATGATCTATCCTTGACATACATATCACTGAGATGTCAATTCCTTGTTCGCCTATGCATGCAGAAGCTATAAATATCTTTTTTGTTTTTTACCAGGATAATGAAAGTGTTCCTACGAGTGGAAGCTGAGCTGCAGCTGGTGCTCTCAGAAGAAACTGTCAGAGGCGTATGCAGAATTGCGGTAAGTAGGATGAAAAGCCAATAACGTGGATCTGTATTATTCTCAGTTTAGGTCCCTGTGGCACTGATGCAGTACACAAAATGAGAAAATGTTTGTAATTGTTGAACTTCAAAAGTTGTACTTGTACACCAGAGAATTTTGTTACTAAAGAAGTAAAGTACTGAACTGCAGGTAACTTAAGTTCAGGGTAGACTATAAGATGATTCAACACTTATTGGAAGACTTATCTATAGTCCATTATGGGGATTTCATACTCAATTATAATGCACTTCTGGCTACTCTCTACTAGAGCACTAGAAGTAGGAAAGTTTCCATCATAGTTTTTGTGCTTCCTGACAATATCCGTCCGAATGCATGCTTTCCTGAGAAGTAAACACTTATCTGCTTTTAGCTTTACTTTCTATACAGTGCTAGTTTTGACACTTTGGACAGAAATCCAAGAAATCTGGAGGAACCTGTGCAGTTCTCAGCTGCTCCGGCAGTCGTGGCAAAATAAGACTCTGAAAAAGACAAGCTTTTCTTCATGAACAGTGTCAGAGACAATAAACTTTACATAGAGTCGCTGATCAGGCAGAGGGACAAAATGTTCGCCAGGAGTAGAACAGAAATATTCTAATTATTATTAATTAATATGATTACATTGTAATTATGACCCTCTATGAGTGATCTGTGGGCCTAGTTGGTATTTTGTATTTCTAAATGTTTTAGTAGTTGTCATTTGATGATGCTCGCTATCTAGTACAGTTATTAATTAACAGCAATCTATCAGTTGAAATGTGGTGGATGGTCAGGTTTCTTCTCATTTTTTCTACTATCTGTTTGGACTAAATTGTGGTGAAGATGCACAGAAATGTTCCCGGAAGAGGAATGAGGGACTCTGGGGACCCTGGCTGGCTGTGTTTGTTTGTTAAAGTTGCACTCTTGTTCTTGCAGAAGCACGCTTGCAAACACTTAGGACCATGGGTGCAGCTTCAGAGATGGACGGAGAGAAGAAAACAAAGAGAAAAAGATATTTTCAATGCCTGATAAATCATAAAAAAATCTGAGTTATTATAAGTTTAAGTGCTTTATGGGTCCTCTTGAGTAGTTACACACTAGTAGTTGACTGATGGGGTTTATAATATATTATGACTGTTATCAATACTCACCATATATACTACAACAGTCGACTGAGGTAAAGACTCACAGTTTACCTGAGTCTCACACGATATCATAAATTGTCACTGAATGTGTTCAGTCAAGTGCAGTTTGATGCATCTACTATAATGCTTGCTTCATCATAATGTTTCATTCTTGATGGTTTCATCATAATCATGAGTGATTATTATGTAAAATGCCTAAATAGAGAGAATTCCAAGTAAGACTTGCCTGCGTTAGAAATGGTACTTATGGTGTAAAACCTGTATTATATATCTAAATTAAGACAAATACAAAATTCAATCTGTCAAGCTTTAATTTCACATCTAAAATGTTTCATGACAGTTTATATAGTGCGTGAGAAAACATTGTGTGTTTGAGTGTAGTCTTAAAGCATTATAAATACATTACAATACAATATGAATGCCCTCAAAATGCAACTGATAATCTAAATACGGAATGGTACATACTTCACATAATCTGGTGAATGAGTAATTATTTACACATAATCAGGGAATGATACACGCTACAAACATGATTTATCTGTTAGAGATTAATTTAATTAACCATATTTATGGGTACTATGTTTCCTCTTTGAATCAGGAAGTCCGTTTTAGTGCAGGATTGTGGAGGCAGAACAAAACAGCTAAATATACCAACTGAGATAACAGAATATTATAAAAACATCATGTTCAGGTGCTGTTAGTGCTCAGTGGCATTTATGTGATTAGTAGACGTTGAAATTATCAACTCTGCCCGCTGCCGGGGAGCCGCGCCCTGCCTTAAAGATCTTTCCCGTTCAATTTAACGGCATGTTGCCCCCGTCCTCCTTAACTATTTGCCTGTGCCGTTCCGAGGCAGTGCATCACTTCTGCTTTCTCATTGGACAGGACACTCCACAGTCCTTGCAGAAGATGGGTGACCATTACCTCCTGCCTAACTCTGCCGCATCACTTAGCTCAGATTTAATTAACTCCAACCAGCCTTACTCCTGGAGTGATGGCCGCAGAGGACTGCCCACTGAGGGTTTCTGATCAAGAGGTGGACAGGAATACAAACTAGGACTTCAAGCTGAAGGAAAACAGAATCACAAGCTGGTGATCGTGACGCCACGGCTAGCGGAGCACTGTAAGGATTGTGCTCTGTGCTGATGCTTTTCCCTCAACACTCAACCCTTTATTCTACTGGTATCCCCGACCTCCCTCCTCCCAGCTCCCTCTCTGATTTTTCACTCCTGTGCTTAATTAGGCCCTACAGTTAAACAATGCTCTCAGCTTCCGAGGGTCTTACTTTACAAGCAAGGAAGAGGAAGAGTAGAGATGGGAAGATTCATATTCAACTCACATAAAACTGCAAGAAAAAACTCTGCTGACAAGCCATAATTCACCCGGTGCTCTGTAGCTGCACTTAAGTATAGAAACCAGCTAACAGACGCACACATGCACACATCACAGCTCATTATATGTATAGTATATTCTACGCAGCTTGACATAGCGGGGTGGTCTGATGCTTTATGCGAAGGAGTGCGAGAGCAGCATCTCCATTTAAAACAACTCTGCCCGTCTGCTCTGGCCCATGTTCTTCCTGGATACCAAGTGATCCATGAGGACTCCTGCACAACAGTGTCAGCAGCGCTTGATAAATGTTCTAGCCCTACAAAACGCTTGTACAAGCACAAACATATCTGGACTATTTATCTTCCTGCTGGAAAATTTATCAGAATATGAAAGCATATCAACCGCATCCATTCTGTCTGGAATCAAATCTGACAATAACAGGCAGACATTGGGCAGATGATAGATGGCAAAATGTAGAAGAAAACAGAAAATAGCAATTTCACACTAAAATTATTTCATGTTTAATATCCGGTTGGTTTCCTTCCAGCTATTCACATTTCAGATGTGAAGAAGCAATTCTGAAGTTTGATGTGCCTTGAAATAACTGTGGTCAGAGATACATCCCCGTCTCAAACTGAGTAAAAAAATATTTTGCCCTATGGATCACCTATTGTTAGACCTCAAATTTATCAACTGTGCCGTTCATACATAACGCTATCTTTTTTTGACCGGCTCGTCCCACAGATGAAATGAATATATGTCTGATTATTTGTGACTGGAACGTTTCCTGGCCTGCTGCTCTGCCTACACAGCTGGTGCTGGTGTACATACCTGGTTCTCATGACCATTATGAAATGTAAGTTTGTGTATTTACTCTGTACTGTAGTTAAAGTGCAATTTTGTGGCACTTTTCTGCTACATTCATGCTTCATCAGAGCAAAAGCAAGTAGCAATTACTTTTTCTTGTATTTTTGACATGTGAGCCGATTATTTCCAGAAAATTACTTTTGATAGTTAAGTCCATTCAGTATCAGACAGTGACAATTAGGTATATATTGTGATGTTTATTCCTCATTTGATAAAAATGTTATGATTTTAAACAGTTAAAAAATAAAATGTGTATTTGATGACATAGAAATGTATCATCATTTTGGGGTGTTGCAATACCAAGGAGTGCTGAAGCACATCGGGACATATACTTTCAGATCTGCACAGTGGATACAAGGCTGGAGTCTGATGCCACTTTGCTTAGCTTAGCGTAAAGACTAGAAATAGGTCTTTAGATGTGCTGGAAGGCAGATTTTGTTCCCTCTGGAGTGCTCAAGTTAACCGTTTCTCCCATTTTCCACTCTTTGTGTCGGGCTAAGCTGAGGAGCTGCCGGTCGTACATTCATATTCACTGCAGAGGGGTGAGACCTGATCAGTGTTAATTGAAAATATCTGACTACTCCTTTAAGAGTTATCAAGTATTTAATCAGGTATTGAGATTTCTGCTTCCATTCTTTTTTTTCTCGTCTCATTGTCTTTTACAACAAAACCTGTCCAGACAATCATCCGTTCAAACATGTACAGCTGTAATTTCCTTAAAAAGAATAACATTGAGGTAATTCTACATTGAAATTGACAAGTAGAGATTTCTGAACAGGTGCAAATTCACAATTATGCCCTTTTGTGACCTACTAATTTACTTGATCAATTTCAAGTACACCCATTCCCTGGACTTTAGTAAAATGTACAGGTAGCAATTATCTGACTTGATTAATATGTTTCATTACTTCACAGTTCTGCACATTATGTTTAATCTCACCTTGGCACCAACTGTGGTAGCTCCATCGCCCTGAACACAGAGCTGACTCATGAATGACAAAAGAAACAGAATTCCTAAAAGAGCTGTTCCAACATTTACTGTCACTGTATCACTGCACTGTACGGAGTCAATGGCACATTTTTCACTGTGTCTACTTTCTGCGAGCAGCTTGAAGCCTTGCCGAACACATTAATCCTCTGGGATGGGGCCCTTTAGAATCATTTATTCACAGTTGGGGGTAAAGCGCAGAGGAGTCAAAGGTCACCACTTGGCCATTCATATCACCATAACCCTGGGGCTTTTCCATCAATGTACACTCTCCATCTGGGTGAGACACCACAAAGGTCGAGGAACACATTGTTGGGAGTGGTACTTTCTCCAATTTTCTGGTCAATGGTATCTCAAGCAATGCTGTCACAGTTGGGTTAGCAAATGCCATCTGGTGCACATTTTCATCCAGAATTGCTGACAGTAACATGAGCAGACACACTGGATTTGTTGGTCATTTATAAAATGTAAGGGTTATGTTAAAGCTGCAGCAAATTCAATTCTCACATCAAAAGTCAATATTTAACTCACAATATATATTCAAAATAAGTACAAATGACAGAAAATACAGAACTACAGTTAAGGAGGTAAATACAAATAAGATACAAACAGCACATTTAAAAATAGCATGTGCGTGAGCTGTTACAGTAAACATCAATAGCCTTCAGCAGTAGCAGAAATCATATCGGCATGCGATCATATTTTTTTCCATGGGTCAACCACTGTCATACCCAATGACTCTAAGGCTAAACTCTCATCGGGTTTCCATGGTCAGGGAGCTGCCTGTTCATAAACAGAGAAACAATAACAGTATGACCCAGTAGCTAAATATTTAAATAGCCTCAAGAACAACTTACATGATTTCACAAATTACTATCAGAGGCTGTCTATTCAACAAAGGGGCAAATGGCTGCTCTCGGCAGAATATGAGGGGGAAATGAACTGTTTTTTTCTTTATACAGACTGGAACTTTCATGGCACAATAATGTTTTGTAATGTGGTCGAATGGATACACAAACTAATATACTGCTATACTGCATCATTCCCCACTGTTTTTTGGCAACGTTTGTGATGTGAGTGATTCATTTATACATACAAATAATGCAGTTTTAATTAATGGTAAGTTCTGCTGTTAATGTGCGCCAACTGCTGCAAACTGATCCAAAGTCTCTGAAATACACCTGATGGGTCCTAATGGAGAGTTTGATGGGGAGAAAGAGATATTGGCACAATGCTAACAGGACCTCGTTAGGCTGCCATTCTGTGTTTTCACATGTAAACTTTCATTGCGATTCGAGATGCACTCCACAGCACTCTTGTCAAAAGCAACCACATCAGTGGTGCTGTTTTCGGGACTTTCGTCCTCTGTTCACCCAGCGCTGTGGTGCATCATCATAGTGGCAATTCAGTCTCCACCCATCTTTCAGCTTTGGCAGTGTTTGTGCTTTCATTATAACAACTCATCTTCATGTAGTTTCAGTAATTTGCCATTCGTGGTCTCCTATGGGGCCATAAAGCAGAAACAATGATGGAAATAGACAATAATAACTATAGCTAGGATTCTATCTTGGTCCAGAGCATTGTGCAGTGAGGCACATAAAAGGATATGTTTTATCCTTAAAGCAATTCTGATTGAAACTGTGCTTCCAAATGAGTGAATGAATCTTGTGGGGATGGCTTTAACACCATTTCTAATGAGTGCACATATGCAATTTGTTTCTTTTCAAGTTTATTTGATGAATTTTTGCTTTGGTGGAGGAATAAAAAGAGGAACGAAAAGAAAGAAGGCAATTTACATGTGACAAGTGTCTTAGGGTGAATTTAAACCGAGATTAACTCACCCAGCCCCTCAGAATACCAAAGTCTTTATGTCCCTGCTCAACCTTGTTGCCAGAATAAGTGTTAGCCAAGCACATTTCTGCAACTTTCCATTTGCTCTGGTTGAATTTTCTAAAACCACTTGGGCAAGGTCAGGAAAGCATCATCAATTTTGCCTAAAACAGTTTTAAGCATAAAATGTGCACGTGATGCTAATGTGCTAATGTCAACCTTGGATGTTACTCTGGTTTGCAGAAATGTTTGCCGCCAACATAATATCGTCCCGACTGGGCTGTCCTGCTAAACATCATCATTGAAATCAGATGAAGTGTAGACGGGGTCAGTCTTTACGTCGCACAGTCACAGGTGCCTCTCCCACAAACATTTCCAAGCTGATGGCTGATTGAAACTGAGCTGCAATTTATTCTTGGAGAGGCTGCATGGTAAAAAGAGCCCAGCAATTTCACACCCAGTTATTTCACCAAACAGCGGGGCCAAAGACTCATGAACTACAGTATGGCAGATTATTTTTCATTCAAAAGCGTTACAGTAAGAGTGTAGGAGGATACTACAGGATGGTTGAAAGGTTCTTTTGTCAACACACCATGTGTTATCTTATATAAAATAACATAAATCTGTGCCAGTTGTCCTTGTAAAATTATTTTGCTTTTATAGTACTTTAAAGTGATTTTGCGGTGTAAATGGTCGTGATTATTAAGTGCTATGATGAGCCCTATATTCCTCACATCTAACCCTGAGATACAACATAACAAGGTCTCTCTGGATGATTCATGTACTTGAACTGTACCCTTAAGTTTAGAACCAATGCTTTAAATAAAAACCCTCATTCTTGCAGAGGTCAGGCCTCCAGAAGAATGCGGACTTTATCTGAAAAGTTTTTTTTTCCAGGTGTAAATGCATCCACATCTCTGTCATTGCACTCCACCTCAGGCAACATCGCCACTCTCTCTCCATCTGAGCGCAGGAGAAACTTTAAGTGCCAGAGGACTATTTGGAAATCTTAAAAGCACCCATGCTTGCCTTTGTCTCCGTGTCACTTGCTTACCCTCTTTTATGTAATCGTTGAACCTTCATTCCTCTGTGCAAAAGTAAAAAAAAACAAGCAAACAAACACAGGAATTGTTTTAACTTAATCCGCCACAAGTGCTTCAATTGAATATGAGCCTTTTTCAGTATCATAAAGAATCGAAGGCTGATATTTCTGACACAGTTATTACCAGGGTGCAACTGAGAGGTGGGTGTGGGCAGGCAAAGATGAATGTACTCATTCAGCACTCCACCCCACCGTTCAATTCAGTGGAAGTGTCCTCGTATGTGTAGCCGCTCTTGAAGGGTATGCTTGTCTGAGCTCTGAGGCTATGCACTGAAGGAACAGGCAGCCAGCAGACAATCACAGAGGAGCTCAGTGCGTCCATTAAGGCTGTCAGTTAGCAAGGCCTTGATTAATTGCACACTGCAGACTGGCAAATTAAGGCAGGTCCCAAGCCCCCCCCCCCTCTAATAATTAGGTAAGAATAGATTGCTAGAGAGAGGAGGGTGAAAACTGGGTGCCTGGCGTCACTCAGTCTGTCTTACATGTAATAAAAGGTCTCACACTGTGTAAGCATGGGCAATAATCGTGTGTGTGTGTGTGTGTGTGTGTGTGTGTGAGGAGTATATTTGCATGCATGACTGTGGTTTGTGTGAATGACTGAGGAAGTAATGATGGCGCTGATGGTGCATACTTTTATGCCTGCCCTCTGGCTTTCGCCTGTAATCTTGTATTTGCGTTGTGTAAGGTGTGTGCATGGAATGTGTATGACTGACTGCGGTAGACTTTGATTGCTTGTTCGTGGGTGTGTGTGAGTGTGTGTGTGTGTAGCTACAGTATGTATGAATAGAGCAATGCAAATATAGCTGTACATCACAGGTGACTGTTTGTCCCATGCAGCCAACATTGCAATGTGTGTCTTCACCAGCTGCCTTTTTGTGTAACATCACTGCAGCTGTGGCTACACCTGTCTCTTCGGTGTGAATGTTATCATCTGATCATGCCAGCGTGCATTAGCTGACAGGTATACCTGTTGCTGGCGAGGATTTTAAACCCAACCAGCAAAGCCACATTCTGAATTCCACTAACATCAGACTCTGGGGAAGGGCGAACACAATTTAAGTATAATCGAGACATTTTTGTTGTTGCTTCAGCAAAGCAATACCCCAGAGTCGGTCCAAACACTCTGCAACAAGTCCCCAGTGGTGACACAATCTCACCAGGTACTGCCTTGATCTTGGACCCACAATCTACTATCTCACTTCAGTGATACTAAAAAAACTGTGGTTCTTTCCACCGATCCACTGGTGTGGTTCACAACAATTATTTTGAAAACATAATCACTAGAGATGCAATACATCATGATGAATTTTCATACTCAAAATACTTGTGAATATCCTCACATGAATGACATGATGTACAGTCTAATATTGCTTCCCGGATTTGTTCTAAAGCACTGCTTGCATATGATATCCCCCACAGAAAACATTTAGATAGGATGCATAAATACTAGATTCCAAAAAACATAATGGAAATTAGGTTACCACCATTTATTTATTCTTTTTTTTGGTATAATATGTGATTACTCATTGAAGAATTTTTGGTTGCTGAACATCGCGTGTCTCATCTGTGATGCAGTAAAATTATTTGTTTCCTCAAAAAATGTCGAGTTATGTTTAATGAATTTTCAAGTTTTAAGAATGTTTTGATGAAAATTGGGATAATATCATGGATCCCAATTACGTTGGACAGGATTCAATTTTCAGATCACCCAAAAGCTAATTATCACTTAGCTGAACACATATGACACATTTCCGCCGCATTCTCAGCTTCCTGTCCATCTGATGGAACTAATGTGCTTCACTTTTAATCAGTGTAGCTGTATAAATTGGCCTCCGAACAACCAATTCTGCACTGCCATTTTTTGCATGAAACTTAAACCCACATCATGTTTGTAGGATTCAAGTCTACAGTATTCTCACTTACATGCTTGAGTAAATACATTGTGTATTTGCCCGCAAGCATTTACAAAACACCTCTGGATGTACAACTGTACTCAGGATGAACGGATTCATATAGATACTGACAGAAAGTTACTGCTATTGCGCTGCTGACAAGGTGCTAAATAACATGTATACACACAACCATTTTACAGTTGTTGCATCTGCTTTTCCTTTGCAGAGTTCTTTTTGTGTGATTCTGCTTATGTAGCTTGACTAACTGTGAACATGAATCTCTAGATGTGAGTAACCAAGCAGAAGTACAGATTCCCATGTAGCTATGAAAAAAATAAACAGCACGATGGAAAACAAGGTTGAGTTCTGTACAGTTGTATACAACATCCAGCACACACAGACATGTGTTTGTTGGGACTGTTGTGGTAAACAGACAACGCTGCCGAAGGTCTACAGTGTGAGGACTGGTCAGTGGCCTTTACATATTGTTCAACAGTGAAACGGCTGGAGGGACGATGAGTTCTTTTATGTGTTGATCCTGCGGGGAAGGACACCAAGACTTCTCTCAGTCAGTAGGAGCTTAATCCTCTTACAGGCAGACTGTGCCTGAGTCTATTAAAACCGTCTCGCCTCTGTAACAGGCCGTTTCTTAAACTTCACCCACTTTAACCAGAGGTGGGTTTTGTATGTGTGTTAGAGTAATAAAAAAAAGGACACCCCCCCCCCCCCAATAAAAAAACAAAAACCAAAACAAACCACGGTTGCACTGTAACCTCACCATCTTGTGTCTGAGCAGGGTTGGCATCTCAGAGGAGCAGCTGTAATCATGATGATCAAATAAACCACCCCCAGATTCTCATTTACTCTCTTCCTTGTTCGTCATTTTCTACCTGCCCACATATCTTCAGTGACTTGTAATCTCAAACAATAAAGAACTGTGGTAACATACTCTAGTTCTATGAAATGACTATCAGTGCTTGATTCAGCCTTGTGGGGTTGGGGACCCTGTCCTGCATTCAGCTACTAGTTAAACATCAGGGAGCTCAGCCTTGATTCACAGAACCTTTCACACATGTTTCAGATTACAGTGGGTTCTTGTCATAGGGCGGGGAAGCTCACTTGACCTTTCAATTCAATCAACAGATCACAACCTTTGTCAATGTACTCTTGAGAGACCGCATGGGGCAAATTCTTGGAACTACTCTGCCCTGCTCGGTGCAGTGCTGATCAGACAGGGGCAGTGCCTGACCGAGTCCTGGAACAAAGGCAGTCAACGCGCTCATAGCTGTCTGTTTGGATAGACTGCTCAGTAAAAGTGGACAGGATGACTGCTACCTGCTATATTGTAGAAGAGTTCATTCTGATTAACGTGCCCAGACAATAATGAGTGCAAAAGATCCAAATAATGTGTAGCCATGCTGCATGAAATGGTGTACCTGTCTATTTTACCACAGGGTACTACTACATGTCGAGGAGGTTCACTTTTTCACCCATGTGTGACCTTCTCATGGTAAAGATGCTTTACACTCAGCATAAAATATGCTGGCTCTGATTCTTTTACTTCGAAGGCACATAATATTTTGATGCCCTCAATTCTAATGCCTAAAATGTGCTTCTCTGGGATGAATGTCTGTGAAAGTGTAAGGGATGTTAAGAGTTGTTCATTTATACTTTTCTGCGTAGGTTCTCCGAGAGGTTTCATGTATAAGTAAATTCACAGGAGCTTACTTCCGAAAAAGTCTGAATAAGTTATTAAAGGTTACAGTGGTGGTGCAACACGGCAGACACTGTGGAAAAGGACCTGCTCTCACAAGCTTAAGGTCACGATACACAACAATTCACAGTTTCAGGCAATTTTACACAAAAAGAAACATAATAATGAATATCATATTCTATTCAATCATTAAAAGAGAGACTAGTTTGAATAAACTTGATGTTTAGTAAAATGCGACTCCTGTTAGCTCATATCAAAACACTGTGTTCCATCCAAAGAGCAAAATGGAGGCAGCCCAGATCCCTCGATTTGCGTCCAATAAAACAACTTCAATCTTTCATATCGTGTGCAATAAATATGCCAAACTGATGCGTCCAAAAAATGTAACAAATGAGATGGACCACTTATCAGTCAAGCCTATTAGTGGGGCTGATATTCAGCATCTTTCCAGTTTTCGTTATCTGTTTTTTTTGTGTCCAATTGCCAATTAAGTTTAAAAATGCACTACTTTGGCTCTGTTGCAGCATCCTTTCTGTCTGTAGTCACTACTCAGTGCCCAGCCCACAACGCAGTCTGATTAATCTGAACCTGCAACTAAAAATATCCAATAAATGTAGTGGAGTGGATTTGAAATGTAGTTGAAAACGGAAATACTCAAAATTGTACTGTAACTAAGTACAGCATTAAAGTAAATAGTAATTCCATCACTGATGATTATACACTTTGACACTAAGATTTTAATTTTAACTGCAAATGTATATCAGTTCCAAATATCTATTACTGGTCTCACTGATTACTAATAATCGGTATCAGCCCTAAAAAAACAATGTCGGTCAAACCTTAATAAAAATGTCAAGTGATAGGTGAGAAAGTGAGAAATAACAAACCCAGAAGACGATGGTACATGTCCTGTGTGACCAAATGATACCATGATAACACAGGTCACCTTACTATGGATCAGCTGCCCAGTGAAGTTAATGGGAAGTATATGAACTATGCGATGCACACGCACAAAAAAATGTGTAAGTGTAAAGCCATTTTATTTGTACACTGACTGATGAGATGGGATGAAATCGAGGTCTTACAAATATGGAGGTTTTCCCTGCAGCAAGGACATGAAAAAAAAAAAAGAAGAAAAAACTGAGGCTGTTTGCATCACAGTTTGGAAGAATATTTTACGGTTGAGAGGTCTGGCTTTCTATCAAATATCGAGCATAGTGACTAACCCTTAAAAACCATACTGATAAGAGTCAGACCTGCCGTACGTCACGGGCTATTGAATAGGGACTGTCTGTGTCACTCTCCCATGTCTCTTCCACTTACTCATAAAACAACAAGCTATTTGCTTCGCAGCCAGAGCGTAAACATCGTTGTCAACAGATCTCAGCATGTGTCTTTCAAACACTGATCAAATGGGTTTTGAGATGTGGATTCCCTAGGAAGTGTTCATTGTTTTTTGTTATCCAATTTGAGCAGTGGGAGTAATACACCTCTGTATAAAATTGGAATTATCAATATCACCAGAAAAAAAAAAAAAGGAATCTCATATTGTGCCGTAGAAACGGTGTTTGAAGGCGAGTGGGCTGAAAGTGATGTAGTGTGACAAAACAAATACAGAAGATATGCCACAAGGGAGCACTATAATAAAAGAACTGCTGAGGAGAGGGGAAGAATATGGTTTAGCTTGAGCATACCACAATAAGACGGTTGTCTGTGTGAGCGCGTTTCGTGCTTGCATGCGTGAGGCGAGTGTGTGTGTGTGTGTGTGTGTGTGTGTGTGTGTGTGTGTGTTGTGTGCTGCTTACAGAGCCTGAGCCAATGAAGATGCAGCCTGAATTCGTGTTGCTCGATCAAAGTCCCTGGAGTAATCTCTCATAAGAACAGAGCACGGACAGGCAGGAGGATGCCCATTTCATTCTGAAGTGTATTAAATCCCCACACTCACAAACCAGTGTACCCCAGCGTGGCAATGTAATTTTCAAAGGGATGTGGGTACAACAAGCGAAGAAGAAGAAGAAGAAGAAGAAGAAGAAAAAAAAGAGGTATTCATAAGGCTGGTGTTGACACTAAACCAAGATTGGAATGGAGAATAAAGGATAGCAACACGCCTCAGTGATTGGCCAGTGGAGGAACTCCCCTGTGTCCGAGCAGATATGTCTCTCCTTCTCATCATGGCGGGGCAATTTTGTCCCGGTTATAGCTCCTCCATCTTCTCCCAAGCTACTCCTTATTTCAGCATTTCAATTTCCTCCCTCGTGCAAGCGCTGAGTGCTAACCTACTTCAGACTTTCTCTCAGACGAGAGAGAAGCAGAAAAGACGAGAGAGAGACTAGGAACTGCTGCTCAGTTCAGTCCTGCTTCCGGTTTCCCCAAGGTGTGGGAATGCAGATTCAAAGAGCCCGGAGATGATGCAGTGGTTAAGATCTCTGCGTCATGAGCTGCATATATCCACGTTGGCAAGAGACTGCCTACTGAGAGAACTTCCTCTCCTGTGTCTCACTATTTTGAGGTACTCTCAGCTAAATCGAAATCTCGATAAAGAGTTATATTAGTGTCTGGACAACTCTAAATTAAATACAAATAAGAATAATTACGTCAGGGCCTAATGGCGCCTCTGTGCTATAGTGATAGTAATTTAAGGCCAAGATACTTTAATTGTCATTAATCATCATTTCCTTGACACTAAGTAAATTAATTGCCTCACAACGATAAGGAAGTCAAACATGGGTTTGCACGTGATCCATCTGTTGTCTGGATAATTGAGCTTGTTGACATCGTCAGTAAACATGGGCTGTTGTCTGCAACTGCACTGTCACATCAACACATGGTACCAGTCACAGATGAAACATCCGTGACGTAGATACAGTAAGAACCCTGTAGACTCAGAGCATGAGGAAACTTTATACCAAGTGTTACTGTGCACATTAATCATTTTACTTTTCATTCATCTCCCTTTGCACAATATGCTTGTCCGTTTCGCTATGATCCCTGCCTTCCCACCTCTATTTGGTTTCATCTTTCATACTTCTCATTTCCGCACCCCACTCCACACTATCTTTGCATCATTCTCTCTATATTTCCATTTTTCTCTGACTGTTTGCAATGCATCATATCTTATTTCGCCTCATTTCATTCACCCGCCCAATGCTTCCTCTTCCACCTCGACACCCAGGAAAATCTCTTTTTCCCTGTTACCCGATGGCAATGAAACATTTATCCACTTCAGAGATGTCTCCCCCCTGAGGTCCCCCTGAAATTGTCCTTCAAAGGTCTCTGCACGAGCTCTTTGTACAGTTCTATGTTTCCCCTAAATGACACTAACTAACTTAAGAATGAAGGCACATTTGAAAAGAAAGATACAATCTAAAGCTTATTTGAGTGTGCAATACCAGTGAGGACTGAACCTCTAGCTGTTTGTGCTATTCTCCACATATTAATGAAGACATATAGCCCTAACATATGCTTTAATACCCCCAGTAGTTCCCTGCAAGCCAAGAGAAAGTTAAGCCAGTTTAGAAGGATTTGTAAGCATTTTTATACAATTTAAGGCTGCACATGGTATTGTTGAGAAACATCACCAGAGACACCAGATCCAGCGAATCACTATGTTAAAGTTCATCCAAAAATGAAATTCAGTCATTATCTAATCAATTCCATTTTGATAGTTCGTTGGGTGAATTTTTTTAGTCTACAAAACTTTCACAGAATAACAGTGTTGCACCCTTCTCCTTAACAACTGAAGTAACCAAGCATATGTTTTAAAACCTAACGTTGTATGAAGGAAACGTTTTGTGACTCGAGTAAAGTCATGTGAATCAAGTCTACGACATCTGGTTAGAAGCGTAATCATGCACCGCGTCTGACGTTCCATCGTATGTTGAGGGTGTAAATAACGTCTTGGAGGCTCAGAGACTTTGATCACTTCAGGCAAACTCTATGGAACCATTTGATGCTTTACATCTACAGGTTGTTTGTTTAGGAGAATGCTGCAATTCTTGTTTTGCTGTGAAGCTTCAGAATTTTTTTTAGACTGTGAAACTACATCTGACTTTCCATCATCTGACTTTCCTGTGGGTGGTGAATAGATCATGACTGAATTTGGATTCATGTGGGTGAACTGTTCCTTTAACACAACCACTTGCAAGATGTCACTCAACTGTCATGAATAAAAAAATATTAGCAAATCATAATTTCACAGTAAATTATGATTCATTAAACATGAATGTGCTTCTTGTTGCGGTGCAGTGCTGCTGTAAGAGCAACACAATGCTGGGTGTCAGCCAGCACCTTGCATTCTGGACTAAAATCCCTTTGGAGCCAACCCCTCGCCTCCATCACTTCATAAGTGTGATGCATGAGACGGGAGGCAGTGAGATGGAGGCCACTTCTCCGCATTCACAAAACCATTTGGGACCATGAATGTCCTCATACCTGCTGCCACAGCCTCCAAGTGATGCCCGAAGTGACGGGAAGGTACTCTCACCCCTTTCCTGAAAGTGGGACATTGCTTTTCCCCAGAGAACGTAAGCTCTGAGCAAGTGCCTGCTTCTTTTCCTGAGCTGTAGTGTCTCTCAAAGTCTGGCCAACATTTAAAGGATTTGGACCTACGACTATCGAAGGGTGGCATTGCTGGGACTGTGGAGAGAGATGTAGCTTCAGCCCTAAGTTTGATCTAGCCTGGGGCAGTTTGGGTCAGCCTCCCAGATTAGGCCTGCTTTGGGGAGCAATGGGAGACGATAAACCCATAGACATTCAGGTATAGCAAAGAAGTCCCTTCTAGCAATTTCTTGGCCTAGATAGACAGCTTTGGGGCAAGGGTCTGTATTCATTACTGTCTAACAGATGCTATCTGCTAGTATTATGCTCACTGTGGGTGTAAGCATTGATGCCGAAATTGTAAACTTGATCTCCTTCCATCATTTCCGTCTTAAGCTTATTCTCACAATTTGAAAATAAATGCACTACATGTAGAGTACAAGCGATTTTAGCTGTTTTTATTTGACTGAACAAGTACAGTATGTGCTAAAGAATATCTAACTATGAGCAATCCATAAATGGAGAGAATACTCAAGTGTTCCCTTAGTCATAAGGTGCTGTATACGACAGGGAACTACAGTAAAATATGAGTGAGAGAAAGCATAACGGTATTGTTGTCTATCCTTGAAAAGCCCGGTCTCAACCCTGGCTTATAGAACAACATGAGAACAACTCCAACATCCACCCTTCTCTCTAGTACACAGTGGAACACGCTGCAGCCTCCCAGATCCGAACTGCATGGAATCTTAATGACCTCTCAGAACTGTACTGGTGTGAATCCCACTGAAACTACGCTACAGCACTCATCTGAGTTACGAGTGAGTAAATCCTCGCCTCAAACTCCTCACCAGCGTCATCCTGCAGGAATCAAGAGTCAAACACTTTCCACGTCAAACACATTCATTTAACTTTAAACTGAGCAAGCGCTTGTGTGTGTTGGCTTTTCAGTACAAACAGACAGAGAATACAACCTCTGTACCATTTATCTTCTATAGGTTAAAGCATGCCGAGGTGGAAGACAAATCTAGTTTATTTTGTTTTAACTCAGTTCAAATCAGGGAATCAAAACTGAATCCAACACACATCCCTGTGAATAGTTATCAATACTCCTATTCATACAAAGAAGAAAAAAACAACAACTAAACAGCGCATCATCAGAGCTGTTAGGGGATCTAAACACCGACTGTGGCTGCACTCAGAACAAATACAACAGTCTCCATGGCAACAGACGACCATGTTGTTCTCCTATTCTGCCAAACAGCAGTGAGCCAGAGAAGAAGCACGGAGGATGAAGTTCTTTCATTAAGGTTTAACGAAGATGCCATTGACATTTAACACACAGTCCCTGTCAATGATCACATACTAATGTCGTGTAGAGGGAAATAAGGCTTCATTCTTTAACACACAGAGACAGAAACACAAATGTATTTCTTTGAAGTTCACCAAGGTCTATGTAATAGAAGAATAATGTTTTGGACTGAACGTTAACCAAATAAATTCATTGGCAACGAGAAAAGTTTTCCATAAAAAGATATCTTAGGGTGTAAAGTTGACTCAAACTTTCTCTGTCATTTGTTTTGTGCTTCCTTTTTGCCGAGAGCTATTAGGATGAAATGGAGTGGATGAAAATTACGGTACATACAGCAGCATGAATAATAGGAAAACAAATACACTTACCTACATCAAGGGCAGTGAAGGAAGAGAAGAAGAGAGAGAGAACAATGTTAAGGCCCTTGGGAAAATATTAAAAGCAGAACAAATATATATTAGTGTTACTTTTAGTCAACAAAGTCACTTTTCTTACTTCACTTCATTCATTTATGCTTTAACTCTGCAGGGAAAATACATCATTTTGGCATCACAGAATGCAAATAATAGCCACACATACAGGTTTCAATTATTAGTTTGTGAATTAACACCTCTGGAACTTTAAAGTAAAATGAGCATGAAGGTTTGTTGATTGGTAGCACACTGATATTAGTTCTGGTTAAGTGTTAATCAACCAGTCTTATGGGCGTTGACTCCTAATTGCAAGTTGTTAATGACGAACCAAACCCATGTGTAGATGGATGCACATTTTCACAATGAACGCTCAAACTAAATACATTTTTCTTCTTCTTCTTTTCTAGGGTAAAGCCCTCAAATTAGCAATCAAATGATTTACAGGCTCCCGACATGACAATGGTAGATCTCTTCAAAAAGCTTTAGCCAGCAGGGAGCGTATACATCATGTGGATTTACTCTCAACCATTAAAAATATGGATGCAGGGGATCACATTTTACAGCTTGATAGGATCCCTGGCCCAGTCAGCCTAGCAGGGCAACCAGCAGCCAATATGGGGAGAAAAAAGTGAGCGGATAGGGTGAAAAATGACATCCGCATACCTGTTCTCACCCATACATCATTCAGAGGGCAGTTTTTCGATGGAGTGTGAAAAGAGGGAATGGAGACATTGGATGAAGGCGGTGTGAAGGTGTGTATGTGGTAGATTGCAGAGGTTCTGCAGTGTGCTTCTCTTTAAGGGCTGGGACCTTCCACAAATCACTGTACTGATATCTGTTCTTCCCAGATGAGACGTGATTACTATTCATTACTGAATTTTCTTAGCTACTTTTCCTAGAACTCCGAGCCAGGCGGCACAGAACATTACCTTCAAAGGTCATAAAGATAAGCCTGGGTAATTATGGGTTTATGGGTGATAAGCACCTTGAATGTGACTCAAGAAACAAATTCAATCAAACCAATCATAGACAATAACATAACAATAACAACAATTAATCAGCAGAGTTATTTTGCATACATATGACAGTGCTGAAGTCATTAATTGTTTGTAGGTCCTGCATCTTAATGAGGTTGAACAGGACTGGGGCTAGCTGAAAAACATCCACATAACAAACAAATAATACAAATAGTTTAGTGAAGAATCAACCAGGTTCTTCTTGGTGCTTTATCTAATTCATCTCACAATGCCCGGGGATATTTGCACATCTTTTGCATTTAAGTAAAATCATTTATTTGAATCCACATCACACCCCTAAGACTTCAGTTTATGATCATTTTTGAAATATATTTTCTCCTCAAATGAGTTAATGCTTTCTGTTTCAATTCGATATGGAATCATTACCTCCTGATGTGGGTGACTTTACAGGTCTTCTCCATTCAGAAAAAGGCAATAAAACACAGCATGCTACTCAGAGAGGCAATACACAATTCATGATTGCACGAAGGGGAAAACAATAACAATAGAAGTGATTTGCCCTCTTTTACCACTTGAAAAGCAGCTTTGCCAAACAATAAAATATACACTACATGTTAAGTTGTTGCGAGCAAAATGATTTAGCACCGCCTGACTATGTGATCAGAGAACGAGAGCAGGCTGCGGTGATTTCCAGCCATACAGCACCAGCTCAACTGAGGAATTGCCTTCCATAAAAAGCCTCCTGTGGTCTAAGACGGAACACGACAGAGCGTTAATTATCCAGCCAACACTGGAGAACAAGGTAAAAGGCGTGTTAATGAAATACTAATAAGGTTCCAATTTGAGTCCTTCGGCTTTGCCATCCTCTAAAGTGATCTCAAGGACTTCCACAGCTACTCTCTATTATTGCTAATTACCATCGCTCACATGACAGAAGGCAGTTTATAAACCATTATTTCTGGGGAATGAATCCTTTGTGTGTTGTCCTTTGATGGAGGACACCCAGGCTGGTTTACTGGATGTCAGAATTGAGGGACAGGGGAAAAAAAATTGCTTAAACCCTGAAAACTCCTAAAGAGAGAATGAGTTCATTGTCTGCCAGACTTTCTGCCTTTTCCATTCTGTCATTTAACAGTTGGAGAACAACCTAGTTTGGGTTCTCAAGAGGGATAATGTTTTTAGACGTCTGAGTAATGTTCTAATTTAGCTACACTGGACAGCTGCAGCATTTAGTTGAAAAGTTCAGTCAAGTGTCCATGTACATGTACTAAAAGAAATACTGGAGTTGAGTTAGTGCTGTTAGGTCTTCAGAGTTGTCTGGTAACCACAAATCTTTGGTTAGGATCTTCGGGAAAGGTAATGGAATTTCCACTACGGGCATCCTGCAGGACCAAACAGCCATTTCACGAGACTGTGCACCGCACTGAAGCACAAACTGATAACATAAGTCAAAAGGAAACTCTTCAGCTGTTGGTGAGTAGAAAGTAGAGGGAAAGCAGACAGGGATGGGAGATATTCTCAAAGACATTTGAAGATACAGCAATTTCTCTGAGGCAATCATTTGATGCTCTCATTGCGTGATGGCTGAGTGTCACTACTTTTGCGCTCCCATCACTCAAGTGCATCCAGCACTCCAAGAAATTGATTGTTGGAGGATAGCACTGGAACAGTGCACACATACAAAAGTACACATCTAGCCTGGAATAAAACTGTTTCTTTCAGCACTCAAAGCAGTCAATGCAACTCTGTCTGAAAATGGATTTCTTGTTGATGGTTTAGTTTTAGCGCAGCACTGATTACGACTGAAAATACAGTCAGTCCATACTACGACCACTTGAGAAAGCTGAAAAAATTACCACTGACTAGATGTCACACCGAACCCAGAGAAACACAGACAAGCAGCGCCTTGGTAACCGAATATCTTCCACGCAACACCACATGAAAGCTTGTGTTTCGTAGCGACGCTGATACGATTCCAGCCCTCAACATTTGCTGCATGTCACAACTTTCTCTCTCTCTCCTATTTCCTGTCTGCTTCTGCTGTCCAATGAGGGAAAAAAATCCCAAATCTTCAAAACAAAGTACAGACTGAGAGCTACTGAGATACATTTGGTGAAGAAAAGGTGTGCTTATATTGTTGTTTTGCATCTAAACTGAAAGATTACATCTGATCTCTTCAGACAGATTCTGAGATTAAGATATTGATTTTTATGTGTATATTCTCAAGTCTGGCCACACTAACAGCTGTCATAGTGTCTGCTCATATCACACGGGAGCCAAACTAAGTACAACTCCCTGATAGCAGGTATAGAAACAGATTAGTTCAGCAGATTATTTGCCTCCCCTGAGCAGGTCCCCTATGATCATTTCAGGCACCACTGTAGCTTTTTATTTTTTTCCTAGTTTCACTTGAGACTTTTAAAGCATCACTCTGTACTGTAATGACTGGAGGTCAGTAGAGGTTTAGTGTTAATGAACAATTATTACTAAAGTCCTATCAGAAAAGTGCTTTAAATAGATTAATTCCTCCAAAGCATCACACGGAAAGGGTATTAGCATTCAGACTCAAACAGCAAATACAGAACTTTAACAACCTCTAACAATAGCTGAATGTCACGATCAATGCCGGCGTGTCACAATGTTAGAATATTCTACTGATTTTCTGTCAAAGACAGAGAATTAACTCCTGAGACATTTTAGCACTGTGCATCACTTACACAGAATATGTACCGCAGTGAGATCCTTTCTTCTGCCTCTGTTGTTTGTTAGCATGACTTGTGTTTCTTCTTCCCATCAAACAAAAATGGCAGGCTCGGTGTTTGCATATGATTGCATCCCAAGTGGTAGGCGGATGCTTCATTTTGTCTCCATGCTACTTTAAGAAGTCTAATAAAACCTTTCTTTCTTCTGAAAGTAACTATTTTGAACACACTCCTTTGTCTTGGAGTTATGACGAGATATTTGATAATTACGAAGACTCAAAAAGGCTTTCAGTAAAAGCCAAGCAAACCTCTTCTTCTGTCAGTCTCTTTTCTCTTCCCCTCGTTACATCTGGCTCAGAGTACAACTCTTACACAGCCACTAAGACTGTGTAGAGCTCGCACAGCAGTGGTCGATAATAACTATGATGATAATGGGATTCTGGCCAGTATCACATTACCCACAGCTGATGGCATAAAATGTGATTATCATGTGCGATTTTTTTTGTATGGCAAATGATAACACTGCCAGTACAGCTGTCTGTGTTATCATTAGTAATGTAGAGCGTTAAGCGTCGTGCTGGATGGCTTATCATCCCTCTGTGTTTTGAAAAGTTAGAAAAAGATCTGGCACGATTACATTTTCAGACTCATGATGGTATTTGGGGAGAAATATTGAATCCTGGACAGTTTGTGCTGGATAGAAAATGGCTCTGTATAGCCAAGAGTAGTTTGGTACACTTGGTGTCAGTTACTTATGCATTTGACTACAGCTCACCCAAATGTAAACCAGAACATAAAATAATAATTCAAGGTCTTCCCTGCTTTATCAGACCAACTAAACATTCAGCCAGAATTGATGGACTGATTACAACCACTCAGCCCTACCCCTCCATTTTGCATGCTCAGGCCCTATTCCTATAAAGCAGGGTTCTTTTGTATTTGATGACTTGATTGATAGTGTGAAGTTATGAATGAACTGCTAAAGTCCATACTTTTCTATCTCCATTCGGCAAATGGCAGATGGCCTTGTGATAAAACCAGGATTGTAAAACTAACGCAAGAGAAATCACCAGAGCTGTAGACGGCATATTGGAAATGTCCGTTTTGCTTGTGCTTACGTAAAAGCCATAAAAGAATACTAATGACGGATGAGGGTATTGAAAGGATGTCCCACTTCAAAGGGGGATATTTCAACCACTTCCCTTTGTAACCCTGCTGTGAGGGGCGAACAGGCACTCAAAAACTAGGAGTGGGGGTAAAATTTTAAATGGGATTGAGCCCAAAATTCAAGTACTCAGGGAACACGATCGACGCTGGTCAACTTTTAATGCCTTTCTCCTAATTTTCAGGGCCAAAAGTCAATAAAACTTCTCAAATCAATTACAACAAATAGAGATGCAGCGGCTGGTAGCTTCTCCAAATTATGCTCCATTTGTGTGTTTCCATTTTTCGGCTTTATTGCTGAAACACATACTGCCCATTGGTAGAAATACTATGATCATCATCATTAATTCAGAGAAAATGTTGTATTTTGTTATAAAACGACTCCTTTCATGTGTGAAACTAATTCTGTAATTGTGAGTTTACATAAACGTGGTATTCGTCCGATGTATGACCCTGACCAGAAAGGAGGCTGTAAAACCCGCCAGACAAAGTTGAATGAAGCACCTCTCTTTCATGAAACAGCTTACACAAGGCCTTTTAGTTCAGTGACACGCCATCTTTATCGCGCTTGCTTTCTTTTCTTAAATCATTGCTGAACCACTGGACACATAAGACAAGCCTCTGTTCTTATTCTGAGGAATGGCGATGGCCAGCATTTTGGATTATTGAACTGACACTGCCCAAATTGTTTATCAAGGCAGGCAGGGTTGGGATGGTTTGCTCTTTAAGCCATTTCTCTTGTGCTCGTCCAGGAGGATATCTACACAAACACAACACTCCCCGCTGCATGACATTGGGCTTTCTGCATTTAAATGTCTGCAAAATCTCCTTCAGGGTGGAGGGGAGAAAAGATCTTCTGTATGTTCCATTCTAAACAGAAATTAAAAAAAAAAGGATATTTGGCAAAATGAAGAAGAGGTCACACCTACAACTATATGTATTATCTGTTAAACCATCTGTAATTAAACTAAACTGAGAGCTTAATATTACTATCAGAGACGCATTCTACTACTGAAATAGGCCCTCAAAAAAGGTACATGTTGTTATCTGTCAGCTTGTGCTATGAAATTCCACACCGTATTTGTGCTATAGGCTACATTTTGAGTGTAGTCTTATCTTGGAAACTCATTTTTACTCCGAGAGCTCTTTAGAAATTGCACGGGAACTGCTACTGCATCCTTAATGTGGCATCTATGTTTTTTTTTTCTCCTTCCTAGAGAGTTGGGAAGGAAGAGATGGGCATCCGCCTAGTTTGCATTCTGCACAGGCTGGACGATTCAGGGCCTGTCAGGCTAGAGCTCTCTTCATCTGAGGTGCCTTTGAGAGCTTGGGAGAAAGAGATGCATGTGAGGAGTTCTGAAGGAGGGTGAACTTCACACTCGCCTAATCTCTACTCTGGATCTATCTGTCGTTCAGCGGAAGCACCAGCGAGCGGACCTGGCACTAATTCAATCACCGATTCTTGATTGGCAGGGGAGCGTGCCGCAGCCCTGGGGAAGTGAAAAAAAGTCCCTTTTGTCCTTAAAGAAAGATAGGAGGGAGAAAGACTGTCTCCCTTTGGACTGAACCACACCAGCGAGTGCCATCTGTTGGAGCCTGAACTCCAAAGATCAAACAAGGCTACAGGAAGATTGAGACTGCAAGACTCACCACAATCTTCAGAATGTCAAAGAACAAAGAAGATGCTAACTCTTCCCTTCAAATGTAACAGCATTCTATATACGTCTTTTCTTTATCTTAAGTGAATAGTTTACACTGACATGCTTTAACCCTCTCCGTTTTTATGTAACTTTGTTTGACAAAAAAGGTAAATTTTGCAGTATTTCTCAATTTATTCAAGAAAAAAACAACACATTTTAACTACTATTTTTTAGGGACTCTTGACTGATGCCTGGATTTTATACCCTGGCAAGTCAAGGAGGTGTTAAGTATCACGTGAAATTGTAGAAAGGTGGTTGGGTGTACAAACTGCGTGACTCAGGCTCAAAAGATTGGTGTTTTTTTTTGCTGAAAGCTGATATTGTATAGAAAACAAAAAAACAAAAAGGCTGTACGTGCATGTTTATTAGAAACATTTTGTTTTTGTGTTGACTATTTGGAACGTACAAACACGTGTATATGCTGTTCTAAATAGTAGTGTAAATATATCCCTTATTTGATTAAGAAGTCACGTTGAGATTAAATTTCCTTTTACAAGTAAGAGTTTGCCAAGACAGGGTCAAAACAGCAGGATCAAGGACAAGACAGGACAACAACAATATCTAATTAAATCAATCATGTCAAACACTGACACTGATTTTTGATCAGTGGCCAATGTTCCAAAGAGAACTGGAAGAAAATAAGTGTCTGCTTGAAAAGAAAGTGTTAAGTTTGCCTTTAAGGTTCAGGTAAATCCTTTTAAAGTCACACATAACATAGTATACAGTAGAATAGACAAAAACTCTGACAAAAAATGTATATAATTCATTACCTTGTTCCATTCTTTCTCACATATCGGTCAAACTCAAACTTCATGGTTACAAGTTACTA
The DNA here is from genome assembly GCA_903131615.1 of Diplodus sargus. NCBI lineage: Eukaryota > Metazoa > Chordata > Actinopteri > Spariformes > Sparidae > Diplodus > Diplodus sargus. The sequence continues at coordinate 324,655 of CAEMYA010002084.1, forward strand.
ATACATATAATATTTTTTAATGACTATTTGTGTATTTCATTGTTATACAAGAAAACACACACACACAAACACAAAGAACCAGGTGGGAGCAATACAAACACAAGGTCATAAAATAAAACCCGGTCCTCCAAATACTTACAGACACTGAATTAAGCCAAATGGTTTTCACTTGCTCCACTACTAAATTTAAATGACGCCTCTCCAGAGAGTGACAATATTATGAGAGGAATAATTCCATCCGTATGAATAATTAAAAATAAAGTTATCAAACTTTTTTTTTCCTCTCTCAGTTCTTTAATATCATAAAATCTGAATTATAAATCAGAGAGGCTGTCACGCTGCTCATACTGTGCAGTCTTTATCATTTGTCTGAAATAATTAATTAGGCTGATTGGTTGGAAACTATAATCATATACCTATACTAATATCTGAGTGTGAATATTAGAACAGAGATGATTAGATAGAAGTGAAATTAAGAAAATATCATACCTACTCGCATGTAATAATGACACATTTATCCAACAAAATCCACAGATACTGAACTCAGTGTTCCTCACCTGAATCTTTACCTTTGAGGAATGTGGTCACTTTTATTAAATTGAAACCTGTCTGAAAGCCAGAGGTTTATCAAGCATTACTATTAATAATAATAATGTATTCATGAGATACATTACACATTAAGGTGAAATGTAGGTGAAAATTAAATGTAAAAGAATGTGTCTCAGGTTGTGTCACAGTGAAAATGATGCACATCATGCTGTACGTCACATGACATCTCTTAAAAAAAAAGTGACATATACTGCTTTAAATGAAACACATGAGTTGTTGTCTTCATTGTTAAACAACCATCATTGCTGATCAAATTACATCTATGTGACTCAGGCGGAAATGTCTGAGGTAATATTTTTATCTCATTGTTGCTGACTAGCTTTCTCCCTCTCTGACTCATCTTCTAGGAGTGAGAGCAAAAGGCAACTAAATAATACGCACTATGACCTTGAAGGAAATTAGGATTTCTCTAGGTTTGGACAATTGTTGAAAACACTGAGTATGACACAAATACACAACTCAACGTCTAGACATTTTAATGCAGATGTACATATCTACAGATCTTGTGTGAGTTTATCAGTGTAACATATTTTCTGTTTCCACAAACAAATTTGGCGCTCTAAAAGACATTTCTATGAATGTCACTTAGGTACTAGCCAAACAGAGATGACGAATAAACAATGCTGCTTATTTTCAACTACGCGTCGTACCTGATCCTGTTGCTGTGTGACGCTTTTTGAGCTATCGCTGTCAAGTCTTATGTGACAAGTGTATTTGTATCGAGGAGAAATGTGTTATATATGGTTCAAACGAACACACAGAGCACGTCTGAATTTGACGTCATCAGAGGATGTAACCTATTTTTCAAAAGTCAAGGTATATATTTCCCTATTTATTTCTCTATTACTTCTCTAGTCTTATTGTGAGCTGAAGAAGATTTAAGATCTACTTTTCTGGGATCTTATATAATATTGTTCCCAAGACAACAATACTTCCTGAGTACTGAACATTTTTCTCATAAGAGACACATTTGCTGGTGGTGCTTCCACACATTATATGTGCCCTTGATACAGTAGAAACTGCAATAAAGTCAGCACGCTGCGCAACCAAAACTGTTTATAGTCAAACAAACAAAATGTGTTTTGGACAAAGCATGTGCTGTTTTATCAGGAGAATGACAATAAATGAAAACAACTCCATCTATGCACTCGACTGAGATAAGATGGTTGACTGAATGAGAGGAGGAGAGACAGAGTGTAGCAAGTAGATGAAAAACCAAGTTAGACAGAAAGGTTCAAACAGGAAGGGAATGAATGCGAGAGGACCTGCTTGAGCCAATAATTGTCTTGTGCTTTTGGTGAGAAGTGAATGGTCAGTCGAAACAGCTAAGAAGTTACCCTATCAGTGATGCAGAGTGTCACCTCTATCAGCAGACCTGGAGAAGCAGCTTCCTGGCCCATAATGGGCTCTGGGACTGGTGATAAAACAAGCATCAATATCCTGGGACTCTTAATGACAGAGGCCTTTGATCCAAAAAGAGGAAGATTGATGAAGATTCATACCGATGGACGGCAGCCTTCTCAGGGTTTTGTCATTAGCACTAGTTTCAATTAAATCATTTTTTATGGGTCCTCAGACAGAGTCAAAGCCAGAGTGATTTATATGCTGGATCTTGCAAGTATTTTCATTCTACAGTCATTTTTCATTATGTAGCAATTAATCTGGTTCTTAAAGTTTTTCACCAACGGCTGTAGTTTATTGAGGGCATTGACTTAGTTTCAGGGTGCTACATGTATTTCTTTGTAAGATGGCAGCTTGTGGAATAAAAAAAATAAAACGGACATTGCGCTCAATGAAAACTGTTTTCCAGCAAATATCTTCTGTTAAACTGCAGAATCCACATGTTCTTGTAATAAACTAATGCTCATCACTAATCTCCAATCACTATGTCCAATCCTAATCCGCCAGTCACTGGCTATTACAGCCCACATCACATACTTCATGTTCGCAAGCTGATGCTAAGACTATAACAGCTACATTGGTGGCACTTCAGGCTACTGCTAAACAATGCTGATCCTTTGAGCACTTTCACCTCTGTTGACGAGGGAAGTTGAGTCGCCTGACTCACTTACACAGACGTGAGAGTACAGCCTGATCAGTATTCTCCAATAAGATCCCTTTGCATGATGTCTTCCACCTCAATGTGTTGGGAAAGCTGAGCTAGAAACACCTGGTGGACACTGAAAACAAAGGCCAGTGTGTAGAGTGTGTGCTATAGTATGTTAGGTTTCATCACTCACGGAAACTTACACGGCTTTGTGAGAAATAACTCAAATGCATCTGAGGTCTGAGTTTTCAAAATTCCCTTGTGCTACCTACAGGGATTAAACGTGTCTGTTAATATATACTGCTGTAATTTCCAGCAAACTTTCAGTTTAAATCTATACAGAAACAACCTGGTACATCTGTTTGGAGGCAAATACCCAGAAAAAGGAATATGATGTGTTGGATTCTCAAATATGTACTCAAGCACTGGATTTATGCAGAATGCATTGCCAGTGTTGCATAATGTATTGCGCTTGTCTAGTTTAAGAAATGCAAATCACCTCAAGTTGATGGAATCCACTCACATTGATGGAAACCTTCCACCGGCATGGCTATGAAATATTTGTGATTCTTCAAATGTTATTGATGCAGCGAAGGTAAAAGACACACAGAAAGATGATGTAGGGGGAGAGTGGGGTAGTCAAGGATAAAGGAGGAGGAAGGGAATGAAAGAGTGAAATGAGTATAAACTTTGCCTTGCAGAATATGACACCAGCTGTTACTGGCTTTCTCTCCCACTGTTATTAAACAAGGGATAAAAGATGTTGTGTACCGCCATGTGTACACTTTAAATGAGCTCAAAGAAGCCATTTTGCAGCTATTGTGCAGTGTAATATCCCATTCACACAGGGTACCATTCAGATGTCTTTTAGAAGCTTGTTTTTTTTGTAACAAATGCCAAGTCACATAAAGTGAAAAAAAATCCTCTCTGAGCATTGGTTGGCTTCTAAAGCCCCCAAACCGTGAGTGCAGATTGGAATGCTTGTTGGAATACTTTTATCCCTGTAGCGATGGACTGGACTGAAAGGAATCTGGGAGGAATAAGGGGGAGGAAGTGATTATATTACAGAGCTACTATGCCCCAGTTAAACATACGATGTTCTGTATTTTTGGGTAACAAAATATCAAAACATCCTGAACATCATTTCCTACAAAAAGAATCTTCTCTTTTTAAGATGTAGGTACTTTTCAGTAAATTAAAACAAGTATTAAAAAGCTTGTTTTTTTTGTTGTCATGACCTAAACCCATTTAAAATGCTGTTCACTGCTTTTTTCTGACATGTATATCAAAGTGCAGCTATCTTTCATAATTCCTTCATCTTCTTATGTTTAAAACTATCAAGCATCTCCATCGATCAGAGGCCATAATCCGTCATACGCTATTTGGTATTGTCTGCCTTCTGCAGGCAGTGCCGAGGCTCACTTGTTATTCAGTCAATAACTTTTATAAGAGGTGGTAAGCTTCTGTTTGTATTTGTATCAATATTTGTGGAAACACATTATACAGTACATTGTTTGGTGGATCAATGGCTTTAAGCTTTTATCCCACGACAGTTTACTCACATTTCTCAGTTCATATGTGGATTGCATTAAACATTTTTTTCCAAAAGGGTAACCTGAAAGAACTTCAGTATAATAGAGACGTATAAGAGATGGAAAATAAACAGGATTTTCTCTGGCAACCCCAGAAATAGAGTGTTTTATATGATGAGTTGACAGTTGCTTGACAATTTAGTGGGAATCCCCAAGGTATTTCACTTTTCAATTTCCCACTAACTGGACAGTCGGAGAGAGATGACAGGGTGCGACAGATATCACTTTGAATAAAGACTTGGTGCCAGTGCTTTCCTTTGAACCTCAGCACCGGCTCCTCCTAGACTCTTAACCTCCTGGAAAAAAAGGTTCAAACAACTGAATCGATAGCAATTTAGGGCAACACTCTTGTCACTTCCTCCTCCTTCTTCTTCATCTCCCACCACCCGGACTGCACCCTGGGAGACAATTTGCTGTGCGACACTGCTCTGATAGGACAACAAAGAAGGCCCAGGACAAATGGCTCTTTGGAGGGGATTGATGGGCCTCTGATCAGACAGCTCTGCTGATAAACATGTTCCATACCAGTAAGTCTCAACTGCCCTGTTTTCTTTCTGTACTCACACGCATTGCTTTCAAAGGTGACAGTGAAAATACAAAGTATTTCTTTCTGTATAGTAGAAATATAAATAATGAATACTGAACTCCAGACCTTTGCATTTGCTATTTGTGGACGACCTTAACGAAAGCTATGGTAAATTATATGCACAAGACGTAAGCATTTTTCTATCCTTCTTACACTTGTTAAAATGCACTATGACACAATTTGATCAGGGCTTTAAGTATCGAATGATGCACAGCCTATAGACAGGCAGACAACATAGCCAGTAATGTCTTCTCCTTCTGTGTTTTATATAAGTTCTTATGTATGCAAAAGATCTTAAAATCCACACGAACAGCAGCTCCTCTCTCCCACAGAAAACACTGTTCCTGAAACGCCTCATCACTACTCCAGTGTTTAATCCTGTCACATGTTGACATCACACTACGTTACCGTTTCACAAATTTGCATAATGTCTGCCTAACGGCTAGTTTGGTACGTAAGAATGAATTCAGCACAGCTGCTCTGTTCAAGCTTGCGGTGCTGGCTCAGGCGTCTGTGGGCTGACCAATTAGAGCAGACTGGGTATTTGGGAGGGGAGCACTGGACAGTATGAGAAAACTCATCCATTTTTTTGAGAATTAAAGCATGTAAACCTGAAAATGAGCATAACATGTCTCCTTTAAAGATGTATTGGATTTACCCAGCTCTTCCTGGTTGTGTAATGCACATAATAGATGTTTAAAATCTGATAGTGTATAAACCATAGAGAGGGGGACCAACTGATGGCTTTTAAATATCAGCTTCCCAAAGATGACACACATACAGCTAAACCCAATGATGTCTGACGTTTTAAGATCAAGCAAGAAAATGATGGTAATTGCAAGTCTTTCAGGGGGTTATGAAGCTGTTGTTGTGTTTTTTTTCCTTTCTCCGACCTCCGCTGTACTTTTCCTGCCATATTTTCCACCACACCCTTTATCTGTTTAACATTGTCTGAGCTTAAACATGGACAAAAGTCATTTTGTATTCATACATTTCAAATGCCACCCTGTTGTGAAATCATGTTGAACCATTCCAACTTCCTTCCCGCAGTCGGCTGGTGGATGCCGATATTTAAGTATCATTGTTGAACCTGCCATTCTGTCTTACAGAGCAGAGCACAGCCCACCCCCTAATCCATCACCACCATTATCTTCAAAGTGTCCTGAGAGAATTAGCTGAGAATGAGGTCTCATCATTCACCTGCTGTCTGTCCACCACCGTCTGCAATCTGCACTCCAGGGGGCATCCTGTACTTATTCCTCTACCGTCATGTGGGCGGTATAATTTAAAGTAGTATCACAAAAGCCTTTTCTAAATTATAGGTTCATGATGAATACTGTTTTCTTCCTTATGTCAAAGTATTTATTCTGAGTGTGTCACTACTGATTCATGGATTAGCTGATTATGGCATGAAAAGGTCAATGACATGAAGCCGTGTTGCTGGATATAACCATACACACTGTTCAGTACAGTCTGCATATCCTGTCACTGTATGGCATCTTGACAAAAGCAGCAGAAGCAGCTCTTTAAGCAAACTTGTATCATGGCTGTTTGATAGATTTCCTGTGACACTGACACTTCTCGTGATGGCTCACCATCTACCAATTATTTGCAGATGGCCATCTGAACATTGTATTGCCATTAGCCACATACATTTTCATCATAACCGTGTTAAATAAACCAGAAGACACGCACGTATGAAGCTACTGCATTCTGATGCATACCAAGTTTAGGTATTCACAGCTTTTTTCTCCTTACTGTGTTCACATTTTTTGTTTTTGTTATTTTGTATTTCAAAGCAATATTCATAAAACAGATTTCTGCTTAGAACTGCAGAATTAAAATCTTGGTTTGCTCTGTTGGCACAGAACTAGAGGCTCTGTGGGCTGCAAATGTTCCAAAATTGTGGCTCCAGTGTCCTGTGGACTGGCCTGTTGAGAGCTAATTGAAAGCTACTATCCTCTTGAAAAAGGCCATTATTTGTCTCAACATTTGGAGCTGCTATGTCTGAACAGCCTTAAAGGTCAGCCAAATGATCTAAGCTGTCACTTTGGGTTTTTACCACTTCATCAGTGGCAAATGTTACAATGTGGAGAGACTACAAGGAAAAGACTGACCCTGCTTTAAATACATATTTTTTTACGAAAAATAAATAAATGAAAACTGTCAGTCGGACCAGTAATTCCTGGAAAGTCAGAACACAGTGAGTCTTATTTTATAATCTTGAAGCAATAAATTGGATGTACAAAGAAAAATACTATACTTGTTGTAAGACTTTTAAAAAATGTGGAACTGTATTCTCACATTATACTTGTACCAAGCAAGATTTGATTCAATAATCCAAATGTTTTAATAACACATAATCACAGCATGGACTGCAACAGGAAAGCGTGACCCATCATCCTGAATTCAGATCCTACAGATTGGTGTTTATTGTCCAGATAAAATGCTGTCACTTTTGCATTCACATTTCCATCCACAGGACCAAAACACATGTAGAGTTTACAATTTATTCAAAACAGTCTACAAAAACTTAACACACCATTACATCATTTGAGCGTCTCGTCCCGCTTTCACACTTTACCGTCTGAAAGCATCAGACGGTAAATGTGTAATCACCAGGATGGTGTTTCAAGTTTACTGCTAAATACTGAACTTTTGATACCTCTTATAGTCATGAGATCAGGCAGTGTGGAGTTGAATTGTGCCGCTTTAAAACATTTAAACATGCCCTGAAAAAAAAAATAACAATGTCAAAATTCTCTAGCTTATGTAGTCCTTGCATTTCAAGCGTGTTGCTGTAATTTAATTAATCAGGAAGATTACAGCAGCTGTCAGAGATTGCAATAACCTCCGGACAACACAGCATAACAAATCTATTTCAGCACATTAAATCAAAAAAATAGGACAAAAAACACTGTTGTAGGATAACACAGGGTCTCTGTCGGCTTATGTTTGAACTACAAATATGGGGACCCTTTTTACGGTGCATTAAAAGAAGAGGAAGCTGAGGAAGAAAAAGGCAATCAAATATTGAAGACTCTCTTGGGCACTGGCACGCAACAGCCCTGTTAACCTGACCCAACTCCTTGGCTGTCGCCAAATGCAGCTCCACTGTACTGAAATATTAACTGCCTGCAATCTGTGACACACATGGGTACTGAGAAGCCTTGGCGGGGCCTCCCAGCTGAACCACATGTGAATGAAATGTAGACGTCCAAACATGCAGGAATTCCTTGCTATACATTTAGTTTATGGTACATTTAAACTATAGTATGAGACATAACAGATGCACTGTGTATGAATACTGTATGCAATGTACAAAGCATGCAATATTGGATGGAGTGTTTTCTCATACACAAATATATAATAACTTATCGACATAATGTACACACATTACTGATTATGTTGTTAGCCATATAGGCTGCGCATCATTTGATACTTACAGCACTGATCAAAATGTGTCATAGAGCATTCTAATGAGCATAAGGCATACGAGAATAATGTCTATAGTGTGCAGAGTGAATGTGTCAGCTACAAAGGTTACAGTACGTTAGTTTTGCCATTTTCAAAATACCTCCATTATCTTATTCTACATGCAGAAAAGCTGAATATGAATCCTAAATTATAGGCAATGATGAAGCTAGATTCATTTCTATTTGCATGACTTAACAAAAGGGATTGATGTCAGGTTTAGATGACAGGATGGAAAGAGTATCAGGTAGATATGAAGAGTATCTTGTGGTTCTTTAAAATCTGCATTTAGAGCGAGCTTGCGATTAGATATCTGAAAACTCTTGAAGGTAGACTGAGAATCTAACAGTCTGCTAAGATGTAGAAGGAACATAAAATACAATAAAATGCACAATATTGTGAGACTCTATTAGTGATAGTAAAAAGTATTTAACACCTGTAAGGTTAGCATGGAACAAATTTAATGAGACATCCTTTCAACCTCTAAACTTTACTGAACAGGATTTATGTTCTTTGAAATTATGTGTTTTCCTGAGGTCATTATGGATCCTCCCTTTCACGAAAAAAAAAGAAAAAGTTTTTCTCATAAAACACCTAATAAATATAAAATCACAGAGAATATTTAAATAAGCTCTCTTTATAAAAACAAACAACATTTTGCTATATAAACAAACAATAAATCCTTACGTGCTGTATTGCAAAAAAGGAAATAACGATTGGTCTCCCATCAGCTTTCCCCTGTGGCCAAAACATTGTGTCTCTACCAAACAGAGGTTTTAGGTCATTAAACTATACGAGCGATCGAAGTCTCTGAGGAGGAGAAAGGACAATGAAGAAAATTTGAAACCGCGAAGTGAACCCTTCACATATTACCTTCCAACTGTCAGTATTACTGTCAACAATAATTTAACTTTTTAAGAATGAATTTAAAAAGACACCTAGATGTTGGGCAGAATTGGCCCACATATTTAAATTGCAATAAACTGGATGTGAAGTCATATACTTCTGGCTACTTCAGCGTGACAGTTAATACTGTATTTATTCTGGGTAGATGACGCAGTGCCTCTCCGTCTCCCTAACCATGTTCATGCTTCAGTAACAACTAGCTCTGGGCTAAACAGATGATGAAGTCGTTGTTGTTGTTGTCATCTGATCATTGCACTGCTTTCACAGCAGATGCAAATCAAAATGTACTTTCTTTGAGACCTTTAGTCATATGGCCATTATAGACATTTTCACTTGCAAGTGCGGATGTATCTATATGTGCGTATTCAAGCAATCTAAAGCATTATTGTATACGTCAGTATGTTCTGTTAAATAATGCACACGACCATGCGTGAATCAAAATAGATCTTAAACAGAAGCAGAATAATGTGTCATTTGGGTGATGGTTCAGTTAACATCATTGTTTCACTTCATCCTGAGACAGGAAATTATTGTGGAGCCTCCAGGTGATTTAATGGAGAGGAAAATGTCAAGATGAGGACACAGAAGACTTCCTGTGAAGCAGTTTTCATTTTTTTAAATTTTTACTTGCCCTGAGCAAGGCTGACAAGATGAAACCAGACTGGACTCTGAACAACAAGGGCTCCTGTAAGGGGACTGCTCTCTGACTCATCCTCTGCAGCTTTAACAAGCTGTCTGCAAAGGGCCACGTCTTTGTTCAAAGCAAGGCAGCATCCATTGTCTCTATCTCACCTCTCCTCCTCCTCCTCCTCTCTGTGTCTCCCATCTATGCTTAGTCACATGTTCAAACCACAGATACACATGAAGAACAGAGACACACGTGGAAACACAACATAACTGTATGCTAATCATGTTTGCTGTCTCTCTCGCTGTACTGTTTAGAGTGTAACCTTGTGATTATTTTGATCCACAGCATCCTTTTACAGAACACAGCATACAAAAGTCTACATGTGTATGTAAGGCGTAATATGTAACACATGGCCATAATTCAAATGCAGCTCCAGAAATACTGGAGGACTGCAGCTATTTGCTAACTATCACTGAAGCTATCATCTTGCTATCGTTTGCCAATTGCTGCCGCTTAGTTAGCTGTGGAGCTAGTGGCCCTATTAACTGACTGACGCCTGACTGGATCTGAAGGATTTCTTTTAACTAAACCAGAGGTGATTGTGGAAAGACAAACGAAGACTAGACAGTTATACTCATCTTAGTTCAGTAAAAGAGAGAAACCTGAATTCAGAAGGTGTATGGTTGTATCTTTATGTTCAGAAGGTTAAGGACTACTTCTTTATTAATCACATTAAAAGCTAAGAGGGCCTATTAAATGTAGCAAACTTGGCACTCATATATATGTTGCAGCAAAAGCTACAGAAGCTATCAAGGCTACTGCCACGTGAGGTACAAAATGGTATCATGGTAAGACAAGACGAACCAGAGCTAGATGGTTAGCACGCTAACCTCAATAGAATGGCAATAGACATGTCTGCAACACAGTACACAAATGAAAGTGTTATTTCTTCATTTTCTGCTGATAATTATTTTACTAATGTTGTAAACAAGAATTCGGGCCATATCTTACACATTGCCCCCATTTTATTTTTATTTTTTTCACTTATTTTATATCTATCAAATTCTCCCTGTGGTATCTGTTCAAACTGACGAGGAAGACTGTTTTTAAAGCATACTAATTGTTGCAATTTTGAATGAATATTTGGTATACTGACTTTAAAGTTGCTCATTCGACGGTGGGAGAGCTTTATTTGGTTCGTTGCTCGGTGTTGCCTGGCATCTCGCTGTGGTATGGCCAGCTCCCCTAGTCAGCCACAGTCACTAGTAATCTGTTAGGGTTTTACACTTCCATGTTGGCTGGACAGAAACATTATCACAGTTTGCATTCATAGCTGGTCCATGTGGATGACTGATAATCCTGTAAACAATGCATTCAATCCTGCCGAATACACAAAGATAAACAACAAGCGGTCGCAATGACACAGCACGAGGTCAAGTTGGGCTTCTTCTCGGTTTCCATTTTCCTTTTTCTCTCCCGTAAATATAGTTAGAGACACTGCGATGTGCTGCCAAAAGCCTTCATTTGCAAGGGAAGGGATTTCACTCGACAGTGCCAAAAAGCCTCTCCCCCAGAACTCATTATCTTGTCCTCTTTGTCACAAGGAGCAAAAAAAGCCACATTTGTGAGCACTGTTTAATCTCTGACTAGAGGTCGTGTTTTCCTAACAGGTCGGTCATACGAGGGGGAACAAGCACACTTTACATCAGTGCAAATGGGATGGAGTAATTATCAGCTGAACAAGTTTGTAATGCTTCCCTGTGCATCTGACAGAGTGAGACTGTAGAGTACCTCGCAAGCATTGATTATTTTCATATAAATCGCTGTTTATTGACAGAGTGATGAGGGTCACAATTTAATCAACTGCACTGCATAAGGAACAAACAGCAGCCGAGATAAATGGATGTTTCCTTCAAAACAACTGTGCAGGATAATTCATCTCAAGCTGTCTGGTATCTGCTTTTAAAAAATGAACTAATTTCATCAACAGCATCCTCATATAGAGCCTGACATTCACTCTCATTACTGCTTTCAGGTCCAGTGAGATTCTGTCCCTCTTTTCAACACAAACTAACAATCAGGATAATGCACTGTATGCATGTATGCATATATGTATGTATATATGTATGTATGTATGTATGTATGCATGTACTGTGCCGGATGTTTTGGTTACAGTTTGAAACACACCATTCACACATGCAGTAAGCAGTTCTGGAGAAAGATAGTTGATTGTTCAGTAGCATTCCCATATTGTCTAATACAAACACTCTGAGTTTGCCAGTCATTGGGATTGTTGGAATTTGAAGACCTGGGAATGAGACTGAATAATCAATTATCTTTTTTCCAGAATCACTGATGCCCAGAAGCCTCCATAACATGGCACAATAATAAGGAAGTATCTTAGAAGAGGCAGAGGGCAGGGTCTCTGCAAAAACAGATGGCGCCACACACTTCTGGTGGGTCAAAAGTGATGATTGTGCAGCCCAATCTCCAGAATGAAAGTTTAAAATTTTAACATTTTAAAAAACACTGTGCTCATGCTCTAGGTTGGTTTAAGCATCAAAACCACATGGTTAGGGTTAAGAAAAGATCATGGTTTAGCAAGACATACCTGACTATGGTCATGCAGCAGTTCAAGTTCTGCCCACTCACTACCACCAATTGTCTGAAACCAGACCCTTCCACTTTGATGTGGATCACTTCAGTCTTTCCTGAATCATTTAAAGAACTTGAAATGTTACTTGCTGAGCTACCGTCTCGCTTGGACAATGAACATCTGTTTGTGAGCAAATAATTATTCTTGAATCAATACAGCAGGAAATTAAACATGTTTGTCTTTTATCTCTTCCTTTCTTCCAATGTGATCCGATTTCTCTTTACAATGAATGGAAATGTCTGGCTTAGAACATTCCCCTACACTTTACAACCCGTTTCCCCACATATCAATGTACACCAGGGTTCTGGCTGTCACAGGGGTAATGAATAGCAGCAATGAATAGCAGCAGAAGTAAGATAAATAAAATAAAATATTGCCCTGGCACCAGCTTCGTTCAAACTACTTTAACTGACACACACATCTTACTGCTGTCAGCACAATATCTGAGCGAGGAGCGCAGGTAAGCTGCATTATCAAGATATTCATCATCAGTTTGGACCTTAAAGCGCGTTGAAGCAATCTCCATTTTGCACCGCTGGCCTTTAAGAATTCCTTGGAAAGGTCTCTGCTTATCTGAAAAAAACTATTTCTGTTTGTTTAATTATTATTTTCCACCCAGTGTAATTGCTTGTCACCCTGTTCGTATTCAATTAAAGGCAGCTGCAGCAAAAGCACATTGCCATATCATCAGCATTATCTTTATTATGTCCAAGTCCCATAAAAACACGCCTCACCGCCTTGAATGTTCGGTGGAGTGCTAACATGTAAAATTAAGGCTTTGTAAGCTACGATTTCATGCTGCATTGCTTTTCTTAACGAGCTTTCTAAGAAAACGAAGGTGAATCTGTTTCCACACAGCTCTGTTTTTAAATATAGTGCCATGTTTTAACTCATCTGATGTGATCGCACCTGATGGAAGCATTTTGGGTCAGTGGTGCAGGATCTGCAGAACAGTTGAAGTTTGTACATCGTGACCGATGTTTAACTGAGGCAAAACACCTCAAGAGGCAGATTTCACAGGCCTAAATTGAAGATAAATATGCCTAGTAAGCCACCTTAAATCTGATACATAGACTGGAGTTAAAAGAGCTATTCTGAGTTCATGTCAGTGCAGTTTTCCAGCTAACACAGCATGATTTCCCTTTGGGGTTCTATACCGGAAGAGCTACTCAGGAGTGTATTGTTCTTTGAATAAAAACTGGGTTGATCTACATTGTAATGAATCGACCTCCCAACAATTCAAATGAAAATACTGTGCAGCTTCAGTATCAAACTAAGAAATAGTCATGTGGACTGTGAACACATCTGGCACCCCTCCAACACAACTGACTACTTGCAAAGACATCCTGTGTTATTGTGTCTTTGAGGTTAGCACTGTTGTTGCACAATGTTCTGGGTTTGAAAAAACGTATGCTTGGTCAAATTAGTGCAGCCAATGCACTGGAGAAAGAGCTAAAATATGGCTCCCCATTTATTTTTATTGAATCAGGGATTGCCTTGAATCAAGCATTGATTCTCAAACAATTGTGACACCAAGAATAATCAGATCGTAAGACTGCCAAAGACTCCCACCCCTACTGACAATAATTCAATCAGATGTTCAAACAGAAAATGTAGGACATAAAGTTCAGGCAATATATCTTGACAATTTTGAATTAAATATTATTGTGAATTACTGAGTAAAACATCACAAGTCTGTGTGACAATGATTTTCCATTCAGAGCAGATTTTTGCTTTGATTCCTTATAAATAAAGAGCTTCAACATCTCATCCTTAAAGAAACAAACACATGGAACTAACTGATGTTTGCACATCTTCCTAATAGCACAGCTTAATACCCTCGAGGTGCTTCCCGTACATCTGCCAGCTGATAAATAGCCAAATAACAAAAATCACTGATCTAGACATGATCTGTCATGACAGGCACTTCGCTCACAGTGATGTGTCATCAGTGCGTTCTTGGAGTTTAAACTTACTCAAGCTTACTAATTACGTGTAATTGTCATGCTTAATCAGATCATTTATCACTCGTAAAGGAGCAGGTGGGTGGAAAAAGGAAACGTTCAATTGTTGAAAAAGGATTGTCAGGAACAACGCCACAGCTAACAAGTCAATAGTACCTTTCAATTGAAATATTAGAGAAAAAATACTTTCTTTGCTATTGTTAAAGTCAAACAAGGGTAAACTCGCTGCTTCATAAACACGCTTTAGCCAATGAGTCACCTTAAAATTGTCAATGCCAATACATTTGCATGATGTTTGACCCAAGCACAGTTTGAGCAATCTAAGCAGCCTGGCAGAGAAACCTTGGCAGCATTTGAGCGGCACACAATGGCTCAGGCACTGGCCCAGGCCTGCAGCTCCTCCCCAGGGGTACAGAGAACTTTTAATCTAATTAAAACAAGACTGGGAAAGACAACTTGAAAGATAAGGGTGCCACAGAGAGTCAGCTGCCTGGCACCACTGCCATTCATCCTTCTCAGTAGTGACTACAGCTAGTTATTAAGACCTTGAGGGCAACAAGGGTGCTGCCAGGAACAGTCTACCATGTGACAGTATTAAATAGAAGCCTGGTTTGACAGCTGCAGTCTTGTTGAGAATGACAACACAATCACAACAGTGAGGCTAACAAAAACAGGCAGGAGCAATTCATCTTTTGGGGCTTTTCTTTTTCACAATGGAGTAGAGTGGACAACAGAAACATAAACAACCAAAACTGCACAGACAATGCAGAAAGAAGCTGTCCTGTTAAGATATCCCTGGGGCACGGTGGAAATATAACACGAGTGGAATACAACAACTATTGCATGAGATGGAAGTAAAAAGGTATCCATTGTTGTCTAGGATGCAAAATGGAATTTGGAATTTTTATATTAATGAAATAGAAATAGAAGACTTATAAAATCTAAGTGGAATTCTGTGCCTATGTTTTTTAGATTTCCTTTTCTGGCTCCATTTTGCATCCACTTGAATATGTTTGGTTGTGATGAATGAAGTGGAATAGATGGGAAAGGCAGAGAGGGGTTTTAACTACAGTATATGGTATTCCATTTCCTCCTGAAGCTGAACTGGCATCATCAGTTTTTCTTGTAGCTCAGAAAATCTATTTTATTTGAGTTATTTATGCCTGATGAGTCAACAGGTTCCAAAATCAATCTGTGAGTTTGTGATGTACTGTTTTTATATGCAGAATATAAAAAAAAGTGTCATACGAGAGAAGATGTGTAGCTGCGACATTGTTAAAACACCCCATGATTCCAGCCCTAATAGTGCATGCATGATTAAACAAGGGACAGAACGTACTGAACAAAGCAATGTGTGGAGTAGGTGTGCATTCTGTTTAACATAGATGAGAACATTAAGACTTAATCATCACATATGAAGTTAAAAATTGATACCGGCAGGCACACTGTAATTAGTTATGGGCGAGCAAGCATTGTGTTTCTGGTCTAAACAGCAGCTAAGAGGTTAGGTTACATCTTGATGACACGTGGCATATAGGTGTGACGGTGTCTTAATTAAGTCAGCAATGCTTGGGTGAATATGTCAAAGATGAACCAGAATTACAATCTGAATGTATGGTTTTAATTATGGTTTATGTTAATTAATTGTCAGTGACTAGTCTTTTCCTAGAATTTTGAAGTAGAGGATGAATAAATTGTGCGCAATCAACCCAAAGCTTCGTTATTTGTCCAGTTGGACATGTGAGACGTCAATCAAATATCTTACAAATCAGACCTCAATAAAAATTAAATCAATAAATTGATGATTTCTTCAATCTGCAGCATGGACTTAATTTTAATAAATTAAATTTGGACCATGTGAAAAAACTAGTCCCATCCAAACATTTACAAATGTATGTGTAGCTCTAAGCTTTAAAACCACCATCCCTAATCGTGCCTGCATGACTAAACAGAGGGACAGAAAGTACTGAACAAAGCAATGTGTGAAGTAGGTGTTGTATGCTGTGAAATGTGGGGGAGGACATTAAGAGTAAATCACTGTATGTGAACTTAAAAATGAATATACAAAGGTACAGCTCTATAATTAGTTATGCGCTGTCAAGCACTTTATTTCTGGTCTAAGGTTAGGTTGCATTTAGTGACATGCAGCACATAGGTTTACTGTGGGCACCTGCTTTAATTAAGTCGGCAATGCAAGGATGATAACATTAAAGATAGACGAACACATAGGTATGATGCTAATTAATTGTCAGTCTCTGACATGAGCTGGCTGTACTTTAGAAGTACAAGATGAATAAATTGTATGCTGTAAATCAGTAAATTATGATTTCTTCAATCTGCAACATGGACTTTGTGATAATCATTGAATTTTCCTGCATCCCATGTAAAACGTTTATATGTTTCTCATCACATTTATACATTTAAAGTAAAAATAACATTAAATTGTCAGACTGTCAAAAAGGAAGATGATTTAGATATTTTTCCACGAGATGACACGCGCTATAACTTATATTTAAAATGCACAACAATAGTTGGCAGGACAAATTCTGCCAACAAAGACTCATCTTTCATTTAATTTGTCCAGACTCTAGGATAGTTCCAAGCTGTGAAAGTAGCTTTCATGTGTTACTTGCCAAGAGGGTCATGCACAGCAGGTAATAATTCCTCTACAGTGTGTGGTAATAATTAGTAATCTTCATTGTGCAGCTGTAGGGATGTTTGCTGTCCCATCAAAAGACCCTCCTGCTTTCTGACACATCTCATTATGGTGCTCCTACAAGTTTGTGAAAACAATGGTGACAAGGGCTTATATACTGCGGCATACAAACGCAGTGTGGATGAATATAAATAAGCTCACCGGTCACTTTTGGAAGTGGCTTTAATTGTAATGTGACATGCACTGTGATTTTATTACAATTCTATTTTTCTATTACTGTAGCTGAGCACTCACCATGTATTCCTCAATATATGAATGGAATGCGTGTGTATAAAAGCAATTAAGTTCTATCTCAAATGCATTTATTCAAGCATTGCAAACTTAATTAAGAAGGCTACCCACAGCTGTGCGTATATGCCACGTGCCAGTAAGATGCCACAAATTTAACCTTTTAGCTGTGGCTTAGACCAGAAACAAAGCGCTTATCATCCCATAAATACCGATATTGTAATACCCTCTCATGTTCGTTTTAAGTCTATGCACAGTGATTAACTCTTAATCTCATTCTTACCCAAATTAAACAGCGTGTACATGGAGCACTCCTCAAAGCAGCGTCTGGGGGAGTTTATTTGCCCTTTGACACATTTCCTGCTGTTTGCAGGCCGTTGTGTCTTAATTATGATGATGGCACTGATGATGATATTCATTTGTTTGGAAATGAGATAACATCATTATAAGTTCCAATGCTTTTTATTTGAGCCACTATTAGCTATAACACCCCAACCGCAGTCAATTACTGAGCCGTTTGCGAGTTACGTAGTGACCTTATCCAAGCTGACAAATGGCCAATTTCTTCACACCCCTCTGCATCCCAGCATGCTTTGCCTTCTCTTATTTACTGCCTAGTTTCTAAATGCCAATTTTTTTCCTGTTTATTCCCAAAGAGCCTTCTTTTGTTACATTTTTCTTTTTCATTAAAGCAGCTGTCTCAAAAGTATTGTTGATACGGATTTCATTAATCTTTACTGCCAAAAAAGAAATGTCCATTAAAAATGTCTTAAAAGCAAGCAAAATGCTGTGTAGATGTTTTTGTGATTTGGGTGAACTATCTCTCTTTGAATATAAATGGAAAGTGACTCATAAACATAAACATTATATCTGTAATACAGCAGGCGAACTAAATATAGTTTAGGATGAGTGCACTATATGATTTTTATGGTACAGTAAACCACAATCACCTGTACCAACAAAGTGATAATGGCCTCGGCCTGGCAGTGTTCCGAGCACATCTCCTTGGGGTAATGACCCCTCTGAGCCACTGAACTTGCTGTGTATGCTGATGCTACACTGCTTGGTGTTTTACCATCCTTCCAGCCCACACGAGAGGTCAGGTTCACCTTCAGTCAGGCGTTAAAATGAAGTCCCCTCCCTCACCGAGCCCATCACTCACGACCATTCCGACTCCCAATTGAACACATAAAATGTAGTCTTATGAGCTACCTGCATCGTATATTTCCCTGTAAATGGCTGACGACTAAGCCCATCTACAAAAGAAGAGGACTCATCATGTAAAATAGGGTGGTGGGAAAAAGAGGTTCCTCCTCCCGTTTTGAAGATATTATATTACAAAGCACCAATATTGGCTCATTTACCCCGGCTAGATACAGCATAGTCTTTGGGTGTGTCTGCTTGCAGAGATCGAATTGTGTGTAGGCTCATTTTAGCACAAAGTATTCATCAACTCTGTTTTTGTTGCAGTTCAAGGATCAATCTCTTTGCATAGCCAGGTTATACATACAAATGAATATGTATTCAATAAGAGGGATGAGAGCACAGGGTCAGCCAGAGTACAGTGCCCTTGGAGCAAATGTGGGGTTCAGTCTAGTCACTTGCTCAAAGGCACTTGGGGGTGGATGATGCCATCAAAGATGCAAAGGCCTCCAGTCAAGAGTGCACCCTTCTGTCACTGATAGGGATCAAACTAGCTACCCTTCGGCTACTGGTTGGCAAGTGATCTTCTCTGCATTCCTGCCTCGAGAAAGTAGTAGTCCATTAGTCGGTTCTAATAAGTTATGTTTTATTGATCTGCTCTATTTAACCATCCTAAGTATTAGAGGCAGTGGAAAGCGACTGTGCAGCACCCGGGGACCAACACCAGCTTTAAGCCAGCTCTCAAAACTTGGAAAGACATGCCAACTCTCCAGGGAAAGATCTTGCCTGGACCATGACTTGAACCCATGACCTTCTTGCTGTGCGGTGACAGTGCTGACCATTGAGCCACTGTGCCAATAATAGCAACATGTCATAGACACCAATCTGGTAGTTTATGAAACAGATTTAGTTCCAATGGAAAAGTTTAAAAGGTATAAAAGGTATAAAGCTCGTAAAATACTGACACTTTGAGATGGTGGCCGACCTGATCTACAATCCCCAAGCATCATTACGTGACACGTTTGGAAACTGATAATGTCAGAATTTGAGGAGTTGAAAATGAGAAATCTACTTTTTAACAAACTGGATCTTTATGGTTTGTATCAGAGCTAAAGGGATTATTCCATTAATTGTTTTGTCAATCTATGGAATATTTATTAGCAGCAATTTCGAAAAATGGTTCCAGCTTTTTGGTGTGAGATTGTGCTGCTTTGGCTTTGCTTTTCCTTGCTTTCTTACATAATAGTTAACCAAGTATCTTTGGGTTTAGACTTTGGAATTAGAAATAAGCAGTGTCTATGGTCCCGCTGTCGTCCACCAATCGGAAGGTCGTGGCTCAATTCTCAATGCTCAATTTTGTGGTCTACATTTCAAAATATCATTGGACAAGATACTGAACCCTTCATTGCTCCCAGTCGCTCTTCCATTGGTGTGTCATTGCCTTTGAATTGCTCCTGACGAGCAGGTAGTGCCTTGCATAGTAGCCTCTGCCACCAGATAATGAATGTGTGCTTGAATGGGTGAATGCTGACTTGTGTTGTAAAGTGCTTTGAGTTGTTGGTAAGACTAACTGCTATATAAATACAGTCCATTTACCATCTTTACTTGCAGCTTGCAAGTTAGACAGCTTGAATGAGGCAGAGAATTACTAGTGTTAGTGTGACTGGTGGAGGCAACTATCAATAAAGCAAACATGGTCGGAATCACTTTTATCTTTAAGCTTCACACGAATACTATTTGGCCTATAAGTACTGTGTTGTCAAGCTGGAGGAAATACTCCAAGCTTAACTTGTATCTCTGATTGTATTGTGAAAAGCATGCAAGGACACAAATTGCGATGATATGGTGCTGTCAATGGGGTGAAAAGTACAAACTACTTACGATTACTATTACTTAAAGCTCTTAAGTAATTTCTTGTATGTGGTTATGTGCATTCTCATCTAGGATATTTGGTTTGCAGTACAACCACTTTTTTTCTGTTGGATACCGAGCAGCTCCAGTGAAGCAAAGGCCCTTAAGTGCCTCGTCTCACCTTGTTGTGTGTGTGTGTGTAATTCTTGGACAAGGGCCATAGGATATGTGAGACTGAAGGTTGATGGTCCAGTGCTCCTGCCCGGGAAACTGCCTCCCTCTCAATCACCTTATTCAAAGTGCTGTAAGCTTGTTAGGTGCAGTATTGCTCCTCTCAGTTTAATTTCCTGCATGACATAGGCTTGTTTGTTTCATTGCGGTTGCTCTATTGGACATTTACCTATCAGCACTTCCAGCCAGTCATAGTGTTTTCACCAGCACTCCTCCTTTACTTACTTACTTAGACTTACAGTGGGAATCTATTTTGCGGGCTAAACCCTATCGTGTAGTTTTATTCAACATCGTGTCTATTCTTATAATCTCCTATTGAGAAATACAGTGTCCATGTTTTCCGACGTGCTGCTGTAAATGTAAATCACTCACTGTGTTGTCAGCATCGTATATGCTGACCAAGCTTGGACACTGTAATCTGCATTATTGCTTCACTCTTCCAGCTAAAGACCCGCTCTGCTCTGATGCCTGTGTTTGGCTGGGAGTGCTCTGTGGTCAACAACTGCACGACATGGATTGATTGCTGTGATATGCTTGTAATCTTCTTTGCTTCATTCTGCTGATATAATCCATGACATTATGCCTTACAAGCTAGTTACCTAATGACAGCTAATTGGCAGTGATGGGACAGGTCGACTAACTATTCTCACTGCGTACCAGTTTCATTTTTCTTAAACTAATGGAAAAACATTTTTGTAACCGTAAGCTTTATTAAAACAAAGGCTGGAGGAGTTTGTTTAAATTACTGTATAAATCACGAGGCATTCTAGATTTTCTTATCATCATAAGCCTGCGCTGTAGCTTGGGGTGGCTGTAGCTCAGGAGGTAGAGCAGGTTGGTAGGTCATGGTTCAAATCCCCAGCTCCCCAAGCAGCATGTCGAAGTATCCTTGAGCAACAAACTGAACCCCAAATTGCTCCTGATGAGCAGTTGGCCCTGTGCATGGCCATCAGTGTATGAATGTGTGTGGGAATGGGTGAATATGAAAAGTGTAAAGCAGTCTGAGCAGTCACTAGACTACAGAAACACCCAAGAGCCAACATTCGTGCCCTTGGTATCAGTAGCTGTATCTGTGCATAGCCAGATCCTTTACTACTATTGATCTGTATCCCAACTCCTTTTCAACTGTATTGTGAGAGAATGTTCCATGCAATATTTATTTTCCCTGCAATTCCCCTTCTCCAAATCCAGGCTATCCTTTCCAGTCACACCTGCTGATCCAAGGCATTTTTTGAGGCGTGGATTTAGCCCTGCCGATAATATTCAGTGGGCTAGAGCCGCATCGCTGCACATTAAAGGCTGAAGTGGAGGGTACGTAAAAACACGGCCCCTTGGCCATTCTAGGCTGCAGTGTCACGGGTGTTTTTACCCCGTCCACCTTCCAGACCCTGATATAGTTGGTAGAGACAGGGCTTTAGAGGATGTGTGTGGAAGAAAAAGGAGACATTGTAGTGAATGTGTCTCCATTACATATGTATCTCTCTAGTATCAGTATCAGCGTCAGCCCCAAAGTTCGGTAAAATACCGGTCGGGCTCTGAGAGGTCATGTTTCAATTTAGGTTTCGTTCAATTTCGTTTTGCTGAGAATGCACATATACGGTGTGTGAATGTGTTTACATACTACATCTGTGCATGGGAAAGCATTTCTGTAAAGTGCAGGGAATTCAAAATTTAGTAAGTGAGGATGGAAATGGAGACATGGAGACAGATGAACTCTAGGACACACCACATTTACAATGACCTCACTATATTTCATCCGGCTACACACTCAGTATTCTGCTTCACATTTTAGATTCCGTATTTCTTTCTTTGTCCCACACTCACAAACACTGCACATACCCAGAGTTTGCATAAAGCCCCCATATACACACAGATCACGGCATCCATAAATAATACAGCACACATAAATTAAACATAGAAGTTGAGTTTGCGATAGCCGCTCACAGTTGGCCGACTAAGACGCTTCATCCTCCCCCTCCAAGACTTAATTAGAAGCCTTGCGTTTCCTGTATGGAAAACAACAGACAAAAAAACAAAAAACACAAACAAACACAAGGGGAAGAAAGCCACAGGGAGCGTAGCCTTTGATTTCCCACAATTCACACTGTTATTATGGCTTGCAATAATTGTGGGCTATATGAGAGGACAAAGCCTTGAACAGGAACATCTAATAAACACCTGCTTTCCACCCTCTTTTATTCACCTCTGGTATCTTCAAAGGTTAGCTCTCTCTACAGTTTCCTCACAAGCCTCCTGTTCATCACAACATGCATATCAGTTTGCATTTGTTGAGGCCGTGCAGATGCAGCAAAAAATGCCTCGTAACCTTATCTAGTGCCAACATGGATGCCCAGTGGAGAGTTTGCTGTGTGCAAACAATGTCCAAATACATAAATACCAAGGAATGGAAAAGGAATATGTACGTAAAATGATAACTGTGACGCAGGTGTAGGTCTATCCAGTGATAAAATACAGGCTGCAACTTATGACAATGTTACTAATGAATACACAAGTGACACATCTATTATTTGACCAGTCAATACATGTATTTATTGATTGGATAATCACAACTAAGAAGCTTGGATCTTAATAAAGTACAAAAATAATGATAGAAATTTTGAATCGAGGCCTGGTTACGGATGTATAAATGTAGCTGAGGTGATATAATATAAGATGTCAGGTACATGTTTTAATAATTTCATGACTCCTGTCAGTATGATGATATTTGCCCCACTGAAAAACTAACCAGACTATTTTTGTGCTGGAGCTCATTTGAGGTTTGGGTATAAACCTGTGTTCTGCCCTGATATGAGGCAATCCATCTCTCAACGGCACACAAGTGAACGTCCTTTCCCTTGCTCATTCTTAATTATGGCTTCTTTGATATTGAGACTGACATTTAAGATCCCTTCACGCCTGTGTTTTTGTGAAAGACCTGAATGAGGCCCATCTGGTCTAAGTAGGGCACCAGGGATGACAGCGCGCCAGCATGTTAATATGTTCTCTCAGAGAAGAGGGGGCCGCAGTGTTACCGAGATGATGATGATGGCGTTCCCAGTCACGTTCACTCACTTAGCAAACCTTGTCTCCTCTTGATCATTCTTGACAGTAACAAAAGGGGTGAATATTCTCTAATCAAGGCCAAAAATTCTGATCACTGCTGGCATTTCCCTCATCAGCCAATAATAGCATTTTGAGGACAGTGTCAGTGGATAATGGAAGGTTAGCCATACTAAACAATAAGTGATGACGACTTTCTATTGCAAATCCGGCCTCTAGGAAATGAGACACGTGCCCCGAAGATGCCAGTGGCACAAAATAAGCTGACATTTGAGCAACTGGGGAACTCCTGATGAGAACTGAGAAAATACTGCAACTTAACATACTCATCTCAACAAGTAAGTCGACAAGTGACAGGTAGTTATTCCTTTAAGGGGAGGAAATGCACATGAGAGTGGACACTACTTTGACTGACAATATATGCTAAAATGTTTACGCAAACAACTAGAAAACATTTAATTATTTTCTCTACTTACTATTCTTTTGTTTATACTGAGTTTTTGATAAGTTATGTTTTTATTTGGACATGTTTTGGATCTTTGTGCTATAGATTTGCTA
Source organism: Diplodus sargus (assembly GCA_903131615.1). NCBI lineage: Eukaryota > Metazoa > Chordata > Actinopteri > Spariformes > Sparidae > Diplodus > Diplodus sargus. The sequence goes on from CAEMYA010002084.1 coordinate 348,904, forward strand.
TTGATTTATCATCAATAAATGGCATAAAAAGGCCTATTTCTCTGTGCGTGTTGTGAACTGTATGTGTGTGCATGAATGTGCCTCTTGGAGAGATTTAAGTGATGCAATTGTTTAATTGCTCTTCAGTCTAATACTGTCTTTGTTTAGTTGCAGTAATGGACAAACATACTACATGTATACATGACTATGACACTAATAGTAGTGATTTTGAAATGAGTGATATGGATGTAAGACTTGTAGTGTTCAAACTAACTAACTGGAGGTTGTTAATTTAAACCTGATATTGATATAAGTTGATCAGAAGTTGCTTTATTAATTATTTATTAGAAAACTACTTACAGAACAGCATCAGAATCAGGTCGTGTTTTTGATCACCACAGAGTTAACAGAGTTATTTTATAAACTCGAAGGAACAAACTTCAGTCAGCTACGTAATAAAGACGTTCCGTCATCACACTTACAGATATTGACACATTCACTCGGAGGATAGTTGTAAAAATGACATCATCTGTACCGGATGGTGTTTTAAGCCGAGTTCTAGCTGAGCTCTAGTTTTCATTTTATTTTGCCCCTATCATTCCAAAATCAAAAATCATGAAATACTACGTAGAACTGAATATGATGCAGATCCGCACAACAACAGCCCAGCACGATTTAGCATAATTTTGAAAGCAATTGCCAGACTTCAAATGATATGTTTGGAAGGAAGGGTTGAGAAAACAATAATGAATCAATAGACTTGGTGGAGATATGACTCTATTACCAAGAATAATGAGGCATGTGGGCAGCACAGCATTATAATAGGCAAGAACGATGCTGTGTTTTCCATTACCATGAATGTGTCTTTCACAAAACGGGTAAGAATGCGCCCAGTCTATGTCATTATGAAGAAAAAAATGTCATATCTAAACAGAAAAAAATACTTCTAATTCATGCGATTTCATATTAATTACTGTGAAATTAAATACCAGCACATAAAGTATGTATTTCTTTTATTTACTATGTATTATTTGCCCTGCACCTGTCACTGAATTACACGTCCTAGAGTCAGCAGGGAGCCTCTGCTTTCAAGCTACAAGAAAAGAGCTTGTGGAAAAAGATCATATCCATAATAAATCAGAACTGTGGGTGAAGTAAAGTAAATTGAGCATCCTTGCTGGTTTATCCTTGTCGTTTTTCTGCAGCGAGCAGGCTTCCTCCTCTAAACCAGTCTTCTTACTATGTTCTCCCTTTGAAACAGCAGCCAGGCTTTCCATTACATCTCAGTGTGCTGTCAGAGCCTACCTCTCTCAGAGAGATTATTTTCCCCTTTCATATCTGAAAGTGTGCAGCCAGATCTAATAATACCATATCCAATTGATGTTGGGGAAAATGTAGCACTTCATTGGAGAGAAAAAACAACAGCAACAAATAAAAAAAACACAAATCATGTCCTCTCTCCGCAAATGTCAGCACCAGAATCTCTTATCCCTCTGGATAAACAGTTGTGTTTTTGCGCGAAACATAATTAAAAGCTCTGTCACACTTTTTTTGGTGTCATTTCACAGGAAATGAAGTGTGTCGGGTGAGAATTTTGAGGGGTAACCCCCAAAGGCATCTTGAAATGAAACGTGTCCTGACTACTGCTCACCCTTTTCTCCCAACTGAGAAGATGAGAAGGTGGTGCAGAGGTGCGGACCGTTTCCTGCTGATAGAGGATGTGGAGGAAGCACACCTCAGTGCGATAAGGGCCTGGTGGTGTGTGTTTACTCTTTATCTGTGCTTTTCCTGAGAAACTGAACATTTGCCAAGAAATGTCAAAAGACAATACTGCCAGTGAGAGGACTGATTTAAGAAGGTGGAATATGAGGAAATTATAGGTCAAAACAAAATGAAGCTAATGGGATTGAATGTGCCATGACTGATGTACTGCGTTTGGTCAATCAATCACACTAAGGGGGGGATGAATCAGTTACACACAGTACAAACACATTCAATTCTGCACTGGAGCTGGACAGCATTAGCCATAAGCGCCATCAGTGGGACTGCATCAGTATCAGCCTGGACATGAAAAGTGTCATTTAAATTACTACCACTCTCAAAACATGACTGATGGGAGTAACGACTACTCTTTAAAAGGTTAAATATATGATGTGCTGATTACTAATAATTATACTTTTTCTGACAAAAATAAGAAATGGTGTCTTGAGCTGAGAATGACGTCACATTCCCCGTGTGTGTGTTCTGATCTGAGCTTCTCTGTTCTTTGTTTTGGTAGCCGGGGTTGCTGCTCATGCCTGTTAGTGCATGTGTGTCCCTCTCTGTTCAACCTGCATCCATTTTCAACATGGCTGACTAGGAAGACATTTTCTCACATCATAGCTGAACAGCAAACTTAAATATGTGTCTGAAAAGGCAAAAAGAAAAAAAGGCTATGCAGGAAGAGAGTATTGATTATTTTTCGATCAGCACTGCCTCATTTTCACAGTTTGATCTGAGATATCTGAGCCTCCATTTCAAAGCAGGACACAAAATGGTGGTCGACCTTCTCATTTAAAAGCTAAACAGCACACTAAAATATGGTTCTGAAAACATTTAAAGTGAGATTGTGTTGTATCGAACCTCGATGTATTTTTGATCAGCACTATCTTATTTTACAGTTTGACCTGATTTTAATAAGCAGTGTGTGTCTTCAGAAGCTGCTTTCTTTGTTGCTCCCCATTTGTTCTGGATTGAGATTCTGATGCTGTTCAATTATTGTGGAAATCCATTCAGTAGTTTTTGTGTAATCCTACTGACAAACCAACCAACCAACTGACCAACACAAAACTTAAAAAACGTAACCTTCAGGGTGATGAAGTGGTTAAACACTGCCATCTATATAAAATCTATTGCAACCGTTAACTGCTCAGTACTTTATTTGACTGTACTCTTCCAATTACCCAATGATGTGCACTTTGTTCAGTATGAATGATAAAGAGTCAAGATAATGTTGAGCTTGTCTTCAGGGGCAGATTAAAGTCAATGCCCTTATCATTTAAAAGTTCTCTGATTACAAAAGTGGATTTTCCACTAATTATGTAATTTCTAGGATCATCGGCAGTTTTATATATTTGGCTGTTTGCTGCGTAACTAAAAGACCCAAAAATTCAAGTCGTAAAAATCCCATGCGTCATAAAAGCAGACCTAATGAAACGGATAATATTAGTTCAACCAATATTTGTGCAATTTCTAGTACATTCTATAAACTGATAAGCAAGCAAATATGTTGAATACTTTTAATCAGTGATCATTAGGGAAAAAAAATAAAGTATGTAATTACAGCCTCTGGTTTTGGCTGGTGGTAATGACTGCCATCATCCCCGTGATGCAACCTGCTGTAACGTCCTCACAGTGGTTGATAACTAAACTACCCTACTGCGATAGTTTTGTGTCTGCGTCCCATCTTTTTTAATTGACTAGAGATGTTACACTTAGAGGGCAATTGAATTTTACAAGTCTTCAGTACAAACAGCAGCATCTGGATGATCAGCCTGTGCATCCAGACGTATGTGGAGTCGAGAACAGACACATCAAACTTTGTCTCAATAAAGCCCTCTCTGAAGGAACACGACGTCTTGATTTAGATGCAAAACACAATCCCATGCTCGGCTGGCTCCTCCCATGAGGGGCCAGGAGATTAAGATTTAATGGTGATACTGAAGGAACGACACTATCTGTCTGCAGCCTCCCGTCTCTTCACACAACATCACCTCTGTTGCTTTTCTATCTCTCTCTCTCCCTCCCCCAAACACAGATGCATACGCACTTGCCAACACAGTCATGCGTACATTGAAGTTTGGGCACACAAACATAGATGCAAGAATTTCTGCGCTCCCCACAGATGCCCGCACACACATTTAGACACTCACACATGCAATTTAAAATCTGACAAAAGCTTGGCTGCTGGCAGATGAAGCCAACTGGAGTTTGACTTGTAAATTAAAAGTCTTGTCAAGACGATCTTTCTGTTGCATGAATGCTGGAATTGGCTTAAGAAATGATGGATCTCCACTCAACATGCCTGGCAAAACAGACATGCCTGAAGGGGATCTGATTTCATGTGATGTTTAACAGCATAATGCACAGTACAGATGTCAACAAGACGCCGTATTTAGATTATATGTGACATTTAAGAATGGCAACCACTGCCTTTCACACAGTTTCCATTATCTATATCCTCAGTCTGTACAAACTGTCAAACTAAATTACTACATGACAAGAACAGTTATTTTATATTTCTGTCTTGCACTAACCAGTGTCTTCAGTGTGTGCTGCCTTAAAGGTTAAGTCCAACAATGTGACACTGTAAATTGTACTGACTGGGCTTTTAGTATTTATTTATATGTCTTGGTGAGTACTACTGTATATGGGAAAAAGTAAAATAAAACTATTTGTGGCTCCAGAGGAAGCTGCATGTAATCTGATAAACTCCCTCCTGTGATGTCTAGTAAGTGGCTGCTGTGCTACATTGTGGCTTATGTAGGCGCCAAGCTCTGAATAGCTGTTTTGAATAGCATTTAGTGTTGCACTCCAATATCGTTGTTAGAGCCATTATAGAGAGTTCAGAAACAAATGATCGAAATCGATACGGCAGAAAAAGAGATATACATTTTTGTCTTTGTTCTTTTTTCAGAACCTGGCGCCTCCATTACCCACAATGCAACTTATCTATTGAGTAACATCACTGGAGGCAATTCTGAGATTGCATGCAGCCTCTTTTGGAGTCACGCAGGGCTTTATACTATGTGTTTCACATTTGGACTAGTGCTGCCTGATGCTTGTTAACACATTTTAATGTGTAAACTTGGTGGAGTCACCCTTTACGGAGGGAGTTACTCGTTCTGAAGAGTATAGTACAGTGCAGCAACTTTGCATCAACACAAGAAAGTCCCATATAGATTGTACATCCTAAAACACGAAGAGTACTTTTAGAATATTCAGCTGCAACCACTTTCGCAAAATTCATGTCTAATCTTATCTGGGTTCACAATGTATCTGTAATGGCTTCCTTCCTCCCCTCAACCACTATTCCTTATCCCTTAATATTTGAAGAGGCTTCAAGAACTGAAATTACTAAGGGATCGGCTTTCACCTGGATTCACAGTGTCAGGCTATTTCATAAAAAGTGAGTAGGTTATCTCATGTTTTATACACGCATATCAAACTCTTCCTTGGTTTAGAATACCCCTGTGCATCTCTGACATGTCACACATACACATTATCATTTAATGATATTAACATACAGTAAGGCCATGGGATGAACTAAATAACTGTTGTAACTTCCACGTCAAACTTAATTATGAGATACACATGAGTAAGTATATAATAATCCACCGCTTATCTCAGAATTACTTCTTATTATAATCTGAATGCAACACAGTGTTATACACTGCACCCTCTGTACTTTGTAATCCATAATCTTAAATTATTTATCAATCATAGACACTTTCTTTAGAAGGTGTGAAGAGTTCATGGACTCATTGTAAATTTAAAGGATGCTCCCGGTGCGACAAAAAAATCCAGGGTGACAATGTGAACCCTTATTCTTAGAAGGCACACGTCCTGCTGATCTGACCTGCCTGTCCTGGCTGCATTGATGAGGGATCAAGGCATTATTCAACAATGATTTGTGTGTCAGCGGTCAGAGAGGCTACAAAAGAGGACAGTGACTCGACAATGCAACTGTGTGACACGCAGAGCATAAAGCCACTGATGCTGGAAAGGAACAGACCCAGTGTCAAATAGCTAAATGTGCACATCTGGATTAAACTGGAGTCCAACAAAGCCCTTTACAATAAATTCCCCTGGTTTATGAGATGATGGCACACAAAAAGGTTGTTGATTGGAGAAATAATATTGAAACTTTTCTCACTGCTGGCTTTGACCACAAAGGAGGTAAGAAAAGTGTAATGGAGGAAAAAAGAAGGCAGAAATAGTTGAATGAGAACCACACACTACAACTCAGTGGTTGCAGGTAGTGAGTAACATAATGGTGTCACCCTGACCAAACAGACCACAGAGAAAAGCTTTTTTGACTCTTGTTATTTGTCTGTTTCTCTGCACCACAAAGGCACCAGGACTGACGCAAAAGTAATGAAATCGTCCAAAATGAACACACAACTCTCTGGAACAAAACAGTTAAGAGACTGTAAATGTCTGATGCTTACCACTTTGAGAAGCAATCATCCCCTCAGCCATGGCCTATTCTTTTCTCTCTTCTTTTGCTGTGGTCCTCCTTATTTTCGGGCTTTTATGTTGAAGGAGAGGAGAGAAGTGGAGAGGGAAGAAGCAGAAATAAGAAGATAAATTACGGGTAAGCTTAAAAGCCACAATCAGAATCAATACATAAAGATTACAATTTCAAACATCTTGAGAACACAATAGTTGGAAATTAGATGGACACAGAAGAGACAAGAAATCGATAGAAGAAACGGTGACAGCACATCAGTTTTCAAACCACATGAAGTAAATCACATTTTATATATCTACTCTATTTCATTTTGACCTTATCGAGGCTTACTGTGTCAGTATTGAGAGTCCATGGTAAGATTTTTTCGTATAAAGAGATTTTTTTAGCCGTGGTTCCTGATCTTTTTCTCTCTTAGCAAACAGTGTGACCTACGCAATGCACACTGGCCCCGGCCTTCTACTCTCTCTACTATAATGAGTCCCCTTATCCAGACTGCAGGAGGAAACACAGAGGATGGTGATTATGCAAAAGGCGTGCCTGAGTTCGTAATGCGATGATGAGAGAGAGAGAGCGAGAGAGAGAGAGAGGAGACGGTTATCTCCTCGAAGTCCAAAGGCAGAGAGATTAAAAAAAAAAAAAAAAAAAAAGTTAGACTCAGGACGCTCTTGTTAAAATCACTCTTGACACCCTGCGCTATTAGTACGCCATTAAGAGTTCAAGGACAATAGCTGTGCTGTTTTTTGATCATTTATCTGTTGGATCCCCTCGTTAAGCTAGAACCCAGTTCTTCACAATGGCCACAGAATATTGATGTGCTGTGAAGGGGTGATTTTACTGAATTCATAATAATCCTCTTTTTGTCTGCCCTTGATATCACAGATGGACCAAATGTCTTTGACATTTTAGATCGAAAAATGAATTCCTTGATGTTAATGCAGTTCTCCCAATGATACCAATGAAAGGTGCTCAATCTCAGCCCAGCATTTGCGTCACATCAGCGTTGCTAGCTAGCTGATGGCAGTGGCAACTATTGGATTTTCCCCACATAATGAATCCAGATAATTTTAAAGACCTCCTGGCCATTCAGGTCAAAGTATCTTAGCAACTGCTGGAAAGATTGTTTTTGTACACACAAATGGCAACTGGTCTTGCATTTCTATCGGGCTTTTCCAGTCTACTGATCGCTCGAAGCGCTTTACAACATTTGCAAATTCCGGTGTATTTATTGCTCAAAATACAGTTGATTCTGATTCAGCTTGAAAACAGTCTATCATTGCACATAATGTGATTTAACAACCTTTCATTGACAAACTGTCATACGCTGGCCACAGAGGAATGTCATCAATTCCCCGCCTGCCACAAGCTTGGGCTTGATTTCCAAAGATGCATTATCGCGCCATTTGCCACCTGGAATCAAGACACACACCAATAAGACAATAGTGTCTCTCCTTAATTATGTGACCATAAAGGGTCTTAATATGCACGAGCACCTGGATGCTGTTATAGACATCAGAGCTTCATCAGCATTTGTTTTTAACTACCACAGCCCAAACTCACTTAATTGGTACTTTATTTTGTAGATTGGAGAATGGTGGGGGACATACTGAGATATGGGATGTGTTTTTCTTCCCATTTCACTGATCAGCTGAAAGCGAGAAGAGATGCAGGTTTTTTTCTTCTCATCTGCAGGATTCTTTCTTTGGGAAACAATGAGCTCATAGTTTAAAGGCTGCATGTATGAAGAGAAGAGGAGGTGATTTCTAAGGTCACAAGTATCCCTGAAAAAGACTTTACTATAGAATATAGTTGTATTTGTCAATAGTATATTACTACACATATAGAGCATTTCAAATTATAATAAGACACTGATGTTGACACTGGAAAGTAGAGCCATTAAAATGATGCAAATTCATTTAAATCTGATTTCGGTAACATGCAGACTCACTCTTATTAGCCAAACAACCCCTGTCTTTTGAAGAACTTGGGGATGTCAGTGTCTGTTTTAACAGTTTTTCAAGCAGTTTGATAAAGCTTGTTTAAAATGAACTCAGATTTGTTTAGCTAGCTATGTGAGGAATCTTAATTTAAATCTTTCCCGATACCGGGAAGACAATAAGGTCCCAAAGGTTCAGGAAATAAAAAAAAAAAATCAATTTGTAAATACAGTCCTATACAAATTAACATTTTCTACCACATTTAGGAGGAAATCTGAATTTCAATCTTTACGCTACAATGAGAAAAAATCCCAAATAACTCATCCCCCAGATCCAAATGTCTTTCCTTTCAACTAATAAAACAGAGCTAATAAAGCAGAACCAATTACTCTGCACAGCTGGGCATCTTTTATATGTTCCTTTTTCGATCGTGAGTATTCGATTGCTTGTAAATACACGCCTGATTTACACTTCTTTACAGTGTAAAACTCAGTGGGCCCAATGACAAGAAAGCAATTAATCGCATTATTATGCCAATTAAGAAGTTGGTCTGCTCCAGTGAAGGTGGAAAAAAACAAGGGAGTTAAAGATGTGAGAGTGAGGCCCTCCAGGAAGTTAATGTGAGACATTAAATTAAATCCATCACTCCCACTCTTCCACATGGTTCACATGCTACCGCTGAAGTGATGTTTATATACGAGGATTTAAATCCATTGGCTCCTTATTACATTGTTCCCCTGTGCGTTTAACACTGTGTGCATAATTCTCATTGTCTAACATACAATTAATAACAGTCAGTGGTGTTGCTAAGATAATATGATATATTTTTACATGATATAGCTCCAATATGAGCTCGTAATAAAGCTATAAACTTGAAGAAATATGTTTTGTTTTACATAACGCTGAAAATCACAGGACATGTCTGTTCTGTCCTGAAATGTGTGCTTCTCTTCTATAAAACGCATTCTACATCTCGGAGGTGACGTCTTTACACATACGGCCCCCTTCTCCTTTCAAACAGGGCAGAGCTCCGTGAGAAACAGTAGGAGAGACACAGGCACAACACCTGAGGGAGAAGCAGGTCCGTCGTGGAGGTGCACGAAAAAACAAGCGCGTCGCACCGAATGTGTGCCGATACGGTGTCGTGTTGGGTTGTGAGCGCACATAATGCGCGCCTACATTTAAAATAATGGCTTTGTGCGCACTGAAGACGCTATATCTGAAACACACACACGCTTTAACCAAGATGGTGGCCAAAATCACCCAGGCATGAAATAATCATTGAATTCAAATTTGATGATTTTCAGAGCTCGCTCCATGCGGCCTCTCCTCCTCTGACCCTGTCTGCCACCTGCCAGGCTTACACGCACTGCGTCATACAGTGGCAGAGGGCAAAGTATCAAAAACGAAACTAACGTCTCAATATGCACAAAAAAAGAAAGAAAGAAAGATGGAAAAGCCAAGACTTTCGAGTCATCTGTGTCAAGTCTAAGTCAAGTCTCAAGTTATGAATGCCAAGTCAAAGTCAAGTCGAGTCTTTCATCAGTGTTAGTCGAGTAAGTCTCAAGTCCTCAAATCTGCGGCTCGAGTCCGACTCGAGTCAAGTCATGTGACTCGAGTCCCCACCTCTGCAATGGTGCCTTCTGGCAAAAGACACAGAAGTATTTGCTGCTGTACTGCCAACACCAGGTTAATGAGCAGCTTCTTAATGTATCCCCGCAATCCACTTTCAATAATACTTTATTCCACTTTTAATAATAGTTAATTTCGATTTATTCACCCATGTACTTACATAATTTTTAAAGATATATAATTTCTGGAAGAGCTTCAATGTGACAGCGGGGACTAGTCTGAGAAATCATGATTTGCATATTGAGTCTTAAATCTAATGAATTTAGAGTTCACATGAAACAATATTTGAAAACTTAGCTTTTTACTCAGCTTTATCTTTTTTATCAAAAAATGATCAAGAAAATGTGCCACTATTGGCCATTTTTCTTCTTGTAGCTCTCTGACAGGCTTGGAGTTGTGCATTGTCTGAAATGAGACACAACTAGAAGCTGTTAATTGAGCAAAACTGTGGCAAAAAAAGTAATACAAAAAAAACACTGAATGTAGAAGTGGAGGTTGTTGCATGACTGGATTGAATAAAAAGATTGATCTTTGGAGTCTTGCTGGAAGCTAACATGGAGCATCTTTGCTAACATGAAATCAATGAGCCCTGGATACAGTCAATGTGACGAGAGGTTCTTTGCATTCAAAATATGGTGGCCTTGCAAAATCAATAACTAATCAGCAATGTCTAATACTTGCCATCTGAAATTGATGGAAAGTAGCCGGTCGTTAGTGACGTTTCTAAGACTACCGTCACAAGTTAACAGCAATGTTCTCTCCCCCCTCAACTTCAGTTGAGGTGTTTTTTTCTGTTTATGTTTTAATACTACCCACGCAGCACAAATTCAAACCCCTGGTCTTAAACTCATCCTACATGAGGCACGTACCTAACCAGCTGAGCTATTTATCAGCGTAATTAAGCACCAAGTTTTGGTCATCCAACCGTGGAACATTAGCCGACTTGATGAAGCTTGGATGATCGCATTAGGATATGTAATGAAACAGTTATATAGCTCACCTGGTAAAGTTTATGTCTTATTCAGACTTTGAGTTTGAGACCAGAGGATCAAATCCGGCCCGTAGCTTTTGCTGCATGGAGTAAAATTTGGCTGTCATAAAACTTTTACTTTTGAACCACAATAAGTTATTCAGACATCTGTAATTGAAGTTGACAAGATGTCTAAAATTACATTGTAAAAACTTGGACATCAAACGTTGAAACGACTTTGAAAAAAATAAAGACTTTAAAAAAGACTCTCCAATGTTCCTTTGAATGTGTTTTTGCCTTGTGGGTAATTGTGTTTAAAAGGTTGTTCTCTTCTCAACTGTTTCATATCCTCCTCCCATCCTTGAGGCAAAATGCAAACTCTAACCAAAAAGCAAGAACATCACATTTGTTTACCCTAACAACGTCCACACAGCAAAGAAACAAGGATTTATTAACTTTTCAATTGATCTATCAACTAAAACGTGTGCATGTTGTGACTTTATACATGTTACTTTAACTAACACGAACTGGACAACTGAGTAATCTGATGCAGCTTTTAAGTTCTATCAGATGTTCTGTAAAAAAAAAGATTCTTCACATCAATCTTTGATGCGTAGTTTGAAGGGTCTGTGGGATTTTTACAGGCCTGTTATCAACCATCTGACATCACAAATTGTGTATGTGTCATCACAAGCGGCAGTATAAGTTGTTGCAAATAAATTATCTGTGAATTTTCCAATAAATCTCTACTTGAAAATGAAAGCTGCTGTAGCTCTTTCACGAAGAAAACATTGGGCGTTCATAAAAGTGAAATAAAGCAAAGAAACCTTCAGGCTGATCCAATGGCACTCATTTGCTCAATCTACAGTGGATGACTGGCAGCCATTAAAATAAACGACATAGTGCCTGAGCAACATTTATCAAGTATCAAATGGACTTATATAACTGACATTTCAAAATAATTGTTCAATTATAGCCTACTTCTGTAAAGATCTTTAAAGGTGCTCTTTATGGTGTTTTACGGTGTGTATATCGTTAAAAAGACCATTTTCAACAATTTGTGCTGCTTTGGCCTCTTATTGTGTGCTAGAAATATCAGAAAAAAGAAGTAATAAAAGGCTCTACGATGAAGAAACTAATGAAAGGCATAACACAATCTGTATCTTTATAGTAGCAAAAATGGGAAAAATGACTCCCATGCTGTAGCTGTATGGATATTTGTCACATCACATCACAATGTTCACTGATGTGTGATGTTCATATAACCACATGTATTGATATTCAAATTTTTCATCAGACAGATCTGCCCATTTTGTCTTCCATCAAAGATTCCAATTTACTGTAATAACAACGCTCCATGTGTGCATTTGTACACATTCTGTATGAGTGCATTTGCTCAATGTGTTACGCTATATGCATTTACACACACATAAGTTGTATTTTGTGCCTGTGTGCGTTCATTTTGACTGTGGGCTCCTTGAGGGCCTTTGCATCAAGTGGAACCATTTTGACTGGCCTCGGCTCCAGGGGCCTAAGCTTGACTCCTGAAAGGAAGAGAAAGCTCAGAGCGGCTGAGTTTGTGGTAAAGGAAACTAACCCACCACATGCTCCCTCTCTGCTCCTCTTAGCCGGCTCAGTGGCCCATACCTCGCCTTAATGAGATGCGGCACACACACAAGACACATGTAACACGTCTGCTCTAATTATACTCGAAGGCTCTGCCGTCTTCTGCACCCTGTGGTGGCATCATGCAATTGACTCCAAAGGTTTTTTTTTTTTAAAAAGGTGAAAGAGAAAATAAAACTCTCTCTGTCATGCACAATGGAAGTTACAACAGAGAGAAAGAAGCCAACAGCAGCGGATCACACAGCATAAGCGGTTGGTGAGGGGAAGCATTTGTTGCATTGGTTATTTTCGTATAGTCGACTCCTGCTGCTTGACATAATGTACTTTGAGAGACAGATACACTTTGTGTCTCTCTTTATCTGCATCTTACATGGCATTTTGAGCATCTGTCTGATACTTTCGCTGTGGGGGACTACTTTATATTCCAAGTTCATAAACTTTAGAACATAAAACTCCTCAGTTACTTGCAATGTTTAAAAGAATATTGCTCAGGCATTGGATTTAAAAAAACGTCCAAGTGCCCTCAAGGTTTGAAAGCATGCCTACAGTCCTGCTTAATGCAGCTAATGCACAGATTTGTTTGATCGATTTCTCCACCAGTGGCACTTTCATTGCTTGGTTATCGTCTGTGTTGGTTCATATAAAACTTTATACCGCATGTCATAGACATCTTTGTTATAACGTAATTGTAACTGGGGTATAGTACAAATATGTGTGGGTTTCTCTTTTTATGTACGTTGCCAGCTTGGGGTGCTTGATGGCAGGTAAGTACACTTGTGTTGTATGAAGCTTCTATCACTCTAGCTTAAATATCACGAATTAGTTTTGTGATTATTGTTGATTAAATATAGATGCATAGAATAATAAATGGGATATTTAACACGTGTATGTAATATGCACAAATTAGCTTATTTATCATTTTTAATAGCTAGTTATTAAAACACCTTGTGAAATGTTGATTAGATCTGCAATTTATCATTCAATGTCACAACTCTGCTTTGTCATGCCTGAATTATTAAATTAGTAAATAATTGGTAAAATTATGTTTTTGAGAAATTTAAACTGAACTTCGGTGTTCATTAGTCTTTGCTCAGCCCACAAAACATCGGCTTACTACTTTACCTACTTCACACTGCCCTGGCTTGCCAACAGCTTCTGTAGCCTCCACTGGTTGGCCAGTTAGAACCCCATTTTCCTATAGAATGAACGAGATTTCTGTCTTTTACCCTTGCTGCATAACGTTTAATTAAAAGCCTGTAAGTTAAACATGGCCCACATTGCTGAGTTGTGAGATAGAAATAAGCTATGATAATTAATTTGTTACACTGGAGCTTCCACAGAGCTTCTTTTTAAACATGCCATGCTGCTTTGTTGTATTCCCCACTGCTTTTTATGTTACATCATGTGCTACATTTCTTGTGAGATTCCGTGCTGCAACATTTTGTTATATGACTGATTGTGGATCAGTTTCGTGTTCCGAGGCCTGCTTTCTGTGGTCCCTTTCGGGCATTAATTAGTAGTCAAGATCTTTGTCTCCAAAAGGGTTGATTTTATACCATACTGAGAAGGACTGCACAAAAGAAAATGTTATACAGTGTATGAAACCATCAACTGCAACGTGAAGTATAAATACACTGTCATAAACTGGGTTACATATGCAGACAAAGATATGTTTCAATCAAAATTGTTACTGCTCAAACCTCGGACAATAATTAAAATCGTCATTTTGAAAGGCAGAATTTCTCCACAAGAACACCGTTGCAGAACAATAGAATCCGATGCCATTTTATAAGTACTTCAGACCAAGCTATAAATAGACTGTCAGGTACACAGCAGCCAAGGCACCTCCACCCCCCCTGGGGAAGCTCTCTACATTTGTTCCACCCTCAAGCTACTGTACACCATTTCTACAATCTTCTACTGCTGAGCAATTGTCATCATGTGGACTTCTTTTTCTCTTAAGATCACTGCCGTTGTGAAATGAAGCATGTCTTTACAATGCCTTTTCTTTTGCCCCCACTCACGGATGTACATTTTGGTGGTAAAATGATGTAGGGGATGAATTAGTGTGGGATAAATATGGGCTTTTATGAAGTACCAATCATCATTCGACACTGGCCAACTGACAGTTTGGCAGGTGCAGCCAAAGTGCTCTCACTGCCTCCCCTTGAGCTATCCATAGTGGTGACTATGAAATATGGACAGCAGCAAATTGAGATTCATCAGGCACGCCTGCCTTGCTCACTGAAATCTATATTCAATTTTGGAGCATCTGTCATGGCAGTGGCAGGCTGAGGCATGCTGGGATTGAGAATCACTTAAGTGTTTTGAAATTGTACGTAGTAGAAAAAAGCTCTCTGTCTTTCTCTCTGCGTAAATGCCTGCCCCCTTTTTTTCCCTTTGTATTTGCAGGTGAATACACATAGCGCACACACACGCACACACACAACTGTTTTTTCCTCTTGCACGGCAATGCTTGTTTTCCTTGTAGATCTAATTAATATATTTACTCACAAATGCTTTTCCACCTGCAGTTTCACTGATAATACCAATGGAACCCATATGCTGCGTTGTTTAGTTAAATAATCAGCACATTGTCACTTCAGTTTTAAGTGTTACCACTGGGAATTCTGAGAGCATCGTTAAAATCTTAATGCTAATGCAGCAGATGGATAAGCTACGCTGACAATCAGAAGAATAAAGTGATATTCAGGAAATACAACGTAAGATCAGGCAAATGTGATACATATGCATAGATTATATAGTGTTTTACTTACATATTCAAATATTCTACTGACTGATATGTTGTAAAACAACACAGTCTTGGTCTGAGAAATATGTCCTTAAAGTAATACCTTAATATTCATTGGTTTTATCGCAATCCAAGATATATATTATTATTTTCTATAACATCTGACAGGATGGATGTACAGACAAGCCGTCAGAGAAGACGAGAGCATGAAATCCTTCACTCTATTGCAACGGTCAGACTTAATTTCCCCTTTTCTCATGCTTATAAGAGTTTAAGCAACTGGCTAATTATCTACAGAGGACAGGAGCAGAAAGGTCAAAGTTTTATCTCAGGGCTGGTTTCTGCTCTCTGTAGAGCGGGTCAAAGTAAGAATTCTCATTACAGACCATTAATCTGTCAGTGGGCGTGCAGGTGGAGCTCAGTGTCTACCTCGAGGACACTGACAGAGGAGTCAACTTGTGGCTTTTTCGCTAAGGACCTGCACTCTCACCAGCTGGACCCCTTGATTCCACAAACTCCTTGTGTTGAGGATTCGGTAAATAGAAAGGTGATCATAAGCTGTTGTGCTCATCCTCTGACCTCATGTGCTTGATTCAACACATCAAAACCGCAGCTCGCTTCCCCCATCAAACTACCATTTGCTATGTCGTGACCCTGATGCTGGTTGCAGTCCAGAGGGGCTGCACGGACACATTTTTGGAGAAAAAGTCAGATTCAAAGGAGGTATATAGAAATAGGATACAGACTAAATATCAACATACATTTTCACACTGTAGCTTGTGTTTACGAATATATAAAGCATAATAATCCATTAAATTATTCGCAAAACTTACAGAAACAACACTCTTAAGTTTATATGTAAGCTCTGTATGGATAAATGAATATATACGTATATGTGGTAAGCCTGTTTGCAATATAAATGAAACCACATACATAATGGCTTCCAGGCTATTTGAAATAATATAAAATGCAGGTTTATGTCTGCAGAGGCAATTCAGTGAGTGAGGCCCTCCATCTGTTATTGTTTAAATGTGAAATGGCTTCCATCTTTAAGGCTAGTCATCAGCCTGTCACTAGCCACAGAGAATGCATAATGGCACCAGTAAAGCTCTTTATTAGTCCGTTGTGAACAATGAGCCGTGTCAGCTGATAGAAGGAGACTCCCCTTCTCCTTCCTAAACAGTGGATTCCAAGGAAGTGACAATCAATAGAAATGCTTCATTTGGTTTATGTGTAGTGCTGAACGCACCACGGCAGAAATAGATTGTTTTCGCCCCATGTTATGTTAGCACATTTCCACCCACTCGTTGTCTCTACAGGCTTGTTATATAGGCCAGGTCCAAACTATTAGAGGAACTATGCATTCTGATTTACATTCTGATTTTATATCATGCACACCATTTTCACTAACCATACTTCAAACAATTAGAAAATTAATACTCAGGACTAAAGTCAGATGATAAGCATGTTCATGAATTTCATATTTCAGCAACCAAGCCTGCCGATTTTACACAACCTTAATTGCAGTGTGTCAGTCAAAAGACAAGCATGGCAATGACAGATGTTACACTGATGTCTATTTTTCCGCCAACAGCTCATTTTAACAAATGACACAACTGAAAAGTACCATTCTTATCAGTGCCAGGCAATGTCATGCCACATCCAATCTCACAAAACACCTTGCACTCTCTGTCACTCATCTCTCCATCAAAGCGCCGACCATGCACGGCAGAAATATCTGACCACAAAGAAGCAGAAACAGAGTGTTCTTGGCAAAAATGTAGGAGGAGGGCAAATCTGGGAGGAAAGCATTTCTGAATGCAAGAAATAAAGAAAACATACCTTGAAAGACAGCGTAAAATATAAAGACACATTTTCTGGACACCATTATCAGTCTGTCTTTAAATAATGATGACACTTTCTAGCTTGTGTGTTTATCTGTGTGTGTGTTTGTGTGTGTGTGTGTGTGTGTGTGTGTGTGTGTGTGTGTGCGTGCTTGCGTGCGTGCGTGACACGTGCACAACCCAAAGCCCATAATCCCCTGTTTGTTGACAAGTTCATGGTGGCAGGTTTTAGAAATGGGTGCGCTATCTGTCTATATGGAGATTATTTCAACATCAACGTGTGAAAGATAATCAAACCGTCATTTATGAACTTTGAACAGATCAATCTCTTGACTGTTACGCTTGTTAAGGCATGGGATAGGTCAAAGAATATGTCTGAAGCAATTATCCCAGGGGGGAGGGAATATATTGTACCACTCTCCGCTTTTTGAGTGGTGTCTTTTGCGATTTGGCAGACAAAGAACTGCAGCCCCTCATTTAATATGCATGCGATGCATCAAATAAAGCTGGAGGTATTTTTGTCATAACTTATTTATTTCCTAAGTGACTATGTGGGGCTGCAATATTTACAAGCCACTATGTTACATAATGTGTTGATCTTTCAAATTATTTGCTACAGCGCTTAAGGCATTGTCTAAATTTGGCTAAATCTGCGTGAGGAGGTAAGTTGATCTGAATTCTGTTAGAAGACGTAATACTGGAGCTATGGCACTAAAGATAACATGATATTTTTCTAATGGCAAGACCGACCGCTTAATGACGATCAATGAACTTTAAGAAAGCTCATTTGCTATTTCTACGCTTTCAGCCACTGAAGAGCGATTATATTGCTTGAAGAAAAAAACAGTAATAAAATATCATTAAACTCAGACTGTACGGACTGTACAGACTGTACTGTATCAGTTTGCTTACTTTGGTGTGGTATAATCAAGTGAAAGCTCCTGTCTACAACCTCTTCCACTGCTCTGCTTTGACTGTAAATAAAGGCAAAACATTATGCTGCGATCTCTTTACTGCTCTCCCCTTTCTCAAGTGACTGCTCCGGGATCAGTGCAGTCCCTGAGCAGGAGAGAGCTAAAAAAGGTCACAACGGGGGAATGAGAGAATGGTGCGGGCCAAAGAAGCTACATTTCTTCATTCAGCGGTCTGCTTAGAGATTGAGTTACAAGGGTACATTACCGTCTCCCAGAGCTATCCCGGTCGCTGGGTTTATGTCCCCACATCTGGCTGAAAATGGCTTTTTTTCTTTTTTTGTTACAAAACAAAAAGGATATGCCTGCTTTGTCTCCAAGAACACAACACGGACTAACAGATAAATATGATTTACCAGGAATGTGGTATGTTTTATAAACTATACCTGTGCAACTGTAGGATTTTATGGCTAGCTCTGTTTGTAATGGAGACAAATACAGAGAGGCAGGTGTAAGCAGGAAACACTCAAGTCTGCAGTGCACAGTCATCTAAAGGTTGTGGATTCCAATCCAAGCCAAAAAGCTACCTCTGTGTTTCATTAGCCTGTATTGAATAAACCACTTCAATAGCTGTTTCTACTGTCGGCCGACTAGTGGAGAGTCAGTGACTTTGTAATGTGAAGTAAAGACTGCACAGGTTAATCGTTTAGGTTAAGAGTTAGAAACAAAAACAAAAAGGTAAAGTAGTAAGAACACAGTTTATTAGCACATTATTGCATTATATATTTAATTGTGTTTTTACACAGCGTCCCACCTTTTTTTGAATCAGGCTTATAACAATAAAGTCTCCAGAGTAGAAAATACTACTGAGATATATATTCTGTTAATAAGCTGGAAATACAGAAACACAATCCAAGTGTTCTACAGTATTGTAAAGAGCAAACACCTCGATATGCCTCTAATGTAGTCTTTACACCCACCTTCGCTCTTTACAATTAAGACAACATGGAGATTGCGGGGGGCAATTTAATTTCCCGCCTCTGCCATAGTGGTATTGTTGGGCAGCAAATGGTGTCGCAAGGTTAATGCTGATTTAATCAGCAATTAATTTCAAGCTTCTGTCTTAAACATAATAAAAGATTAAAATCATCTTCTATTGCACTTAACTGAGACGAGATGCCGAAGTACACAGAGGCAAGGTAGTGGAAAGAGGAGTTTATTTGTTCACCGCATTGCCAGAAGTCAGGCAGCTGGTTAATTGGCTCAGCATTCTCCTAAGCACTAAGCACTAAGTGCCCTAATGATGTCAGTCTGGATCTCTACAAAAGGTACATGTGAGCGCTGACAAATCAGAAACACTTAACCAGTGCAATAAAAGTGCAGTTCGGTAGCGCGTCTTCGTGATGTATTCCAACTTTCAGAACAAACACTGAGCAAACATCATACAAAGACAGGACCACATGCAGTGCAAAGGCACAACACACAGGATACTATGGACGTTGGCTTTCATGATAATGTACAATGGTTCACTCCTACAGTAAGTTCAGCTCTTTTGGACATACAGATTCTCACACATTCCATGCTCTGCTCATGAGTTATACATTGTTTGGCTGCTTGTTAGCACTGTAAGCCCGTCAATTACAGGCCAGTGGACTGACAACACAAACGCCTCGTTTATTATCTATAGAAAGATGCTAATAATGCATGTCAGAGGCAGCTCACCCACTCATCACAGATTCCCCATGAGACTCTACATGTACGGTCGAAACTGGTTGACTCGGCCCGCCCTGTCACTATCCTGACATGCATGAGGGGGTCACTTTGAATCTATTTCCATTCTGAATTAAGTAAGACTGAATCCATTGTAATTATTTGACCACGTAAAAATAAGAATTGAATATGCCTCTGATCTGATATCATATCATGATTCATACACTGAAATATGCAATAATTTGAGGGGTCTGACTTTGAATCTTATTTTTCTTGTCACATCAATGTATTACTTCATTGTATATCCTCTATGGCTAATTCCTCTATTATATAATCTTGACTTACTCTATGTTTTGTCTCATTTTACTGTATACTGAGGTGGAAACAGTTTATTATGTGGTGATATTTCCAAACACACATAAAATTAGTTATCAGATTACACACAATGTTATTTAAGATGTAGAGAACAAAGTATTATAAAACAGATACATGACAGTTGTGTAAAACTGGTTACTATTATCCATCTGTCCTGCATTATAACTCCATAGACTGGAAACTGTTAGTTTGCTGCCAAAAGTAAAACTCTAAGACACAGGGAAAGTGCAGATCTGCCCCTGCAGGTCACTAAATCTGGAGTCTACTGCTCAACATTACAGAGTGGCTACTCAATTAAGGAACGCAAGAAAACCACACGCTTTACAAAGAAAGAGTATAAGGTCCTGACATACGGCTCCCCTTTCAATGCACGACCAAACACACACAGACACACAGCAGATAAATCACACAAGATCAGATGACCTACCTGTCTCCCCCGGTAGTTTGACCTTGCCACTAACAGCTACTCTTGTTCGACGGTTGCAAAGGTAGCGCTGTGCTAACTATGCTTCCCCTCTCGGGAGTTGTAGCGACAGCTTTGCAGTGTCTTGCACCTTAAACCTAAGCGTTCCCTACATTGCTAAACAAACGTTCCTATAAATTAAGGTTGTCACAATTAAAAGCCCAAGAGGAACAAATTTGTACAAACATATGAGCTAATCCAACATGCAGTGTGTCTTATTATGCCTTTCCGCAGGATTGAGGAGTTTTTTTTTCCCAAACGGCACATTACGAGGGAATCAATTTGTCAATGAGCAACAGGAAGGGGAGGGGGTGTCATGGAGCATGGCATCGCTATGGGGGTGGAGAGTTGCACTCTGGGTATCAGGTGTCTCCTGCACTTTTCTAGGGAGATGGTAATGCCAGTGTGTGAGGCCTGCGTGCAAATTAAATGGAGAGACAGAAAAATGCATTATTGATCAGGATGATGCCAAAGTGTCTCGCTCACAGCACGGGATCAGGTTTAGGTACAGGGTAATTAATCCACAGGCCTGAATAAAAGCACAGGAACTGATCTGCACCCCTCCTCCCTCCCCGTCTCTCTCTGCCTCTCTCTTTGTTCAAATGTCTACTTCAGTCAACGCCGAGAAAAATAGGTCGTTGGCTTGTAGGCAAAACCGGTGCAAGGCACCGCTGGGATAGCTAGAGCACACAGAAATTAACACACATGCTGTTTCCTCTGCATAAACACTCACTCACAGACACACACAAACACACACACAGCCAGAGGAATAGAAAGGGAGGTGAAAGACACAGAGAGTACATGGGTGGGTTTTTTTTTTTTTGCTTTTTTAAGATGAACAGAACAGGCTTCAGGTTGAATCTCGCTGTATCACGTACTGTAATATCATTGCAACATGTTAATGCTGTAATATAATGCATATAATTCATGTTTAATATATGTTTAAGGTCCACAATTTTTATTTTCTCTTGGCCAAAGCTGTTCTCAGAAGACAGCTACAGTTGTCAGATATGTAAAGCTGCTACATAAACATTTTATTTGACTTAATCATCAGCTGACTCTGAGACAGTCTTCTTTCAGCTCATTGTTATGGTTTAACTAAGGCTGTGAATCAGTTAAACACTCTTGATACCTTGACTTCGACACTTGCTTCTT
The DNA here is from genome assembly GCA_903131615.1 of Diplodus sargus. Taxonomy (NCBI): domain Eukaryota; kingdom Metazoa; phylum Chordata; class Actinopteri; order Spariformes; family Sparidae; genus Diplodus; species Diplodus sargus. Next base: position 370,487 of record CAEMYA010002084.1, read on the forward strand.
AATGATATATAATTTTTGCTACCGTTTTTATGAAATCCTTCTTAAACAAAACCGTAATTGACGTGTACACATGGTGAACCCTGTCTCCCGGTGTGCCTCGAGACAGAACTACTAGATCTTGGCACAACAAGCATGCTACAGGCTCACTGACGCTGATGAGATTGAAATTTGGTGTCGAATGACAAGATTTTTTTCAATACTTAATAATATAAAGGCAATTTGGTCGATGCCATGAAAGTTTCAAGCAAGCAGCTGCCCAAAGCAAAAGAACAGCTTTGGTTAACCAACTGTAGATGACCTGCTTGTGAACATGGTGGGGCTTTGGGCATCTAGACGTCCTGATGTTTCCCTCAGGAGCTAGTACAGAGAAAACAAAGCTAACAGCAGCATGAATACTGGGTTTTAATGGACAGATATTGAACTCATATTTGCGAGATGTATAAATATGCAACACACTTTTATGCTTTGATGTAAAAAGTGTTAACATCTACATTTTGTGCTCACAGTTTCAGTTAATGCCGATTTAAAGGCTTTTAGTTTTCTTGAATTAATGGAAGGATTTGTTTTTCTTTTTATCTTTAACTGAATCTTAAAGCTATACTCTCTCTTTGACTGCCTTAACCTACCTCCAGATTCCTGCACCAGACCATTTTTAAAAATGTTTCTCAACAAACTGTACAGAAATAGAACTGCCATAGGCAGAAAAGACTGGGACTTAATTCAACAGAAGGCTAAAGTAGGTCTTGTTCTGTATCGATGCAATAACCAGATAGGCTGAGTTACCTGCAGACCTTATGTAACATCCTTTTTTAAAGTTTTCTGCAGGGCTGTTTGGTTACTTTGTCCCTTGAGGCTTCACACACAAAGAGAAATTTACAACAAGCCCAAAGGGACAACATTACCCAGCACAAAAAATACAAGAAACTTGCACCATGAACTTTGTGTTTAAAAACGTCCATTAAACAGATTTTCATCCTGCAGGAACAAAGCAGGTACAAACATACACAGTAAAAACAGCAATGCACTGCTAGCTTTAACCGCAGAGGGAGAATCCTGCAAACACACATTGTGTTGAATCTCTATAAAGTGCGATTAAGCAGTGGCGTGAGTGCACAGTCTCACACAACGACTGTGGGTACAGGTTGTGCAAGACTTGTTTTCAGAGTAATAAAAGGCAACAGAGTGTGTAATTTCTTTACATTCCCAAAGCAAATCTGTACCAGAAAAAAAGGATGTGCAAAGCAGATTCCACTGAAGTCAAAGTACTACTATAAAATAAATACAAGTAATGATTCATTTTAAGGCCTAAAAGGTAAACACAACCTTTATTTGTGTAGCTGACACACATTTCCATGTGGTTTTTTTTACACTTGGTGGCTGAATACAGCAGCTGACATTCAAATCTGAATAAAAACATCT